>CM069859.1:142210546-142600546 GCA_036172795.1 Pelodytes ibericus | reverse complement strand
ACTTTAAGCCTTTTCTCCTTCGTCCTTCTCCACTGCCCTTTATTAACGGAAGCTAAGTATTCTTATGTTATAGAAAATTACTCCCTTCTGTATATAGCTCCTAGAATAGTATTTGCATGTTCTTTCTCGGTTCACAGAAGTGTCTGCTACATTAGCCAGTAAGTTTTATTATAGAGCTTAGAGTTTAGTGCCTCATCTTCCACAGATGACTTAAAGTCCACGCATTATTTACAGGTCACCAGACTTTTGCAGCTTACTTTGAGACAAGCACTTTAAGTGCTGGTCATCTACTTTATTTTTTTATACTTTGTGACAAACTCCCCATAGTTTCAGACATCTCAACCACAGAGTTGACCCTCAGTCATACTCATATTTGCTGTGTAGTTTGCTATTCTACTCTCTCTTGCTTCATTAATTACAGCTGTGACAGTTGAAGCAGAGTTCCCGAACTCATTAACATCCTATTGCAGTGCCTATTGGCGCCTGCAACCACTTTAGCTGCTTTCACACTTTGATCCATTGTTATTAACATGGAGTCTGTGTGTTCTTGGATCTTTTCATCCACCACTGCAGCTCTGCATTTAGAAAATTCAGGCTTTGAAATTCCTCTGTTAACCCCTTTGTGGCGCATGGTGCTTGCGTCCCAGATGACGCAAACACTAAAAAGCCACTTTTTGTCCTTGGCCACCGATCACAAGACGATTGGTAGCCAGGGACACAATGGCAGAGACACTGTCAGTGTCTTAGACCCTGTCGGTCCCTACCAAAAGATTGTGAGACCTCCTCCAGACATCAATGAGTTCATGGGGAGCCTCGATAAGCTGTTAAACGCTGGACGTTTGCAGCATACAGCTTTTTTTTTCTCAAATCTACACAGACCACCAGGGATTCTTAACTCTTTGAGTGCATGAAAACATCAAAGAGTTGAACCTGCCAAAGTAGAGCTAGTTAAGCTCTGGAAAATGTAAGTGCATATATATCACATCATACACAGTGACTTTCTGCACTACAATATTACACTATTAGTGTTTTCTTGTTTTGTTTTCATATTTACACCGATCAGACATAACATTATGGCCACCTGACTATTATTGTGTAGGTCCCCTTTTGACACCAAAACAGTCTTGACCTGTTGAGGCATGGAATCCACAAAAGCTCTGTAGGTGTGCTGTGGTATCTGGCACGAAGACGTTAGTTGCGAAGTGTATTGGTCTTGTTTGTACAGAAACATCCCACAGATGCTTGATTGGGTTTAGGTATCGAGTATTTGGAGGCCAAGTCAACACCTTGAACTCGTTGTTGTGTTCCTCAAAAAATTCCTGAACCATTTTTGTTTTTAGGCAGGGTGCATTATACTACTGAAAAATGACAATGCTATCAAGAATACCACTTCTATGAATGGATGTACATGGTTTAAAAAAATGCTTAGGTAGGTGGTACCTGTCATAGTAAGATCCACATGAACAGCAGGACCAAAAGTTTTGCAGCAGAACATAGCCCAAAGCATCACACTGCGTGTATACATATTCTGTGTACCTACCAAAACGAGATCTTGATTACACTAAATTATTTTATGTGTTTTAGCTCTTTTTGTAGACAAACCCTCTCAACGAGAAAGAAAAAAGCTCAACTAGCCATCCCTAAAGGATGTAACCTACTTGGGACAGAGCGCAATAATCACCATTTTTATCCAGCCTAGTCTTTTCCAGCTTTCTGGTAGCTCAGCCACCCCTGCATGTCTACAACATCTAGGCACCTTTAAATGTAGTAGTTATCAACTGCAATATGAGGAACGTAAAAGATTTGCTTATTTGCAGGAAAAAGATCCTGAAAACTGTTGCATAAGAGAGTATTACTTTGTGTTGGTTTTATAAAAGCAGAACACAGGGCTATAAATAATAAAACAAACATTAGTATTTTAGAGCTTCTGGATCCAATTAGAAATCTGATTTTGGAGTTAAGAAGGAATTTACAGCATGCGTAAATTCTACCTCACACCTTGAAACAAGCCTGTCAGCTAATTAAAGACTGATTGCCTAACTATTTAAGCACTATCCTCCGCAGAGTCATTGCTTCCTGATTGTGAGGCTCCCACTTTGCTGGGCTTATTTGAACCCTTCCCGATTCCTGTGTTCTGACCCCTGCCTGGATTTTTCGACTCTGCTCCTGTTCTGCCCGTCCCAACCTTTGCTTCCCCCCACTACGATTCTGCCTTGCCCTTCTATGTTCCTTGCTTTTGGATTTGCATTGTACACTCAGTTACCTTCCCACATACCATACCCATTTCCTGTAAGTGGGTTAGGGTCTGTATTTGCAAGTGGCAGCGAAATGTCTCCTGCCACCAGACTTCTCATTTCACGGTAAGAGACTCAGGCATAATACTCTCTGAAGTTAAGTACACGTTATCTAATTAATACAATGTTTCTTTATCTATGTTATTAAAGTAGGTCTCAAATTTGGTCCCAGTTGCAATTTAGCTTTGTTCTGTTTAACCCTATTGGTTCATACTGATTGTATTCATCTATAAACCCACCTCAACCCCTTTTTGGGCATGTTCATTATGATGTGCACACCTGTGTTGTGCACTAGTTGTCTATTTCTATTTAAAGTTTTTTTGTCTCTCATGTTATATTCATATATATGTGCAGTTTTCTTACACAATATTCTGTTTCATAAATGTATTCAGAAGATGTGTTCTTTGTTATGATGCATTTTGCTTATATGTTTTTATTCCCACCAGTGATGATGCATATGATTTTCAGCTGATATGGAAGATTCCACAATAGCCCCATTATAAAACTCAGATTTACATGTGTCTCGGCAACATACAATTATGTCATTTGCACAAAATGCATCAACCTTGGGCAGTTTTACTTGTCTCCTGTTCACATGGAACAATTTGTTGATTTATAATTTTATACCAATGAATGGATTTTATAGAGTAGCCTTGGATTCGGCATCCTGTTAATGCTCTGGCTCCAGTATTTTGCATTTACTTATGTGCTTGCATATTTGGACCTCTGGGGGTATTTGTTATCTTACACCATTAATGCACTGGTCTCAGCTGTTCACTGCCTCAGCAATGTACTACATGTATTTTTTTTTTAATGTTTGAATTATTTATTAAATTATTTGCCATACAAAAAAACAGACCAACATATACATAGAGTACTTTGCACTCCTCCCATTTTCTGCTTTAAACAACATACCCTCTTCTCTTTTGTTCTTCATATTATTTATTATACTAAATCAGGGTATTAGTCCTACCAGGGGTTCATACAAAAGTACAAAATATACAACATACCTACAAAAAGCCTAAAAAAATACATACAAAATTATGGTACTACCATTAAATATAAACAGATATCTGAACAAAGATAAATTCTAGCGCTAGATCTATAACCAAGCTGCACCAGCCTGTGTGATTCCCTGCATTCACACGTAGAACAAAGACAAAAAACACAGAGAAAAGGTGGTAGGTGCGCTCAGTAACCCCCACCAAAACAAATAGCTATAAGGAATGCTAATATTTGCCTGAAGTGATGATCACTCTTATGAAGATGGTAAATGATCAAGGAACATATGCAAAAGAAAAAGAACACAAAGCATAGAGTAGCACAATTTTAACTTTCAGGGGAAAGTGGTAAATATAAGCTGTTGCACTCACAAAGCTTTCATGATAAATAGAGCTCATCAACTGCAGGCTAGGTTCATCAGCTGCAGGCACTCTTTTCCTCTTCCTCAAATAATTTCCAGTAGTGTATAAAGAGAAAATAGCAGGAGGTAGTGTAAGTATACAAAATGCAAAATGTATTAATAAAAACAAGTAGTATCTTACATGGATTGCTCCAGATGAACAGCTCAGCAGTAGCTCTCTGAGGGTCAATGCAGAGAGAATAAATACTTTTTTATTTATTTTTATTTATTCTCTCTTTTTCTTTTGCATATGTTCCTTGATCATTTACCATCTGCATAAGAGTGATCATCACTTCAGGCAAATATTAGCATTCCCTATTGCTATTTGTTTTGGTGGGGGTTACTGAGCGCACCTACCATCTTTTCTGTGTATAAAATACAAACAATTTACAAGCCCAGTGATGTCTGCTTCTATAAAGAGTCTGGAAATGTGCGTGGTTATATAATGCTATAATGCTATATAATTATTTTGATGTTTCTTATTTTAGGGTACTAGCCTCTCTGCTCTTTTCTTATCATGGCTTCTCTACTTTCTACTAAGGGCCTATATGAACCTTTGCAATGTGCCCACACTTATTTGGCTATGTTATTTTTATTGCGTTCCATACTAAGTTGGTAAGTAATCTGATGTTTCAGCACTGGCCAAGTGGGGGCCTCTTGGGATTTCCACATTCTCACTATTGATATCTTCCCTGCTAAGATTATATCTGTGATTAAATATCTTTGAGTTCTCGAGGCCTTAGGCCAGCCAAGGTGGAGAAGGGCCACTTGTGGGGCTTTAAACAGCTTTTTCCCCATAATTTCTTCTAAAAGCAGAAATATCATGTCACATATATTTTTCAAATAGCCACATTCCCATTAAAAATATCATTTAAAAAACAAAAAATTAGTCCAAAGTACTCTAGCTCTAGGGTTAGCGTTAAGTTAGGGTTAGAGTTGAGTTAGGGTGATGATTAGAGTTGAGTTCACAAGGTCAATGTAGGAGAAAATGGCTAGGAACAACCAAAAACACCACTTATTATTGCCCTATAACTTGGAGAAAAAAAAAAACAATAGAAAAGCATGTAAACGTGGGTTTTTCCTAAATGCAGAACAAATATTAGAATATACAGGCAGCACTCGCTTCTCCTGAGCCGATGTGGTCGCTCAGGAGAGCGACCCCCATCGGATCTGGGAGAGACTTTGGTGTTGTTAAGTGCCTCGCTTTCGTTCGCTTCCTAAGCACGTGTGCAGCCGTCGCAGCCATTTTAAAATGGCAGATACAGTCACTCCGGTGAGTGATAGTAGCGCACCCCTGCACTTTTTTTTCAGCGCTGCACAATGCCTCTACATAGAACTTCGTTGCCAGGCACGTCATGTGTCACTAACAACATGTCGTTAAGAGGTTAAAAGAGAAATAGGAAAAATACAGCTCAACATAAACAATGCAAAAATGTTAAAGCAGTCATTGCCATGGAGGGTACAACATTTTCAAACAGTCCGGTCATCAAGGGCTTAATACTTACACAAAGGTGGGTTGCCCATATCTTTAAAATGTGTTGAAACAGACACCAGATCAGTTTGTATCTTCAAATTAATTTCTCCATTTCCATTAGCTTCAATTACCTTCAAGAAATAAAAGGACTTAGACAATATTTGCAATAAAAAATGTTTTCAGACAAATTCACTGCAAGGTTTACACTCAAAGAATACTGTGGAAGTGGGCGTTTTGATCAAATTGCAGCCATGTTGTCTTGTTAGTCCTAACATAGAAACATAGAATGTGTCGGCAGATAAGAACCATTCGGTCCATCTAGTCTGCCCAATTTTTTTTTTTTGAGTACTTTTATTAGTCCCCCGTTCCCGGTCTTATAGCTAGGATAGCCTTGTGTCTATCCCACGCATGCTTAAAATCCTTGACTGTGTTTACCTCTACCACTTCTGCTGGCAGGCTATTCCATACATACACTACCCTCTCAGTAAAGTAATACTTCCTGATATTACTTTTAAATCGTTGCCCCTCTAATTTAAGACTATGTCCTCTAGTTGTGGTAGTTTTTCTTCTTTTAAATATACTCCCTTCCTTTACTGTGTTGATTCCCTTTATGTATTTAAATGTTTCTATCATATCCCCCCTGTTACGTCTTTCCTCCAAGCTATACATGTTAAGATGCTTTAACCTTTCCTGGTAAGTTTTATCCTTCAACCCATGAACCAGTTTAGTAGCCCTTCTCTGAACTCTCTCCAAAGTATCAATATCCTTCTGGAGATACGGTCTCCAAGTGAGGTCTCACCAGTGCTCTGTACAATGGCATGAGCACTTCCCTTTTCTTACTGCTAATACCTCTCCCTATGAAACCAAGCATTCTGCTAGCATTTCCTGCTGCTCTATTGCATTGCCTACCTACCTTCAAGTCCTCTGAAATTATTACTCCTAAATCCCTTTGCTCAGATGTTGAGGTTAGGACTGTACCAAATAGTCTATATTCTGCTTTTGGGTTTTTACGCCCAAGGTGCAGAATCTTGCACTTGTCCACATTAAATGCCAGTTGCCACTGCTCTGACCATTTTTCTAGTTTATCCAAATCATTTGCCATTTGGCTTATCCCTCCATGAATATCAACCCTGCTGCAAATCTTTGTATCATCAGCAAAAAGACATACTTTGCCAACAAGACCTTCTGCAATATCGCTAATAAAAATATTAAAGAGAATGGGTCCAAGAACAGATCCCTGAGGTACCCCACTAGTAACAAGACCTTGCATCGAATATACCCCATTGACTACAACCCTCTGTTGCCTGTCACTCAGCCATTGTCTAATCCATTCAACAATATTGAAATCCAAACTCAAAGATTTCAGTTTATTGATAAGCCTTCTATGTGCGACAGTGTCAAAAGCCTTACTGAAATCTAGGTAAGCAATGTCTACTGCACCACCCTGATCTATTATTTTAGTTACCCAATCAAAAAAATCAATAAGATTAGTTTGGCATGATCTCCCTGAAGTAAACCCATGCTGTCTCTGATCTTGAAATCCAAGCGACTTTAGATGTTCAACAATCCTATTCTTTAACAAGGTTTCCATTATTTTCCCCACTACTGAAGTAAGACTTACTGGTCTATAGTTGCCCGCCTCCTCCCTACTACCTTTCTTGTGAATGGGCACAACATTAGCTAATTTCCAATCTTCTGGAACTACTCCCGTTAACAATGATTGGTTAAATAAATCTGTTAACGGTTTTGCTAGTACACCACTAAGTTCTTTTAATAACTTTGGATGTATCCCATCAGGTCCCATCGACTTATTTGTCTTTACTTTAGACAGCTGAAGTAAAACCTCTTCCTCTGTAAACTTACATGCATTAAAAGACTCATTAGTCTTTTTCCCTAAATGAGGTCCCTTACCCTCATTTTCATTTGTAAAAACTGAACAAAAATATTCATTAAGGCAGTCTGCTAAGCCTTTATCCTCTTCTACATAGCATCCTTCTTTTGTTTTTAATCTAACTAATCCTTGTTTTACTTTCCTTTTCTCATTTATGTATCTAAAAAATGTTTTATCCCCCTTTTTCACTGACTGGGCTATAGTCTCTTCTGTGTGTGCTTTGGAAGCTCTTATAGCTTGCTTTGCCTCTTTCTGCCTACTCTTATAGATCTTTCTATCTTCCTCACTCTGAGTATTTTTATAATTACTAAATGCTAGCTTTTTATTTTTTACTATTTTAGCCACCTCTGCAGAGTACCACAGTGGTTTCTTCAATTTTTTGCTCTTACTGACAAGCCTTATGCAATTTTCTGTTGCCTTCAGTAGTGCAACTTTTAGATAATCCCATTTCTCCTGGACTCCATTTAATTTGCTCCAGTCTGATAATGACTCCTTCACACCTAATCTAATTTTAGAAAAGTCTGTTTTTCTAAAATCTAAAACTTTTGTTTTTGTGTGGTGTGACTGGGTCACTGTTCTTATATTAAACCACACTGTCTGGTGATCACTAGATCCTAAACTTTCACCTACAGTAATATCTGATAACAAATCTCCATTTGTGAACACTAAGTCTAGTATGGCCTGCTTTCGAGTTGGCTCCTCCACTACTTGTTTTAGAGATAATCCAAGTAGGGAGTTTAGGATATGCGTACTCCTGGCGCAAGTAGCTGTTTTGTATTTCCAGTTCACATCAGGAAGATTAAAGTCACCCATGATGATCACTTCTCCCTTCATTGTCATTTTAGCTATTTCCTCAACTAGTAGATTATCTAACTCCTCTATTTGTCCAGGTGGCCTATAAATCACACCTACCCGAGTTACCATATGATTACCAAATTCTAATGTAACCCAAACTGACTCTATGTTCGCCTCACTAACTTGTATTATGTTACATTTTAAGCTATCCCTCACATACAGGGCCACCCCTCCCCCTTTTTTACCTTCTCTGTCTTTTCTATATAAAGAGTACCCTGGTATTGAAATGTCCCAGTCATGTTTTTCATTATACCATGTCTCAGTAACAGCCACTAAATCTACATTCTCAGTTGCCAATATTGCCACAAGTTCATGGATCTTATTCCCTAAACTGCGAGCATTTGTAGACATGACCCTAAGCTTATCATTTTTTAGCACACTGACTACAGGTAACTTCTGTACCTTTTTTGGGGGGCAATTGGATTGATGTTTTATCGCCATTTTGCCCCCCTCTTTTAGTCCTGTATACCATCTCTGAGTATATGAATGGATAACTGCGTTTGTATGTGGGTGTAATGTTTCTTTGCTACCAGTCTGAATCATCTCAGTTATTCTAGACATTTCAACTGGTTTTAGGCTGCTTTGAAGTAGAAATGTAGGCAAGATGTGAAACTAGACATATGTGTACAGCCCCTGTTAACACAGATATTTTTACATAAAATTGTGTATTAGGCTGTTTGTGGTTTTAAACTATGACCATCAGATATGAAGGGGAGGGGCAAGAGTATGTGCATGACTTCCCCTGTGTACACTTGAATGCAATACTAAAGTTTTTACTTATTTCAACTCAAAAAGAACTTTGTCATGTTAGTAATTTTAACCGACTTCCACATTTGGGGGATCATCCAGGATCCCAAAAACCCAGAAACAGGAATCCAGTGTTCAATTCTGAAGAAAAGGTGCCTTTTAAATGCCTCTAGTATAATCAATGGGTGGAAGAGTGACATAGTTCAGATTTGAATATGTAAGACTTGGTCATATTTCTTCTAATTCATTGTTTAAGTACCTAGTCTAGGAAACTAGATTACAGTAGAGTACTTAATATGGGAAACCAGGCTACAGTAAACTATCTCATCTGGGAAATAAGGTTACAGTTAAATAACTAGTTCAGGTAACTAGTGTAAATAGTGTAAAGGATGGGGAGTTTATCTCCAAAAAACTACCTAAAGGGACAACTTTACAATATAAACACAAATAAATGTAATGGAAATAGAAAAATAAAGGGAAGCAATTACTCATCATACCAGCGTTTCCACTACCCTTTAGCACCAGAAACCAAATCAATCGGTAACTAAGAACACGGAAGTAAAGTGCTGGTCATGCACAGAATCACACATCCGGGGAACTTTGATAATACTCATGTGAGTTTGTATGCAGAGTAATTAAATCGATCATGTTGGATACTAAGCCCTGTGAGTGCATGGATTTTTTGGGATACTGCGTATGGAGAGACACTGCACCCGGGCAGAGAGGTTTACGTAATTGTTGGGCTGAGTGCTTTATATTTGATGTAATATATATATATATATATATCTTGGTAATTACAATGTAAGCTATAAAGTCTCAAAAGATAAAAATGTATAAGTGTGTATTTGATTTTAAACGAGAATACAGGTATAAACAATAAAAATTCATATATGGGAGCTGGCGCGTATAGAAAGAAAAAACATTTTTTATGGGTTCAAATCTGAAGGGGTGCCAGGAAAGGAATGGGAGGGGGTGGAGGGCGAACAGCAAATATAGTCAGATTTTTTCCATGCACAAGTCTATGATCTACATCAAGTTGATGGATATTGTAAATTATAAGCAATTCAGGAACATCCAGTCTAGAAGTGGTCAAAACTCCCTAACGTTCACTACCCTAGCATGGGTTTTGAACCAGTAGGTTCACCAGCATTGGGAGTGTAGCCAATATGTAAATGGTGTCTAGAGGAGAGGGTGAGCTTACAAACTGACTACAGTTCCATTATGGTTGGCCAGTTCTTCAGTGGTAATGGAGTTTAATTGGGCCATTATCAGTATTTCTTATCTATCTATTGTTTCAGTATGGGTTTCATCTGTGAGCCCCAGTATAGAAGGATGAAACTGTTTTCTGCACTAGTAGGTTAGAGAGCAGGGACTTTTTAAATGTGTGAAGGTGTGAGTTTGGTGAAGCGGTCCTGAAATGTTCCAGTTTAAATGGAGGGAGGGGTCTCCATCAGGTGGGTCATGATGGTGTAAATCGCCTTCCAAAAAGGTATAACTTTCATACAGTCCCACCAAATGTGTAGCAGGGAACCTGGGGCACACCTCCAGCATAGACAATCGTGCGATGGATCAAATCTCTGGTTTTTGAGGGGGGTGGTATACCACATTGAAATGATTTTATATGCATTCTCTTGAAAGTTGCAATTTGTGGTGTGTGCTGTACAGAATTTTGTCGGGGGGGGGGGGGGGGGGGGAGAGTTGGGTGAGTCCTGCCTGGTGCCAGTTCCCATTTTACTGTAAATGGGCGTGCCTGTGTATTTTTGTTCTGGATTAGCATGTTGTAAATTGTGGATAACGGGTTGAGATAGCAATCCATTAACCCTTTTGCGCATTTGGGATTAGTATATAGAGCTTTAATCCAAGTCATAATGTTAGGTCCAAAGCCTATGTGTTGTAAGGTTGAGGTTAAAAAAGGACCAAGCAAAAACTTTTTCGGCGTTGGCCGATCGGAGGAGTAATTTGCCCCCGAGTGTTTTGTGTGTTCCATAAAGTGTTGTCCCAGGCTTCTGTCTGGTCAAGATGGATAAGTTCAGGAAGTAGAGGGGCTATGCGGAATGTGAGCAATTTTTCTACCATCTTTAAGTCGGCATTATATTTATGAGAGATGGGGTGGTAACTGGAACATAGTTCTTTGTCTTTGGCGAGAACTGCAATGGTAGCTTGTAGTGTGTGTGGAATTCTGAGCCATTTATTAGGGCATTGCCGACTTCTGGGAGGCATCATTTACAGTACCGAAGAGTGAGTCCGTCAGGGTCTGGGGCTTTACTGATTTGGGAAGCTTTTAGCACTGACAATAGTTCTTCAATAGTCACTGGGTGTTCAAGTGTAGCAGTGAGATCGTTTTCTGAACATGTTTAGTCAAATATGCATGGATGGAGGTCCTTTGTGCAATCTTGCTTGGGGCGTATGTGGTGTTCGGAGAGAGATTGTATAGTGAGGCGTAATATTCCTTAAATGTGTCTACAATCTGTGTGTATGCATTTTTGCGAAGGAAGTGTGCTAGGTATCTACCACTTTTATTGCGGTTTAAAAAAAAAATTGTTGGGTCCTTTGGTGTAGGATGCAGTTTTTGGTGATCAGTAAGCCAGCTAATTCCTTTCTCTTTGTCAACAGCAGTTGGTACATATCTGCTTGTAGTGTTCTTTTGTGTTGTGTCTCTAATGTTTGCAATTATTTGGAAAATGTCTCACTCTTATGTGTTTGGTACTTTTTTTTTTTCAATTTGCCTTTTGAAATGAAGTGTCCATGTCCCACACTTTTGTGTGCTTCCCATACCACCACCCATACATCTGGGGTTATGTTTTCAGAGAAGTAGTTTTGTAACAATGTTCTAGTTTCAGTGACCAAAAGTGGGTTCAGTAATAGTGATTCATTTATCCCCCAGGCAATCTGCCTGTGTCTAGATAATGGTGATGCTAAATGAATCACAACTGGTACATGGTCTGACCACGTGATAGGTACCATATTGGCGGTCAGGAGAATATCTAGGTCTCTAGGAAATATGTAATCCAGTCTAGAGTAGGATTTGTGTGGTGTAGAGTAGTAAGTACACTGTAATTCAGGACTCATCAGCTATCCGCTAATTGTCAAGTGGACAGAGGATCTCATTTGTCTTGTGAGGTTAAGAGGTATACAGAGGGAGTTCAAGAGTCGGGTCTAGTGGGATATTAAAATTGCATCCCATAATGAGTGTACCTTCCTGGAAAAAGTCTTATTTTATTAGGACCTGTGATAGATAAATGTCTTGTTTAGGGTTAGGGAAATAAATGTTTGTGAGGATTATGTAGATTAATAATAATAAATAAATGAAATAAATAATTATACAAACCCTTTAAGGTAAGTGCATACGGTTTAGAGACAATAAGTGAAAACAACAAAATGGCGTCTTATCCTGAAAGGTTAATACTCAGAGATGGGGCACAAATAGGAGACATTAGACACTTATTGACAATCTGAGCACAAAAAATTCAGAACAAAGTAAACGAATGAGAAAGTGGACAGCACTCAATATAGATATATATACACAAATGATGTATAAAAATAAAAAAATATTTTTAATGTATTAAATTAATAATTAAATAGTCAATTTACACATATACATAAATAAAAAAAAGCGCATCTATAACATGGTATTTTGATTTGATATTTTCAAAAAGAGCATATAAACCAGAGAAAATCCTGTAGGTTACTGAATAACAAAGAAATACAGGGGTACAGCACTACTAAATAAAGTCTTAAAAACATACATAAAAGACAAAAATCCAAGATGATCTTTAATAACAACCAGGAAAATATGTTTTTGTCTTTTGTGATGTACGTGTGTTATTTATGAATGTATATCTTTTTGTACTTTGTCATAATTTTTTTTTTAAAGAACTGTAAAAAAAAAATTAAAAAAAACAAAAAAAACAACAACAATAGTGTAAGAATTACAATTGAGAAGTACTTAATATTGTACTCAAATGTCCCCATAAGGAAAAAGGCTCATCGTAATATGGGATAAGTCTTGACTTTAACTTGATGAAAAATTGTGGAATATTGCTTCTCCAATACCTGAACAAAGAAGGAGAACCCTCTCAGGATTATAAATTATAGAGACAGGAGTCAATGCTAGTATAATCACAATAATTTAATAAAAGTAGTAACTCATATTGAGGGCGCATAATTCACTGAAGATAGAATTCTTAAGTACACAGCTCCAAATCCACACTTCAAACACATGGTGGGGAGTAAAATATTTTAAAGGTCCAAATCACAATTCTCCAAAAGGTCACAAAATGATCAACCCAAAAGATATTAGCAATGTCTTTGCTAAATACTATTCTGCTCTTTATAATTATAACCTAAGAAGTAGAATTAAAGTTACCATTTACCCCAAAACAGCGGTGGCAAACCTATGGCACGCGTGCCACAATTGGCACGCCGATCCCTCAGTTGTGGGACACACGGCCAGGTCTCACCGCTTGTCTGCCTCGTCCGAGAGGAGCAGGCATCAGTATAGAAAGATGGGCACTGCCAGTCATCTGCTTCTTCTCCAGATCTGTAGAAGCAGTCAAGTCGAAAAGCATTTGTTTGCTTTCTGACTTGGAACGCTTCTCCACATAGCGCGCTTCTCCACAAGTGCCTGATCATCTGGAGAAGCTGTAAAAGAAAATCTTGGGTTTATTTCATGGTCTGCTACACTGCAGCCTAGACACATCTTACATGGATAAAAGCTAGGTTTTTGGACTAAAAAATGTGGAGCTCCTCTGAAAAACATTTCTGGTTTCTCAGGCAATAACAGAACTAAGATGTTATCTTTTTTTCAACAGGCTCCAATGTTTCCTGATAATTTTTCTTATTTTACCTGCCTTTTGATTATAATTTTAAATTATGGGTAGAAATAGATCTGTCTGTTTTTTCTGTTTGTCCTGGTATTTCAGAAGTGTCTCTCTAGGTCTATTTAGTATTTGTCCGGTCTAAAGATACTGAATGCTAATGTGCATTAAACACTCAAACACAGTTGCTTGAGCTCCAATGTGGTTTGACCTACAAAATAAGATTACTTACCTACATATGTTACAGTGTGTAAATCTTAAGCCTGAAGATGTAAATATACTAACCACCACAAAAATATATTTAACATACCTGAGTCAATTTACTAAAATAATGGCTCCAATTGCCACACTGGATACTACATGGAACATTTCCCAACGGGTGGGGGGTATTTGGCAGACTTCAGTAATGCACACTTCCTATTGCCTGAAGCTTGGGACATGCTGTGGGCAAGCAGCAAGGTTATCCTCTTATCGGCCGCACACTGGCATACCCCGATTGCATTAACCTCTTTGTGACAAATGACGAGCCTGGTACGTCATGCACTAAAAAGAGCAAAGAAAGCAAACAAGGGTCACTTTCTTTACTCTTTTGGTGGTGCTACAATGCCTCTATGTTGAGGCATTGAGCAACATAAAAAGAAGTGCAGTGGCGTACTACGATCACTTTGTGGAAATAAAAATGTCGGAATTGGCTGCACACGTGTGCTTAGCAAGCAAACTAAAGTTCCCTTCCTAAGCACCAATGGTTTTGTTAAAGTGCCATGCTAGCGAGGCACTTGGCAACACCAAAATAACATACCTTTTCAATGGTGGTCGCTCTCCTGACCAATAGCCAGGTATAAAGGAGTGCTGCCTCTAGAGATGGTGTTCCCTTCTACTGGCAAGAGCAACGGAACTGATGTTTTTTTCACTTCTATGGGACGCTGCTGGATGTCGGCATATCAGATCAGTGTGATCTGTGTGCCGACAAGTATGAGAAGTATGAGAAGAGCTCAGATGAGCACTTATGATACAGTTACAAGTACAATACAAGTGTACATCTGCCACCCTCTCCTCACTTGAGTTGTAATGAGGGAGACATATCTGATTATTTAATTTATTACAATTAAACATTTTTATTATGTTTAATAACATTTAAATAACCAAGGGCTTTTAAAAAAAGCCATTCCCTGTGTTTTACCGGTTTCCATTGATCACTGCATATACAGTGATAAATCACAGCAGCACAGTTTGTGGTTTTTTTAGGGGTTATTTTTTTTACTCTACAGATCTGTATTATGTAAGTTTTGTAATAAATTAAATAAAATGTAATAAAATTGTGAGACCCAAGGGCTTTTATAAAAGCCATATCCTGTATATAATGCACCCTGTGTATTAACCCATTCCCTGCCACTGATCACTGCACAGCAGCACATTTTTTCTTCTCTGTGCATTTTTACAGGTTCATTTTTTTGTACTGTAATTTATTATAGTATTACAAAATGCTCTTATAAAAGCTATTTAAGCCCTTCCTTTCTCTACATGTCAAAATTCCAAGTTGTAAAACAAAAAAGCTCACCTCTCAAATGTGACCTGTTAACCCCCAAACAAGCTGACAAACCTATGCATGTGTGGGAGATGTTGCTGAACACATATCGGGGTGTTGTTTGGCAGTGACGTATACTAAAATCTATGAATTCATGTCTGAAGCACAATGTATGTGGAAAAAAAAAAACACTAAAAAATTACTACCAAAAGACAAAGGCTGGTGGTAGAATTAGTGCATGGAAAAAGTGTTAAAATACCACCATTTGAAAGGGCCTAGTGTGTCTACTTTTAAAAAATGGATGGGTTGATAGGGGTAAAATACACTGGCTGGCTATTTTTTTCTCTCTCCCTTTCGGATATTGCATTGTATTTATATTTAGATATTCAATTTACCTCCTCCATAATTCCTATATTACCATGGATATGAAAATGCTGATTTAGACATAATATTAAATATATGAATGCGTTCGACACTGCTAAGGATAAGTTGTATCATATCATTACAACATTGTTTGACTGTATTTTTATAATGTGTTTCACTTAAGTAAATAATCCCATTGTGGTATCTGTTTTTAATGTAACAAATATGCACTGATTATGTTTAACCTGATTTGTTTGCATGTATCACTTTAATTAAGAACACTATGTGTATGGTATTTAAACTATGACTAAGCGCCTCTACAGGTGTGAAACGCGTTAGGCATCTCATCTGTTAGTGTGTCTGGAGCTTTATTTCAGGTGATGACTGATGGGTGGATCACTAAGTTCACACATACATAATTATCCCAGCAATGAGGGCAATATGCTTGGGACAACAATACCCATACACCAGATCTAATTTTCTGGTCGCACAGGATTTATTGAGCCCTGATATATACCCATATATACCTATTGTTCACTGGCATCATATATATCTGTCTGTATGCTGCCTAAATTTACTCCACTATCAAATCTGGCACGGGCTCCAGCTCCAGATCTTTTGGAGACCTAGCAAAACCTCTGTATATCTGAGGTAGGGCTGTTCAATTGCTGTTTGGTTTCATGTTAATATGTGGGTTGAGTTATGTTGAGTTATGATTATGTCTGTATATAAAACTCTGTTGCTGCTGCAATAAAAATGTTAATTCCTGCTCTACTCCTACATTGGTGTTGGTACTTGGAGTAAATGGCTGAGGTTCCTTTCTGGTGAATTAGCGTAGCTACCTACAACACTGCTTCTGTCTTGTGGCTTGAGGTGGCTATTGCAGCAAGGAAGTAGAGCTTTGATGGAGGTAACCAGCCATCCAGATAAAAACAATATATAATTTGTGTGGGTACAGCACATGACAAAGAAGAAAATTACAGCTAAACACAAACAGCACAGACATTTTAAAATAGACATTGTCCAAAATGAAAAAAATATGTTCCAAAGGGCCAGTCCTTAAGGGGTTAAAAGTGGCATCGCTGGTGCTGGGGTCGTCATGACGTGAAGTGACGCTACCAACGCCCCCGGAGAAGTGGAGAGAGACTACCGGATGGTGTCCTAAATCTAACGGAGATGCAAGCCGAAATTTAGGTTCCTGCTTCAATCCAAACAGAAGAGAAGGGATAAGACAGGCTGATTCAAAGCGACCATGTTCCCATTGTGACCCTGCATCAATCGTCCGTGAAAAATGATTCACACTGCCGAAACTGCAAAAATTACCCTAACGCCACAAGCAATGCCTACAGCAACAGTAGTAAATCACAGGACAGCATCTTTCCTTTTTCAGTCTCATTAACATGGTTAAGCCATCTAATCTGAATGTAGTCAGAGAGTATGGAAACAGTGAGTATGCCTAACAGGGTAATAAACTGTCCAGTTATTGGAAACATTGTGAACCATAAAACGTTAACAGTGTAGAATTAAGATGTCTTTTTTTGGGGGGATTCTCTTAATTTTACCCCAGACCTGTAAGAGACTGATTGAATAATATAAAAATTATCAGAGCACCAGTAACCATACCAATTTGCTCAGTGCTATTATAAACGTGTCATCCCTGTGGTCACATTCTGTCATCAAACTAATGGTGACCACTGGCCATATGACCAAGCTCATGTAAGTAAAACTTTCTTACAGGGGGATAAGCTTTACCCTTTGAAATGGTAATTAGGTAATTCAATACCTTTACAAGTTAGGAAGAGACCACCACTCCCCCTATCTCTCACTTCTCTCTCTTCTTTCCTGGCTGTAGATGTGAGCAGACATGGGTTAGCTTTTATCCTGGTGAAGTGTGGGTGAGATCTGATGATTTTTACTTATAAGGTTTAGTTGTTATTGTTGTTTAGCTGTTATTGTTGTTGTTATAGTTATTTAGATTGTGTATTATTATCTGTATGTTGCTGTTGTTTTGTTTCTAAATAAATGTTTGTTAAAGTAGACGGACCAGAGTTTTTATGTGTATGTGTACATAATTCATACACCACAATCCCTCTCTAGCTTGGCCACATAGTGGTATCCCCCACAGAGTGGCACCACTCTCTAGCTCGGCCACATAGTGGTATCCCCCACAGAGTGGCACCCCTCTCTAGCTTGGCCACATAGTGGTATCCCCCACAGAGTGGCACCCCTCTCTAGCTCGGCCACATAGTGGTATCCCCCACAGAGTGGCAACCCTTCCCTTGCTTGGCCACCGACTGGTCCTCCCCCAAAGTGGCACCTTCCCAATCCGGCTACAGTCCGGATCCTGCCCTGTTCCAGAGTAGCCCCTACCAGTGAGCACTCCGTGACATATGACCAGGGAATCTGTACGTGTGATTATTTCTATTCCCTTAAAGAAGTTATCCAGCAAAGCAGTAGTGCTCTTATGCATTGTGTTTCTTATTCCCTGTATTTCTCAGCCCTGTCTCAGATCTATGTTAAACTCTCATGTTCCTGTTACTTTAGTTTCTGCTCTGATCCGTTTCTGGTTTTCTTGCTCTCTGTTACTCTATTTCTCCTTTCCAGGTTTTCTTAGTTTCCTCTTGCTTAGAAACATAGAAACATAGAATGTGTTGGCAGATAAGAACCATTCGGTCCATCTAGTCTGCCCAATTTTTTTTTTTTTGAGTACTTTTATTAGTCCCCCGTTCCCGGTCTTCTAGCTAGGATAGCCTTGTGTCTATCCCACGCATGCTTAAAATCCTTGACTGTGTTTACCTCTACCACTTCTGCTGGCAGGCTATTCCATACATTCACTACCCTCTCAGTAAAGTAATACTTCCTGATATTACTTTTAAATCGTTGCCCCTCTAATTTAAGACTATGTCCTCTAGTTGTGGTAGTTTTTCTTCTTTTAAATATACTCTCTTCCTTTACTGTGTTGATTCCCTTTATGTATTTAAATGTTTCTATCATATCCCCCCTGTTACGTCTTTCCTCCAAGCTATACATGTTAAGATGCTTTAACCTTTCCTGGTAAGTTTTATCCTTCAACCCATGAACCAGTTTAGTAGCCCTTCTCTGAACTCTCTCCAAAGTATGAATATCCTTCTGGAGATACGGTCTCCAGTACTGCGTACAATACTCCAAGTGAGGTCTCACCAGTGCTCTGTACAATGGCATTAGCACTTCCCTCTTCCTACTGCTAATACCTCTCCCTATGCAACCAAGCATTCTGCTAGCATTTCCTGCTGCTCTATTGCATTGCCTACCTACCTTCAAGTCCTCTGAAATTATTACTCCTAAATCCCTTTCCTCAGATGTCGAGGTTAGGACTGTACCAAATAGTCTATATTCTGCTTTTGGGTTTTTACGGCCAAGGTGCATAATCTTGCACTTGTCCACATTATATGTCAGTTGCCACTGCTCTGACCATTTTTCTAGTTTAGCTAAATCATTTGCCATTTGGCTTATCCCTCCATGAATATCAACCCTGCTGCAAATCTTTGTATCATCAGCAAAAAGACATACTTTGCCAACAAGACCTTCTGCAATATCGCTAATAAAAATATTAAAGAGAATGGGTGCAAGAACAGATCCCTGAGGTACCCCACTAGTAACAAGACCTTGCATCGAATATACCCCATTGACTACAACCCTCTGTTGCCTGTCACTCAGCCATTGTCTAATCCATTCAACAATATTGAAATCCAAACTCAAAGATTTCAGTTTATTGATAAGCCTTCTATGTGCGACAGTGTCAAAAGCCTTACTGAAATCTAGGTAAGCAATGTCTACTGCACCACCCTGATCTATTATTTTAGTTACCCAATCAAAAAAATCAATAAGATTAGTTTGGCATGATCTCCCTGAAGTAAACCCATGCGGTCTCTGATCTTGAAATCCAAGCGACTTTAGATGTTCAACAATCCTATTCTTTAACAAGGTTTCCATTATTTTCCCCACTACTGAAGTAAGACTTACTGGTCTATAGTTGCCCGCCTCCTCCCTACTACCTTTCTTGTGAATGGGCACAACATTAGCTAATTTCCAATCTTCTGGAACTACTCCCGTTAACAATGATTGGTTAAATAAATCTGTTAACGGTTTTGCAAGTACACCACTACGTTCTTTTAATAACTTTGGATGTATCCCATCAGGTCCCATCGACTTATTTGTCTATACTTTAGACAGCTGAAGTAAAACCTCTTCCTCTTAGTTCCACTATAAATGCAACCACACCTGTTTACTCGGGTTGCTTCCTTCAGCTCTGCAGGTAATTTCTCTGTTTTTATGTCTGTGTATTGTTATTAGTTTGCTATTCAGTTTTAGCGTAGGGACTTGCCTAATGTGGGGTACCTTGACGTGGTTGGCAAGCTAACAAATAATTGGACAATTGGTGAACCAAACCCCCACCTTTACTAACTTTAGTGTTAGGTCAGTTCCTGCATGTTTATTTGTATATATATTTATTTGTTCCCTTATCCTCTCTCCCTGAAACACCTGAGGAACTCGGCTCCTCTTCCCTCACCCCGTGTCCAGCTTGGTTCCCCTTATGAAGCGTCTGAGGATCCCTGTCCTCTGTATGTTGGTCTCAAACCACTGAGGGATTGCAGTTACCCAGCACTAGGCCCTGGGTCTCCGTTTCCAGCACATTGAACTCCAGCATCGGGCGCTCAGGGTCCCATAACCTCCTGGACCCGTCCCTAAAATAAAGCATCCAGTCAGGGGCCTGACATATCTAACTTAGATAACACTGGTATTATCTGGGAATGGGGGAAGATTGCTACCTATTTTATTCTAGGCTCATACAAATGACATTTGAAGGTGCTTGCTTTAAACTATCTTGCATACATTTGGCTGGTCAGAGTGTGCTGTTCTTTTGGTTTTGAAATGTTGTATGTGTTGTATACCACCACTTACATTGACTATTTGGTTCACAATTTACATTTTGTAATATATGGTGGAACTTCCTGTCTTTTCACTAGTTATTGTACATTACATTACCATTTATTTACATAGCCCCAACAAGATTCAAAACTCTGCACATAAATCATTAGCCGCAATGATGGAAGATCTATATGCTAAAATTAATAAAGACTTGGAAGCCAATGAAAAAAGTTTAAAAATCAGAACTGACATCAATGTCAAATAGTCTAACCCTCCAGAATAACATTCTGGTAAATATACAAGAAGAATAAAAGGTGGTTCAAGATGAGAATGCAGCATTACGAACACAAATACCTTCACTGGAAGAAAAGGTCACTGACCTAGAAGACAGAGCACGCAGAAAAAGCATCTGTCTAATGTACTCTGGAATCCCAGAGTACATTTCACAAGAAAATTTGGAGGCTTTCCTGCTAAACTTTTTTAAAACCTTGGTACTGGCTCAGCCACTGGGTTTTTACCGTTTGGAAATATTCTACAGACTTAGGAAATGTCAGAGGTATTGAAAAGTAATCTTGGGACTGGTACATATGAATAAAGCAGAAGAAAAGGATAACAAGATGGATGCCAGCAGCCTCCATTTTGTGTCAGTTTTTGGAAATCCTTCTGTGTGTTCAAATCTTATTCTGTGTCCCTGAAGCTAAAAGAAAGTCCTCCACATTCCTAACTCTGTTATCTAGTATCACTGGAACAGATAAGGTGGGCATTGTTAGTCGTTTATGACTCTCATTGTATTTCTAAAGACACAGCTGTGTCTATATACATATTAGAGGAGAAGGGGGGCTTCTCTGCAACTTGCTAGCCCACCCAAACTGGCAGAAACTTACAAACACAGACACACTGAGATTATTGGGATTTTTAGATTTGTACAATCTAACAAGGGTTATTATAAATACACATAGTTGATTCTAATCGCTAAAATAAAATATATTATATCACACCTTCACTAATAAATATTTAAAGTATAATTAACCCTACATATTAATTAGAATATTGTTTTTATTGTTTTATTAGTGTGATATACATTTATTATAAGTTTTATTTAATGTGCAATGATAAGAATAAGAATGATGAATATTTACTCCAATTTGAAATTGTATTAACACTTTTAGACATTTAAACATATATTGTCTTATATTATACTCACAATCCAGGTGTAGCTATAAACCATGACATCATCTCATTTAAATTAAATACACCCATCCATTCAATTGGCTAGAAGTTACAGAAACAGGGTGTGAATCTGAGATAAGGTTTGGTTGATAAGTTGGTACCAGAGGTGTAGAAAAAAGGCGGGAGACACCTGAGAGACCGGGGGGGAGACTGATTTTGGGAGAGCTGCCACTAGTAGGGTGAGAAATGGGAATGTTTTAGAAACGGGCTGAGTCTCTCTCCTTCTGGGGAGGACTCAGGAATATGAGGCTTTTAATAGCACATGTTCATTATAAAAATAGAAATCTCCATACATATAGTATTGAGCTAAGTCCCAGGAGTAACTCCCATCACTCAATTCTTCAATGGAAGGAGTCTCAACTGCAAAACAACCTCTGCCGGTAATGTATAAATGTGGTAATTTGTTTCTAGCATAATCTCATTTTTATGGATGTCATTAGCATATATATTTGGGTAAATTTAACTTAAATCCCACAATTTCTGGGATCTATATGTTTTAGCCTGGTGTTTATCTGTCATCCTTTCTGCAGAAGGAAGCCGGAGGAATATCCTATAGATATTAACAAAAGAACCATAAGTTCTTATAGTCTAGCTATTTACCCAAATATGTCATATCTAATCTCCAGAGATTATCTAAGATTCTCATTCTTAAAGTCTGAGCTAGGATACATACATTATCATTTACCGAGCAGATTAAGAAATAGCCACCTTGAGTAGTGATATGATTTAGTAATATTACCTTACCTAAGCAGAGTATATGTTGGTAATTTGTAGGTAATTATGGTGTACTATCATTAACCATTTTAAATACTAATCATTGTAAGTTGTATCTAAATAAAATGCATGGCCATCTTACGGTCAGAAACGTACTGCATAATAAAGTATTCTACATGTATGTTGATATAGGTACAGAGCTGCATATTTAATGTTTTGTCCTACTTACTTATGTTATAAGTCATACATGTGAATTATGATTAACATCTATTGATATTGTATTTTGTTGTTATGCTATTCTGCTTACCATTTGATCCTTATTCTATATATAATAAATTCATTATTATTTTATTAATAATTGTGGCATTGTATTTACTTTTGTAAAAACGTCATCCAAACTCTCACATACATAACGAATTCTTGATATGGGTATTTTTAGTCGGACCCATATATATGAATCATCAATTTTCGTATATTTTTATGATTCATAATTAATAACTCATATTCATATTTTTATGGTTATTAATAATCCGACAGAAACAAAAGGGGAATAAATGGAGACCTTTCAAGGGACATTATTATATGATTTTTAAAGTTTTTATGTTAAGAACTAAATCATAAAATAGTTTAGAAAACAAAATGTAAAGGATGAAAAATACAAATATTTTCCCAGATGTTTCCATGGCGACAAAACTGAGTAGGAAAAAATATAATATCATTGGCCCTAAGAGATGCAAACATTTGTAACACATGAAGGAATATCGCATGACCTAAAGAATCCAAATTAGCTTTAGACAAATTGCAATCATTGGGAAATCTCCCAAATAATAACAACAATAATTATATGCATTGATATGTACATAGAGTTATATGATGTGCCCATACCCCTTTTTTATAATTGATTTAGAAAAGAGCCCTAATCAATCATCAAGAGGGGAGGAATGGCAAAGATGAGATAGGGGTAGTAAGATTTGGATAAAAAAGAGGGGAAGAATAGAAAAGAGGGAGTTTGGTATCACAAGCTAACTGCACTTAAATATTAGAAGAAAGTTTCACTCACAGTAATAAGCAAAGCTACAATGGTTTTTCACACATTGGAATATTGCTGATTTTCATAACTAAAATGTAATGTAATTGTTATTCTCACTAAAAGGATTACATTATGGATACAATATAAGTTTACCATGGCAACATGTAACAGGCTAGTTATCACTAAAATAACAGTACCAGAAATGTTGTAAGATAAAATAATAAGTCACAAATGACTTGTTCCTTTTTAAGAGTGAAAAAAATATGTTGCACTAAAAAATTCAGAGAAATTATAAAAGGAGGAAGGGAAGAGATGAAAGGAAAGAAAGATTATTAAAAAGCATAGAGGATTCGAATATGTCGCATACTGAATTTAAGATAGGTTAAATAGCAAATCAGGTCATGCACAGAATTTTAGATACCGTATTTATCGGCGTATAACACGCGCCAGCGTATAACACGCACTTCATTTTAAGAAGGAAATTTCAGGGAAAAAACCTTAAATTTCAAATAAAGAACTTTGAAGACCAATATGCCATTTTAATATGCCAGGATATTGCCCCCAATATGCCATTTAATATGCCAGGATTTTGCCCCCAATATGCCATTTTAATATGCCAGGATATTGCCCCCAATATGCCATTTAATATGCCAGGATTTTGCCCCCAATATGCCATTTTAATATGCCAGGATATTGCCCCCAATATGCCATTTAATATGCCAGGATATTGCCCCCAATATGCCATGTAATATGCCAGGTAATATGCTAGGATATTGCCCCTTAGTATGCTCGTTATGCCACCCTCCTCCCCCCCTTCCCCAGACCCCAGTACTTACCTCGTTCCTGCTCTGTCCCCCGGTGCTCTGAAGCTGCGTGGCTGTGAGAGAAGCGTTGTGAGCTTCCCTCCAGCAGCGCGGAACAATAAAGTTTGTTTAAAAAAAAACACACTTTGTTGACCGCGTGGCTGGAGGTGAGTGCACAACGCTTCCCTCACAGCCACGCAGCTTCAGAGCACCGGGGGACAGAGCAGGAACGAGGTAAATTTTAGATTTTTTTTATTTTTGCCACCGATCGGCGTATAACATGCACACATAATTTTACCCCTATTTTCAGGGAGAAAAAATGCGTGTTATTATCCGATAAATACGGTATATACAGAGCGGGTAGTTAAATAATGTAAGTTATATTTGTAAATCTTGAACTAAAAATGCAATCTCTTAATGAGTATAGTGTTTGAGAAAGAAAACAAATAGGATGAAATTACGCCATTAGAAAAGGTATTACATCTAATAGTTGGTTATTTTCAGTCTGCCCTCTTCAGTCACCTCCCGGTTGAGGGGGCATCCTGCGATGGCTGCAGGTTAGACCATTAGAAATTGCTGATCTGGATGAAAGTAATTTTGTACAATTTTATGTATAATGTTGTATGTCCATGTTTTATTTGTTGGTGCCAGAGTTATTGCTAGTCCATAGGTCAAAGGGATTTGAGGGTGTGTGGTTCTTGTCTTAAACTTATAACAACCAACACTCAACGTCTGAATACCCTAAAAAAGAGATCACATCTCCATGAGCTCCTACTGAAAGTGAAATAGACTTTGCCCCAGAATTGCACTCAAAGGACTTTGCCCCATAATTGCTCTCAAAAGACTTTGCCCCAGATTTCCACTGAAAAGACTTTGCCCCAGAATTGCACTCAAAAGACTTTGCCCCAGAAATGTACTCAAAACACTTGCCCCGTTTTCATGTAAAGGACTTGCACTATAAAAAAAATCAGCACATCACAGTGGAAGTGTTTGTTACTCACGAGGCTGTGAGCTGTGCAGTTATTTATCTTCGTCCTAATACTGCTGCTTCTCCAGCGTGTCTCAGCAGCAGGTAACTCCCGACTTATGACTGCTGCAGATGTTGCACGATCTCTGGCTGCAGCATTTATTAATCTTTTTGTTTTTTTCCAACCCAACTCCCCAATTTCACTGGACAGCCCCGGTGGGACACTTACAGAGCCGGGACAGGCTCCATGTTTCCGGGACTGTCCCGGGAAAAACGGGACAGTTGGAAACTATGCCACTATGCAAATATGAAGGGTAATTGATAACCCAGGCATTCCTTTTTCACTTGGAACTTCCTCTGAGGAACTCATCCCTAAAACATTTACTAATAAATATCCTGATGTTAATTGAAATATATATGGCAAGAAAATTGAAGATTCAAGGTGCAAGTTGGGGAGAGGTCTAGTCCCAGGTCCATTTTTTTTGTAAAATGGAAGAGAGCTAGTTTAAAAGTAGAGGGGCGGAGCCAACTGCCGAAGAGATACGTCACTCCTGCATCGATATTTAATGGCCACAACGACTAAAATTACTAAACTTGGGCGTGCTAGCAAAGACCTAAACATGGGGCAGAAAGCAAAAAAGAAAAAAGACAGACAACAGCAAGTGAACTGCCCAGACATCGGCTTGTTACTTCTGAGGCCTACAAGGCCTGTTCTGAGGCCCATTGAATTTCGGATTAAATCGGAGGAGTCGTCAGGAGAACCTGACACTCCCCGAAAGGGACAACCTGCCAAACCTCCGATCAATCCTGGTATAAGGAATTCCCCAGCAAAAAAAGAAGACCTCCGCAAGCTGACAAAGTGTGGGGGGGTCGTCTTATATTCGAGCAAATACAGTACTTTGGATGTTGTGAAATGAATGGCAGTATTGTAACACTAACAGCTGTGAGAAAGAGCACAACGACACAAGCTTAAATATACTTTTTAGTATTTCAGTAAAAATGGGAATTTACCATTAGATTACTAAGATTCTTCATTCTTTCCACAACATTCTTCATAGTCTTCAGTGCTGGCAAATAAATGCTGACCTACAGAATGAAAAACATGTATTATTGAACTTGTAATGGAAATTAAAGTAGTATTTCATTTATCCCCCCACTCAAAAAAACCCACAAAAACATACACCTACAAACACATAATTAAAAAAGTAAAAATTAAATTGTATGTACTGTTTAAATGATCACGGACACCAAATATATATCATAGCAGACACTAAAATAAATAATTAGTTTGTTCCAGTTTGGGATACTTGAAAACATACCTTAAACAGATATTTCTTTAAATGATATTTTAAAGATTAAAATTATTTGCATTTTTTATTTTTTTATTGAATATTGTCCATGATCACATGTTCTTTAGTTTAACTCCTTGCCGACACAGGACAGACTAGGTCGGTCCTGGTGGCAAAGCGGTAGTGACACAGGACAGACTGTTGGATATTAATAACCATAAAAATATGAATACAGGTTATTATGAATCATTAAAAAATATGAAAAATTGATTCATATTTATGTATGGGTCCGACCAAAAATACCCCAAAAAAGAATCTGTTATGTATATAGCGGGTTTGGATGACGTTTTTACAAAATACAGTGCAACAATTATTAATAAAATAGTAATCAATTTATTGAATATAAAATAAAGATCAAATGACCGTATTTGCCCGATTATAAGACGAGGTTTTTTTCAGAGCAAATGCTCTGAAAAATCCCCCTTGTCTTATATTCGAGGTCGTCTTATAATCTGACCTCAAACTGAGGTCAGACTATAAGACAGGGATCCAGGTCCCCAGCAGAGCTGCAGGGGACCTGGATCCCCCTCTCTAACAGCAGGGGATGTCTGCGCAACGAGCGCAGACTCCCCTGCTTCCGCCCGGCACGACCGCCGGGGCTTCTATTAAGAAGCCGGGTACTTCCGCTTTCGTCACAGAAGTACCGGCGAGCGTGCCGGGCGGCAGCAGGGGAGGTCTGCGTTCATCGCGCAGACATCCTCTGCTGCCCCACTAGCCACCAGGGTAAATCGGGCAGCTGGGGGATGTCTGCACGAAACGTGCAGACATCCTCCATGCTGCCCGACACAGCAATCTATTATGACGGACCAGCTGTCCGTCATAATAGACTGCCGTGTCGGGCAGCATGGAGGATGTCTGCAAGTATCGTGCAGACATCCCCCGGCTGCCCCCACTAGCCACCAGGGATCGAGGTAAGGGGAAGGGAGGGTGGCAGAGAGACAGGGGGAGGGAGGGGGGCAGAGAGACAGGGGGAGGGAGGGGGGCAGAGAGACCAGGGGGGGGACAGAGACGAGGGGGGAAGAGACAGAGCAACTAGGGGGGGACAGAGCAGGAAGGGGGGAAGAGACAGAGGGAGGGGGGACAGAGCAACAAAGGGAGGGAGGGGGGCAGAGAGAAACATGTGGGGGGGAAGAGACAGGCGAGGGGGGAGTCAAAGGGAGGGGGAGTGAGACAAAGCTGGGGGCAAGGGAAAGAGAGAGGCAGCATTGGCACATAAAAGGAAATAAACACAAGAAATGCATTTTTTGATATAATATTTTATTAAAAAAGCAATTTACATTTGAATATATACAAGTTTAACTTTTTTCCTATAGGGTAGTCTTATATTCAGGCTTTTAGTTTTTTTCTAAAGGAAAATCCAAAGTTTGGGGGGTCGTCTTATAATCAGGGTCATCTTATAATCGAGCAAATACGGTATAAGTAAAATAGCATAACAACAAAATACTATATCAATAGATGTTAATCATAATTCAAATGTATGACTTATAACAGAGGTGAATAAAATAAAACCATTAACTATACAATTACGTTTCTGACCACTCGATAATGGTTAGTAGTTAAAATAGTTAATGATAGAACACCATAATTACCTACAATTACAGTCTGCTTAGGTAAGGTTATATTGCTAAATCATATAACTCGAGGTGGCTATTTCTTAATCTTCCCGATAAATGACAATGTCTGCTTTCTAGCTTAGACTTTAAGAATAATAATCTTAGATAATCTCTGGAGATTAGATATTATATATTTGGGTGAATAGCTAGACTATAAGAACTTCATCTTCTTGGTAATATCTATAGGATATTCCTCTGGCATCCTTCTGCAGAAAGGATGACAGATAAACACCAATCTAAAACTTATAGATCCCATAAATTGTGGGATTTAAGTTTAATTTACCCAAATATATATGCTAATTACATCCATAAAAATAAAGATTATGCTAGAAACAAAGTACCACATTTATACATTACTGGTAGAGGTTTATTTGCAGTTGAGACTCTTTCCATTGAAGAATTGTGTGATGGGAGTTACACCTGGGACTTAGCTCAATACTATGTGTATGGAGATGTCTATTGTTATAGTGAACATGTGCTATTTAAAGCCTCATATTCCGGAGTTCTCCCCAGAAGGAGAGAGACTCAGCCCTTTTACATTACATTCCCATTTCACAACCCACTAGAGGCAGCTCTTCCAACATCACTCTCTCAGGTTTCGTCAGGTCTCTCCCTACACCTCCAGTATCCACTTATCAACCACACCCAGACTCACACCCTGGTATCCCTGTACTCAGGAGATGTTGCTGAACACATATTGAGGTGTTATTTGGCAGTACCCCTTTACATTTTCAGCACATGTTTACCCAAATTGCCATCTGTGTGAAAAATCACCATTTTTTATTTTGCTGCAAACTTTGGCAAAGGTTGGTGGTAAAATGTCTACATGAAAAGTGTAAAAGTACTGCAAGTTAAATGCCCTGACTTGTTTAGTTTTGAAAAATATGTATATGTGGGGGGTTATTCATTGATTTAGTACAGATATCAGTGCTACGTCACTATCGCTAATTTAAAAAAAAAAAGGATTTTGAAATAACTTAGCACTACTTATACCGTATTTGCTCGATTATAAGACGACCCCCCAAACTTTGGATATTCCTTTAGGAAAAAAACTAAAAGCCTGAATATAAGACTACCCTATAGGAAAAAAGTTAAACTTGTATATATTCACATGTAAATTGCTTATTTAATAAAAAATTATGATATAAAAAAATATATTTCTAGTTTTTATTTCTTTTTATGTGCCAATGCTGCCTTTCTCTTTCCCTTGCCCCCATTTTTCTCTCTCTCCCCCCTCCCCTTGCCTGTCTCTTAACCCCCTCACTCCCCTTGTCTCTGTCTCTTAACCCCTTCCCTCCCCTTGTCTGTCTCTTAACCCCTTCCCTCCCCTTGTCTCTGTCTCTTAACCCCCTCCCTCCCCTTGACTCTGTCTCTGCCCCCCTCCCTCCCCCCCTGTCTCTCTGTCCCCCCTGTCTCTCTGTCCCCCTCCCTCCCTCCCCCTGTCTCTCTGCCCCCCCTCCCTCCCTTCCCCTTACCTTGATCCCTGGTGGCTAGTGGGGGCAGCCGGGGGATGTCTGCACGATACTTGCAGACATCCTCCATGCTGCCCGACACGGCAGTCTATTATGACGGACAGCTGTCCGTCATAATAGTCTGCCGTGTCGGGCAGCATGGAGGATATCTGCACGTATCGTGCAGACATCCCCCAGCTGCCCGATTCTCCCTGGTGCCTAGTGGGGCAGCAGAGGATGTCTGCGCGATGAGCGCAGACCTCCCCTGCTGCCGCCCGGCACGCTCGCCGGGACTTCTGTGACGAAAGCGGAAGTATCCGGCTTCTTCACAGAAGCCCCGGCGGTCGTGCCGGGCGGAAGCAGGGGAGTCTGCGCTCGTTGCGCAGACTTCCCCTGCTGCTAGAGAGGGGGATCCAGGTCCCCTGCAGCTCTGCTGGGGACCTGGATCCATGTCTTATAATCTGACCTCAATTTGAGGTCAGATTATAAGAGACCTCGATTATAAGACGAGGGGGATTTTTCAGAGCATTTGCTCTGAAAAAAACCTCGTCTTATAATCGAGCAAATACGGTAGTTCTTGCCCTGTAACTTCAATAAAAAAGCACAAAAACATAAAACATGGGCTATTTCTGAACTCAGGAAAAATATTAGAAACTATTTAGCAGTGTATTTTTTGTTGTCTTTTGTAGATCGGTATATGATTTTCCATATTTTTTTTTTACAAAAAATTATACGCCATTATCAAAATAATGGTATCAAATGAAAGCCCTTCTTATGCCGATAAAAACAATATATAGTTTGTGTGGGTACACTAAATGACAAAGAAATAAATTACAGCAAAACACAAACACCGCAGAAATGTTAAAATAGCCGTGTAACCAAGCGTCAGACAAGCCAAAAAAGTCATGTCTCTAAGGGGTTAAACATATTTAAGTGCTACCCCATATTACTTTTATACTTCACACAATGACATCAGCATCACAACCTCAAAGTAGGAGTCCCTAGCATCTCCTATGTCAGGGATGGGGTGGGAATCCAACCCCATCCCTGACAATGATTAAAGTACTTAGAAACATAGAAACATAGAATGTGTCAGCAGATAAGAACCATACAGTCCATCTAGTCTGCCCAATTATTATTTTTTTTGAGTACTTTTATTAGTCCCCCGTTCCCGGTCTTATAGCTAGGATAGCCTTGTGTCTATCCCACGCATGCTTAAAATCCTTGACTGTGTTTACCTCTACCACTTCTGCTGGCAGGCTATTCCATACATCCACTACCCTCTCAGTAAAGTAATACTTCCTGATATTACTTTTAAATCGTTGCCCCTCTAATTTAAGACTATGTCCTCTAGTTGTGGTAGTTTTTCTTCTTTTAAATATACTCTCTTCCTTTACTGTGTTGATTCCCTTTATGTATTTAAATGTTTCTATCATATCCCCCCTGTTACGTCTTTCCTCCAAGCTATACATGTTAAGATGCTTTAACCTTTCCTGGTAAGTTTTATCCTTTAACCCATGAACCAGTTTAGTAGCACTTCTCTGAACTCTCTCCAAAGTATCAATATCCTTCTGGAGATACGGTCTCCAGTACTGCGTACAATACTCCAAGTGAGGTCTCACCAGTGCTCTGTACAATGGCATGAGCACTTCCCTCTTCCTACTGCTAATACCTCTCCCTATGCAACCAAGCATTCTGCTAGCATTTCCTGCTGCTCTATTGCATTGCCTACCTACCTTCAAGTTCTCTGAAATTATTACTCCTAAATCCCTTTCCTCAGATGTTGAGGTTAGGACTGTACCAAATAGTCTATATTCTGCTTTTGGGTTTTTACGCCCAAGGTGCATAATCTTGCACTTGTCCACATTAAATGTCAGTTGCCACTGCTCTGACCATTTTTCTAGTTTAGCTAAATCATTTGCCATTTGGCTTATCCCTCCATGAATATCAACCCTGCTGCAAATCTTTGTATCATCAGCAAAAAGACTTTAATCATCTTCGCCTTCACCTTCCTCTGCTTTTTCTCCCTCTTCACTTCATCATCACCTTCCTGATCTTCATCACTTTCCTCATCAATATCTTACAGCCCTTGCCTGTGCCCCCTGTTCTAGTTCTGTCTTCATCCTACTTTTAGTCCTGTTCCTATTGCCCTGTTTCATTTCTCTGTATGTGTTAAACCTGATTCTCATTTTTTTGTCCTGTCTGCTCGAATAATGTATCAGTGACTGCTGGGCCCCTTACCACAATTAGTCATGAGACTCCAATTGGAAGTGCTGCTAAGGAGTGGATAGCATTTGTTATAGGCCAGCTATCCCTCCTTTCCCTGAAGTTCCAGGGATCAATAAAGCCATCGCAGGAGGTGCGATGATGTGCTGGATCACCAGCCCCATCTGCATATTTATGCAATATCTTGGGGTGTCTACATTTCAAAAACGATATGGTTTGGTGGGGGTTGACATTACATTGACCAGGTCAAATAGGACATGGGTGCAGGCTGACTACATGTCACAAGTTGGAAAAATGAGTGGTATCCCTTTACTCAAGAGATGTTGCTGAACACATATTGGTGTGTTGTTTGGCAGTGGCAAACAATCTGAAAATCTATGCCTGAAGTATTTGTGTGAAAAAACACATAACAAATTACTACCATGATATTTGACAAAGGTGGGCAGTAGCGCATGAGAAGTGTGAAAATACTACCATTTCAAATACAATGAAGTGTCTACTCTTCACATATGTATTGGCCGACTTCAAAAATGTCCCAAATGGGAAATGGGTGAAGGTTGTCTACATGTCAAAATTCCAAATTGGAAAACTGAAAAGTGCACCTCACAAATGTGGACTTTTAGCCCCCAAAGGACTCAACAAAGCTATGCATGGGTGGTATCACTGTACTGTGGAGATGTTTATGAACACATATTGGGGTGTTTTTTGGCAGTAAACGTATACCTGATGTTTTCACAACTTGCCACTTCCACTGCCTCTCACCAATGCCTCTCACCAATAAATTGCTCTTCCATGTATTTAACAGCGTGTTGAATCAAGCTCTATTTTTCCTACTGGATTGATATAGTTACAGTATTGATGAGCCCATGTAATTGCATGTTTTGATACAGTCCTTTAACCCCTTCGCGACAATGGATGTGCCAGGCATGTCCTGCGGTTAAACAAGTGTTTTTTGCAATCAAAGATCGCGAAAAACACTTTAATGGTGCTGGTCTATTGCCTCGATGTCGAGGCAATAGCCAGCAGCGCAATGTCCTTTCTGGGCATCATGCAACACCTTCTGTGCCCCCCTAGGCCCCGCGATCACTGCTGTATTGGAGGAGCATGGTCCTCCAATACAGTGTGCCCAGAGGAGAGCAACGGAAGAGAGAGAAGAAAAATCTCTTCCGTCGCTCTGAAACCGTTGCTTGACTGGCCCTAGAGGCAGTTAGACAATATTACAGTTTGAAAGAAAAAATAAATAAAATAAATAAATGGAAAAAGCTAACTCTTGATCTGCTAAACCTAGATCTAGGGTTAGGGTCATAATTAGGGTTATAATTGAGGTTACAGAGGGGTTCAGATGAGTACAAGGGTTAGATTAAGGGGTGGGGTAGATTTAGGGTTAGGGAAAATTTAGGGTTGGGGTAAAAAGGGCACTGTAGAAGAAAATGGATAGAAAACAAAAAAAAACTCACTAATATATTTATTGCCCTATTAGTTGAAATAAAACAGACAAACATGGAAACATTGGTATTTTTAAACTCAGGACAAATATTAGAAATATATAGACAGTGTCTTTTTAACCATTTGTAATTGGTTAAAAAAAGAAAAACAAGTCAAAGTTAGAAAAAGTCTTTTTTATGGCATATTTCTATCATATTTTATATTTTTTTAATAGTAAATTATATCATTTGATGAAAATAATAGTATCAAATGAAAGCCCTATCCGTCCTTTAAAAAATGATATATAATTTGTGTGGGTGGTCTGAACACAAAGAAATAAATTCACAGTTCAGTAAATATATGACAAAAATAATGGAATTCTGGTCTTCAAGGTACATCAAATGCAGCACAGCACTGGGTCACTAATTAGCTTAAAACTGGTATTATGGTTAGATTAGCCTATAGGGTTAGAGTTGGGGTTAAATTTAGTGCTAGGGTTAAATTTAGGGTTCGGGTTGGGGTCAAAAGGTCAATATAGGGAAAAAAAACAAAAAACTCAAAAAAATACCAAAAAATATGAAAACATGCATATTTCTGAACTCGGGACAACATTTAGAAACTATTTAGATGGGGTCTTTTTAAATGATTGTATTTGTGTAAATTATAATTTAGGTCAAAGTTAGAAAAGGTGGTTTTTTTAAAATTTCTCATCATATTTTATAATTTTTTGTAGTAAATTATAAGATATGATGAACATAATGGTATCTAATAAAAGCCTTTTTTATGACGATAAAAACAACATATAATTTGTGTGGGTACAGTATGTGAGAAAGAAGAAAATTCCTTCTAAACACAAACACCCCAGAAATGTCAAAACAGCCATTGTCACCAAGGGAAAGTCAAGGTAAAAATGTCTTGTCACTAAGGGGTTAAGAGATGTTCCTGTGATAAATCTCTCCTCATTCTGGTTTGGTGCATCTTTGAGTGATTTTAAGGACAATATTGTGTTTTTCACATGCAAATCGATTGTGCTTAGGAATAAAAGGGAGAGGTTCTTAATCATTTCCAAGTAGTCTAGAAGAAAATGGAGCATGTAAACACATTTAAAATCCATGAGTTTTAATTAGCATCCTCAAAAACTTACAGACATGTAAATGGGAAGATAATTGCATCTTGGTGTCAAGTGATGTCACATCCCTATATACAATTATAGACCATCAACAGGGATGTGAAGCAATATACAGTATCCTAAAAGAGAAAAATCTTTTGAGAGAAGACCAAATAGATTTTATAATAGATGGAATTAAGATCATTTTAAACCATAATTTCTTTTGGTTCTTAGATAAATTCTATCTTCAGAAAACAGGTACGGCCATGGGGACCAGGTTCGCCCCCAGCTATGCCAACCTCTTCATGTCCCAATGGGAAAATACACATGTTTGGAGCGGGCATAGCTGGTTGGCGAACCTGGTCCTATATTACAGATATATTGATGATCTCATTTTTATATGGAAAGGGAGTGAGGAGGATCTCATCTCTTTTTTGAAACATCTTAATAGCAATAACAAAAATATAGTGCTCAATACAGTCTATAGCAGAGAGAAGATCGTCTTTCTGGATCTCGAAGTATACATAGAAAATGGCAAAATAAAGACAAAAAAACATTTTAAGAAAGTAGACACGAATAATTTTATTGATAAGTCAAGCTGCCACTACCCCCCGTGGTTGGGTGGTATCCCAAATAGCCAATTTACCCGTATCCGGCGAAACTGCACCGATTTACCCACATACATGGAACAAACCGAGGTATTGAAACATAAATTTCTTGAAAAAGGAGACGACAAAACGAAGGTTGAACATACTATATTAGAAGTGGCAGAAGGTAATAGAGACCAACTTTTAACCTATAAGAAAAAGGATATATTAGAAAATACCTTCCAAAATAAAAACCCCGTGATATTAAACTATACCAATAAATCTCAACGAATAAAAAAGATTATAAAAAAACATTGGAAAATTCTCCAAAGTGATGAGATTTTGAAAAACATCATACCAGACAACCCTGCTGTTGTATTCAGGGGAGCCCCAAATTTCAAACAAAAACTAACCAAGAATTACACCACTCAACAAAAAATTCCAAATAAAGCACCAGAGCACTTTCTTAGCAGGAAACAAGGTTTTTATGGATGCTTAAACTGCATAGGTTGTAGAACTATTACCCACCCGAAGTATCCTATCACTAATTTTATCTCTTCAAAAAATGGCCGAAGTTTTGATATTAATAACTTTATCACATGTTCCACAGTTAATGTTATATACTTAATTGAATGCCCGTGTGGCTTACAGTATGTGGGTCGGACCACCAGGCAATTGAAAAAAAGAATAGAGGAACATATAAGGAATATTAAAAACGGTCTGATAACCCACAGCCTCTCAAAACATTTCCTTGATTTCCACCAAAAAGATCCCAGTGGAATAAAATTTTGTGCAGTTGAGAAGGTTCACAAACATTGGAGAGGGGGCGATAACATACTCAATATAGGTAGAAAGGAGATGAAATGGGTATTTAACTTAGACACTCTGAAGCCCCTCGGTTTAAATGCAGACTTTGACTTATATAATTTTATGTAGTTATTTTCTGCTATATATGTGTGCTTTTATTGCATTATTGTAAGCTCATTGTGTGCATTTTGAAAAATAAACTTTCATCTGCCCATTTTTTAATATATGTATACACATTTTGGATAAGCCATATATATAAATCCTATTTTTTTTATGACCCAATATTTTATATTCTCTCCCACCTAAAGTTTATATAAGCTATATGCAAATTGAAATATGCTAATGGTGGTGAGAACTTCTTTTACAAGCTTATTCTCGGGATGCACAAAGTGAGCACAATCAAACTTGTTATTAAGGTAATATGCCATGTCTTGCTTTTTGTTTTGTTTTTTTGTTTTTTTATCTTCCGATTTTCTGCAATATGCGAGATACACACCTCGCGAAATCTAAACCAGTGAGAAGGTTTCTTTTCTCTAAGTCAAACTCCCGCGAGACCGCCGAAAGCTGAGAAAACATCAAAGTCGAGATCACGCGAGATGCGAGAAGATGACGAATACGGAAGCGTCAGAACCCGGAAGTCACTATTTCCAATAAAAAGACCATTCTGAAGCAGGGAGTCCAGACGCCTTGTAGAAGCTCGTGTAAAGCGAAACGCGTAGCGGTCTGGACTCCACCTGCTTCTTGTTTATATGCATATCTTGTTTTTATTTTTATATTTAAAGTCTTTTAAAAACACTTATTCTGTACCTGCTGGAAGGATCAGTGTCTCATCGGCTGTGTGGCGCCCACCCTGTATGACAAGATCCCTCATGTAAGCAGATGCTGTGTCTTTATCATTAAATGTATACTCTTTTGTACTAATTGGATGTCCTGTGTTATATCCCTTCTGAGACTCAATATCCTGGACAGCTGACTGCAACAGGATCTATTTGAAGTGCCTACTATTTTCTGGGAGTCTGTAAGTGTATCCCCTTGAGGGGGACCAACTTAATCTCCCTTCTTTTGGATCATTCACCTACCTCTACACAGAGCCTTATTTGTATATATATACCACTACAAAGGTGCACTACTTACATAACTACATTCACAATTATGGTTCTTTTCACAACATTGTGCTTTAAATGGAGAAAGTAAGTTACTCACGTCAAAGTCTGGTATGTTGGGATCTTTAAAGTCATTCCACTGTCTTATGGGAATAACTCTCACAGGCAGGTCATGCGTAACAATACGACTAGTATTTGGTAAGGAAGGCTGTCAAAATAAAAAACAAAATAGTACAGGTGTTAGTAAAAAATTACATGGGAGGTAAGTTCGTTTCACTTTCCTAAATATATTTCCTAAAAAAAAACACAAAATATGACATTAATGTTGGGATGACTAGAAACTACAGCAAGAGTCTTTGAAAGACTTCTGGGGGGAAAGGTATTTTTTACATTTCATTGACATGAATTTAAGTGACAGATTAGGCCCTGAAGAAAAATAAATCAGCAATCCATGATCTAAATGTGAGCTATAAGATAATTAAATCTATACAATAAAGCCTGTAAACTTGAACAAATTGCTACTTTTTATGGAATGGATAGTGGTCAAACACAGAAAGACCAAGGAACTGTCTATTTGGTATCCACAGTTAGGAATTTGCTCCTGGTAGCAGCAAAGAGAAGTTTGTAGACAAGAAAGAACACAGACAGTGTTCCCATTGCTTCTTCTACCAGGAGAACTACCAACTAGTGAGGTACTGTGGACAGCTGATCAGTAAACACCCTGACAATCACACTGCACAGAGGACCTGACAGACCTGGCAGTAGGTGGAGGACAAAATTAATTTGTTATAGAACGGCTATGGCATTTGTCCTTTTGGTCATTCATAGTAGTTGGCAGAGTTCCATATTGATTGAAGTTTATAGGGAAACTAATTTTACAGACTCTACCTGGCGCCGCAGTACCTGAGTGAAGGCTTCAGATTATTGGACGAGTGTAATCTATGGAGAGACGTATTTTCAGCTCTTTTATACAATATATCCTATGTACGTTAAGCAATTCCTGTTTTCTAATTTCTTAGGTATCTAGGCGGGACTATACCCTCCTAAAAAATGTTTTAATCAGACAGAAAATATCTTCTATCTGATGAAAAAGGTTGCTGATATGGATCACTGTTCATAAGAAATTTGTGTTTTACATGTAAATCAAACATTGACTTCCAGGATGATGTTACACAACCTAACAGTGCTGACTCACTTTTAATGAGGCAGACGTTGTCATCTGTATCATAAAAAAGGGGGTTTATTCTTGTTTTAACCCCTTCATGACCGGACTGTTTTTGGAATGTTGTACGTTAATGACCATGGCTATTTTAACACTTCTGTAGTGTTTGTGTGTAACTAAAATATTCTTCTTTGTCATTTGCTGTACCCACACAAATTTTATATTGTTATTGGTTTTTTCAGAAGAACTTTCTTTTGATGTCATTATTTTGACCATATAATATAATGTAATAATATGATATATATATATATATATATATATATATATAAATATGGAAAAACAACTTTACAAAAACAACACTTGTCCAAAATGTTATTTGTAAAATATATTACTAATCTACAAAAGCTAAAGAAAAAAAGCTGCTAAATAAATACTAACATTGGTCCTGAGTTTAGAAATATGCAATGTTTATAAGTTGTTGCTGTTTTTTGCATGTTATATGAAAATAAATACAAGTAGAACATAGCCGTTTTCAAGAGCACTGATATTTGTCATAAATCACCCTCTATGTCTTAATCTTACTTTTAATGTAGACATCCAAGGGTATTAAACTAGGGGTGCTTTGACACTTTTCATGCAGTCATTTTACCACCAATCTTTGCCAAAGTAATTATTGTGTTTTTCCCCCTCCACACACTTTGTACTTCAGGTATGAATTTGCAGAGGTTGTTCTGTTTTATTGCCAAACACCACCATAATATATGTTCAGCAATGTCCCCTGAGTATACCAGTACACATGGAAACTGTTAAGAGGGCAGTGGGCCCATGTTGCAGATGCTTCAGGCCTCCATGAATGAATGGGCCCTGGGCAGCTGCCCCGTTTGCCCACGATTTTCTTTTCACCTGGCTGTCTGTCACAGCTGCTGGAAATTACGCATATCTGGCGGCTGTATTTCCCGCTTCCTGCACGCAGCTTGTGTGCAGGAAACACTGCGGAGGAGACGGCAGGGGACGAGCAGCATCTAAGTATGTACCGGGGAAGGGGAGAAGAGGGGGGTATTTTTTTATTGGAAAAATGGCTGTGGTTTATTAATTAACAAAACAGAGTGGGGTACAGGGTACTGGTAACAGAGTATACCTCCAAAAATCCCTAGTCCGACCGTTAATCGGTAAACAGAAAGAAAAACTGTACGCAGATTATCCAATGTGCAGGAAATCATGAATTCCTTAAAACATAACGTTTATTTGGTCAAAAACTAATAAAATAAATGAATACATGGAAACCCATACTTGATGGAACCACCTTACCTGTTTTGTCCAGGAAAAACTTAATCGTAGGTCTACTCGGGGGGGGGGGGGGGGATTTATGTGCTCCACCCTCTGATTAGACCTACGATTAAGTCCTTCCTGGATGAAACGCGTAAGGTACCTGCACAAGGCACCTGTCTTATTGGTGTTAAACATATCAAATGAGAATCAGTAAAATACACAAACTGATTTAATTAAAACACTGTAACCAAATCAAGCACATGTTTATTGAGAAAAACAGAGACAATAGAGTTAAAAAGTGAATCTAATCATCAGGGCCGGACTGGGAGAAAAATTCGGCCCAGGCATTTTTTTATCACAGCGGCCCACTAAGAAGGGGGCGGGGCAGAGGAGGTGTGTTTTGTCATCACCAATGACAAACACGCTCCCTCTCAAAGTGAGCATGCCTCTTCCAGGGCAGACCATGCGCAGAGCTCTGCTGAAGAGCTCTAGCATGAGAAAAAAGCCCTGTATTTGTTCTGCACAGTGCAAGCAAATTTAATAACATGCTTGCACTGTGTTTCCTTGCAACTTGTCTCTGGTGTCTCCATAAATGGATACCAATAGACAAAAATGCCAGGAAAGAGTATTGAGCATGTGTTTGGAGCCTGCTTGTGGGATTGCGTGTGTGTAGAGTGAGCTGATTGTGGTGTGGTATTGTGTAATAAGGTCGGTTTTAGTTGTGTTGTGTTTGTGGTGTAATGTGATGCATATGTGGCTAGGGGCTGTAGAGAATGTGTGTATAGGGGATATAGCAAGTGTGTGAATACAGGCTATAGTGTGTGTGTGTGTGTTTATATAGATGTAGTGTGTGTTTAGGGGTGTAGTATGTGTTTGCTTACAAAGAATCTAGTGTGTGTATATATACACATATATATATATATGAGTCTAGTGTGTGTTTGAAGGACCCAGAATGTGTATAGGAGATCTAGTGAGTGTGTGTTTATAACGGTTTCAGAGTGTATATAGGGATCTAGCGTGTGTATGTGTGTAGATGATCCAGAGTTGGGTAAGGGATCTAGTGTGTGTCTGGAATGTAATGTGTTTAGGGGTGCAGTATGTGTGTGAGGGGTGCTGTGTGTGTGTGTGTGTATATATATATATATATATATATATATATATATATATATATATATATATGGAAGTATTACATAGAAACATAGAATGTGTCGGCAGATAAGAACCATTCGGGCCATCTAGTCTGCCCAATTTTTTTTTTTTTGGAGTACTTTTATTAGTCCCCCGTTCCCGGTCTTATAGCTAGGATAGCCTTGTGTCTATCCCACGCATGCTTAAAATCCTTGACTGTGTTTACCTCTACCACTTCTGCTGGCAGGCTATTCCATACATCCACTACCCTCTCAGTAAAGTAATACTTCCTGATATTACTTTTAAATCGTGTATGTCTGTTGTGCAGTGTGTTGGGGGGTTCTGTTTGTATGTGAGGGGTACAGTATGTGTGTGTGAGGGGTGCGGTGTGATGAGGGGGGCGGTGTGTGAAAGGGGCGGTGTGTGAGAGTGATGTGTGTGAGTGCTGCGTATGATGTGTGTGAGAGTGCAAGAGTGCTGTCTATGATGTGTGTGAGGGTGCTGTGTGTGAGAATGCTGTGTGTGCTGTGTGTGAGAGTGCTATGTGTGTGTGATGGGTGTAAGAGTGCTATGTGTGTGTGATGGGTGTGAGAGTGCTGTGTGTGTGTGATGGGTGTGAGTGCTGTGTGTGTGTGATGGGTGTGATGGGTGTGAGTGCTGTGTGTGTGATGGGTGTGATGGGTGTAAGAGTGCTGTGTGTGATGGGTGTAAGAGTGCTGTGTGTGATGGGTGTAAGAGTGCTGTGTGTGATGGGTGTGATAATGCTGTGTGTGATGGGTGTGAGAGTGCTGTGTGTGATGGGTGTGAGAGTGCTGTATGTGATGGGTGTGAGAATGCTGTGTGTGATGGGTGTGAGAATGCTGTGTGTGATAGGTGTGAGAATGCTGTGTGTGATGGGTGTGAGAGTGCTGTGTGGGAGTGCTGTGTGTGATGGGTGTGAGAGTGCTGTGTGGGAGTGCTGTGTGTGATGGGTGTGAGAGTGCTGTGTGGGAGTGCTGTGTGTGAGAGTGCTGTATATATGTTAGAATGGATTGTGTGTGTGTGTGTGTGGCGGGGTTAAATAAACAAATAAAATAACAGGCATTATGTCCGGGGGGGACATAATGCCTGTTATTTTATTTGTTTATTTACCCCCCTACACACACACACACACACTCACACAATCCATTCTAATATTTATACAGCACTCTAACACCCATCACACACAGCACTCCCACACAGCACTCCCTTCTTACCTTTAGCCTGGGACAGGGAGGCGGGGTTCCCTGGTGGTCCTCGTGGTGAGTGAACTCTAGCCTGCTCCAGATCTCGCGAGAGAAACCCGGTGGAGCTGCAAGTTAGAGCTCCGCCGGGTCCTCTTTCCAGTCTCCCTCCCTCTCTCCCCGCCGGCGGCCGGATTTGAAAGCATGTGGGCCGGTGAGGGAGATCTTTGATGTCCTCACCGGCCCTTCATGGAAAACAGCGGGGCCGGCGCTTGGATAGTGCCGGCCCTGCGTAGACCGGCAGGGGAGATCCTGGGACCCAGAGGCCACTGCTGGGACCTCCCCTGCCGGCCTCGGCCAATGGCCACCGCGGCCCACCGGGCATTTGCCCGGTGTGCCCGATGGCCAGTCCGGGCCTGCTAATCATACAACAATAAAGCCTCTGGACATGGATACAATAGTACAAAATTGTAAATATACAAAGATTAAAGAACATTGTAACAAATAAGCACTGTGTTAAAAAATGTTGCAACACAGATTAAAACACCTGAGCAGTATGCCAAAAAAGGAAAAAGTGTGTGCTTATAAATCACAGAGAGAAAAAGACAGGGATAGGTAGATAAAATAAAGAATAGGTAAGTAAATAGTTAGATTACATAAATAAGCAATTATATGTAAAGTATAGATATTATTAGGTATACAAATATAAAGAGACATTAGTAAATAGATCCAGATATTCAAAGATATAGTAAATGCAATAAAGTACAGTATATTACACTACATATAATACATAATAGAAAAATTATTATTATAAAAACAATCTCCCATATCAATAGAATATACAAGTCTATGCTCATTGAATCCAATGAGAGAAGCTGTATATATTCAGATAGTACCCTAGAAAAAAATGTCCCATGTGTAAATATAAAGTTCAAGGATGTGTTTACTCTTAAGACTCTCAGTGATTTGCGTTTGGAGTCTTATGATAATACCATTGGATACTCCCTTTCTAGCAATCAACGTAAATATACCCCAAAGTCTATCTTCTACCCTATGCACTCCAGAGGTCCAGCAAAATTGTGGAAAAATAATTATGTATTCTATCTAAGAAAATCATCAAATCCCCCATAGTCAAGATAATTTACATCCAGATGAAGCTCTTAAATCAACGAGGGAGAATGGGGAAATCACCATAAAAAATTCGGACAAAGGAGGAGCAATAGTGGTGTTGGATACCAGCCAGTATAAAGAGGAAGCCTTGAGACAGCTTTCCGATCCAAAAGCATATTGTAGATTGAAGGCTAACCCCACTAAGCTCTTTAATTCAGAGTTGAGGTCCTTGGTGGATGATGGCCTGTCAGGGGGTTTGATCTCAAAAATACTATCAGACTTTCTTGTTGTTGAGTATCCTATCATACCAGTGTTTTACCATCTGCCTAAGGTCCACAAAACATTGAAAGGTCCCCCTGGTAGGCAAGTCAACGCTGGGATTGGCTCTTTCACTATGGGTTGACCGCTTTTTACAGGATTTTGTTTCTTCTTTGCCGGGCTATCTGAGAGATACCAAACATCTACTACAAGTTATGGATAGGCTGGAATGGAATGGGGATTACATGTGGTTAACTAATGACGCAGTGTCCCTATACTCCTCTATAGCCCATGCCTTTGGTTTATCTGCAATTAATTTTTTTCTAACGGGAGTCCCAGTTCTCTAGGGAGTTGGTTGACTTTCTCATACGAGCTGTAGAATTTTTACTAACACACAACTTTTTTACGTTTGACAATATGTTTTTTCTTTAACTATGTGGTACAGAGATGGGGGCGGAGTTTTCCCCCTCATTCGCTAATCTGTTCCTGGGTTATTGGGAGCACCTCTATATGTTTAATGACCAGAATTATTTTTACACTCATATAGTTACCTATTTTAGGTATATTGACGATTTGATCGTCATATGGAAAAATGACACTACTCAAGCATTGGAGTTTGTGGCATATTTAAATGGCAACAATTTCAATTTAACATTTACTTATGAGATTCATAGACATCAGATTTGCTATTCGGATGTATTACTCACAGGGGACATAGGCAGTGAGAGGATTATTACTGATCTCTATAGAAAACCAAATTTCCGTTACACCTTACTTCATGCAAAATCATGTCATCCTAAACATCTATTTGGGGGAATTCCCAAGGGACAATTTATGAGACTTAAAAGAATCTGCTATTTACCAGCAGACTTTTTTTGGAGAGGGGATATTGCAGAAAGGATGTCCTAAAAGCTAAAAGAACAGTAAATCATATTAGACGTGAGGATCTCTTTAAGGCATCAGATAAAAAAATGAAAAGAGGTTGTCCAAACCTTCCTTTGTCACTCCCTTCAGTCTGGAATTTGAGAGAGATTTGCAGTATTATTCGATCACACTTCCCAATTCTGCACACAGACTCCAGACTTGAGGGACTGGCAAGGCAGGGGGGGGGGGTCAATTGTTCAGCTAAACGGGGTGTGACATTGGGAAATGTTTTAGCACCAAGCATGTTTGTCCAAAAAGAGAAAGTGTTGTTAAGCCCTGGTTGAGGGCCATAGGCAACTTTAAATGTGGCCACAAAATATGTATGTGTTGTGGCCACATGACCGTAGGAAGATATTTTTCCTCCATACATACATGTGAAAGCTTTATGCTAAAATCATATTCTAACTGTAATACAGATTATGTCATTTACCTAATTACATGCAGTGTCACCTTCAATATGTGGGCCGAACTTCTTGCCCCTTTAAATTCCGGATACGTGAGCATCTGGCCACTATACTGGCCTTAACTCAGAATGGGACATGGGACATTTTTTCTAGAGTACTATCTGAATATATACAACTTCTCTCATTGGATTCAATGAGCATAGACTTGTAAATTCTATTGATATGGGAGATTGTATAATAATAATTTTTTTAAAAGTTGTGAAGAAAAGCAAATATTCCTTTTGGGGCAGTGCTGTGTACAATAAGCAGAAATTGTATAAACAATAAAATAACAGCATTTACTTTTTTGTTTAGGGGAATTCATGGATTCTGGAAACTATCCACCTTCAATAAGATCCCCATCCTCCTGTTCTATAGTTTCAGAGTTATCCATCCAGGTTAGTGCTTCATTAGCATCATCATCATCAGACACACACAGCCACATATCACTATCACCTAAAAGAAAGAAAAAACCCTTCCCTCCTGGAACCACCATAGATAAGTTTGTGATAAAAACTAGCAGATTAGAAAAAGAGTTAATTGATGAAAAAATTGCCCAGTTTGTTTATGCAACAAACTCTTCTTTCCATTGACTGAGAACCCACATTTCATTAATATGGTTCAGTCACTGAGACCAGGATACAGTCCACCCAGCAGAGCAGATGTTGCAGGGAAACTGCTGGATAAAGTGTATGACAGAGAAATGGAGCAATGTGCAACAGCTCTGGAGTGTAGAATGTACTGATGGGTGGAGTAATGTCCAGAAGGGAAAGTCTTCCTTGCACAAACAATTGATACATCAGGAAATACACACACACAGCAGAATACTTACAAGAAGTGGCAGTAATAGCTACCGTATTTGCTCGATTATAAGACGAGGTTTTTTTCAGAAAAAAAATTCTGAAAAATCCCCCTCGTCTTATAATCGAGGTCGTTTTATAATCTGACCTCAAATCGAGGTCAGATTATAAAACATGGATCCAGGTCCCCAGCAGAGCTGCAGGGGACCTGGATCCCCCTCTCCAACAGCAGGGGATGTCTGTGTGATGAGCGCAGACTCCCTTGCTTCCGCCCGGCACGACCGCCGCGGCTACTATGAAGAAGCTGGGTACTTCCGCTTTCGTCACAGAAGTCCCGGCAGTCGTGCCGGGCGGCAGCAGGGGAGGTCTGCGCTCATCGCGCAGACATCCTCTGCTGCCCCACTAGCCACCAGGGAGAATCGGGGAGCCGGGGGATGTCTGCACGATACGTGCAGACATCCTCCATGCTGCCCGACACCTCCGTCTATTATGACGGACCAGCCCCCAGCTGCCACCACTAGCCACCAGGGATCATGACAAAGGTGAGGGGGAGGGAGGGGGGCACAGCAACAAGGGAGGGAGGGGGGAAGAGAGACATGAGGAGGGGGGGACAGAGCAACAAGGGGAGGAAGGGGTTAAGAAACAGAGACAAGGAGAGGGGGGGACAGAGCAACAAGGGGAGGGAGGGGGGAAGAGAGCAACAAGGGGAGGAAGGGGTTAAGAAACAGAGACAAGGGGAGAGAGACAACACTAAGGGGGGGGGGAGAGAGAGAGGCAGCATTGGCACATAAAAAGAAATAAAAACAAAAAATACATGTTTTGATATCATAATTTTTTTTTATTAAAAAAACTATTTACATGTCAATATATACAAGTTGAACTTTTTTCCTTTAGGGTAGTCTTATATTCAGGCTTTTAGTTTTTTTCCTAATGGAATATCCAAAGTTTGGGGGGTCGTCTTATAATCAGGGTCGTCTTATAATCGAGCAAATACGGTATAATAACGTGAACAAAAATTCAAATGTCTAGTACACAGTTTGGTCACAAACAATGCTGCAAATGTATCCAAGATGAGAAGAAATTTAGAAGAGCAGGAAGGGAATACAAAGCTAATAACATATGGTTGCAGTGCTCATTTGCTGCACCTCTTAGCCAAAGACTTAAGTGTTCCAGAAATAAAGACTAATGTTGTTGAAATTGCTAAATACTTCTGTAACAATCATTTTGCTGCAGCAGCTCTGAAAAGAATGGGTGGAACCAAGCTAACGCTCCCACAAGATGTTAGATGGAACTCTGTGGTGGACTGTTTTGAGCAGTATATCAAGAACTGGCTTATTCTGATGACAGTTTGTGAACAAAATCGAGATAAAATAGATGGCACTGTCATGGCCAAAATCCTCAACATTGGGATTAAGAGAAATGTTGAACATATGCTGAGAATCCTGAAACCCATCTCTGAAGCTTTAACCCCTTAACGCATGTGGACGTATATATACGTCCTGAAAAGCATGGTCCTTAAGGACCATGAGGACGTATATATACGTCCTCCGTTTTCATGTAGTGTTGCGCTCATTAGCGCAACACTACATGCCTGCAGCTACTCTCAGAGGCTGCTACGGATCCGAAGCAGCCTCTGAGAGGGCTTTCAGCCCCCCCTCGACCCCCCCCGCGCGCATACGATCACAGCGAATGTTATCGTATGCGCGCAAACACACATAGGCAGTGAAAGCTCATCACTGCCTATGTGTGTTAAAGTGTTGCATGATGCCTCTATCGAGGCATCATGCAACACAATCTGTGCCCTCCTGGGCACCGCGATCACCCGGTGATCGCGGGTGGGTGCTGTATCGGAGGAGCATGCTCCTCCAATACAGCATGCCCAGAGGAGAGCGACTGAAGAGAGAAAAAAAAAATCTCTTCCGTCGCTCTGAAACCGCTACTTGACTGCCCCTACAGGCACTTAGGCGGTATTACAGTTAAAAATAGAAAATTAATTAAATAAATAAATAAATGGAAAAAGCTAACCCTTGATCTACTGAACCTAGATCTAGGGTTAGGGTCCAAATAGGGTAATAATTAGGGTTAAATGGGGGTTCGGATGATTACAAGGGTTAGATTAAGGGGTGGGGGTCAATTTAGGGTTAGATTAAATTTAGAGTTGGGGTAAATTTAGGGTTCGGGTTAAAAAAATCACTGTAGAAGAAAATGGTTAGAAAACAAAAAAAAACACTAATATTGTTTATTGCCCTATTACGTGAAATAAAACATAGACAAACAAGGAAACATTGATATTACTAAACTCAGGACAAATAGTAGAAATATATAGACGGGGTCTTTTTTACCATTTGTAATTGTGTAAAAAAAAAAAAATCAGGTCAAAGTTGGAAAAAGTGTTTTTTATGCCATATTTTCATCAGATTTTCTATTTTTTTTAATAGTAAATGATATCATATGATGAAAATAATAGTATCAAATGAAAGCCCTATCTGTCCTTTAAAAAATGCTATATAATTTGTGTGGGTGGACTGAACACAAAGAAAGAAATTCACAGTTCAGTAAACGTATGACAAAAATAATGGAATTCTGGTCTTCAAGGCACGTCAAATGCAACATAGCACTCGGTCACTAAGGGGTTAAACAAAATACAGAAAAATAGCTGTTTAACTGCTGATGCTGTTGAAATTTGGAAGGAACTGAGTGAACACTTAAAAACAGAACTACACATGGACAGAATTAAATTACAAGCATTAAAAAAACAAATGGGACAAGGACTGTCTCCAGCTCATTTTTTGGCAAATATTGTCAATATCCAGTACCAGGGTCAAAACTTAAGTGCTGAGGAAGAGGAGTTAGCTATGACATGGTTATCAAGCAATCATCCATCTGTAATGCCAACTATAATAAACGTCAAAGCTAAGGGGGAACCATTCAAGAAATATAAGTTTGCTGAAGATATTTTAAAGAAAGTCACACTAGTGAACTCGTGGAAGTCACTTAAGCACTTGGATTTAGAGACTGTTCAAGTAATGATTTCACTTTTAACAGCAGTAGCTTCTTCTGCAGGCGTTGAAAGAATATTATCTTCCTTTGGACTCATTCATTCTAAATTGAGAAATCGTTTGGGACCCGATAAAGCAGGAAAGCTTGTTTTTCTTTTCCAGATTATGAACAAAGAAGAAGATGAAGATGACGAGTGAGCTACAGAGGACAGTATTTAAGTTTTTCATGTGTAGGCTGAGCTGACAGTCTAAGTTTCTTAAAATATATATATATTTTGTTTAGCCAAATTAGTTAACAAACATGGATGTTTGTTTAAGCAAATAACATATGCTGTAATGTTATTGTTTCAGTCGAATAAATCTATTTAAATTGTTATTATTAAGGTAATGATTATTTTTCTCCTTCCTAAGTACAACAGAAAAGTTGTCCAAATATGAATGATTAAACTATTAAACTGGGGATAAAAAAACTAATATGAAAAGTTGTTATTCTAAAAATCTTCATCTACTTGCATATTAAAGTTATACCAGCAATATTTAGTCATTATGTAGAAAACTATGATTTAAATCAAGCCTTACTGACTAGTGATTTAAATCAGTTTGATTTAAATCAAATCCACCCTGCCAATAGGTAAAGGAACTTCATTAAAATATTGCCAAACTGGGTCTCTTTTACGACCTGCTGCCATTATAGGTTTTTTCCTCCAAGGAAAGAATGTGATAAACCTCAGGTCATCCACACAAAAAGATCCAAAGACTTGTCTGTCTGTGGCTGTGCAGTATTGTGTTCAGAAAGTTTCACTTTTATTTTGTACTGCTTGTCTGTTTGCCCCTCCTTGTTTCTCCTCACACTTAGTTTCACTTTCTTCCTGTGCAGATCTATTCCACTCCAAACAATTAGAAAAATATTGTTTCTATTCTATTCACTGACCTTCTTGAAACTTAGCACTGAAGGGGTTGATTCTGTATTCATAGGTTTGTAGAACAATAGGATTAAGGTCTTTTTCTCAACTCTGTTCATGTTATAAAATTTTTGCTGTGAAGAAGAGGCATATGATCTCTGCTGAGTCAAATTCAGTTTTGTGAACTGCAAAAGTAAACCAAGCATCTGTGATAATATCTTGTAGGCAGAGAAACTGCCCAATAATCTTACAAAAACCTCTGGAAGAGCATGACATTGTGAATGGATTAATGGAATTTATTTACCAAATAAATTAAACATATATAGCCTTATTCTACATTAATTAAAAAATGTATCTTTATTTCATGATGGAATAACCTTTGGATGGTAATATATTTTCCTCAAAAAGCATTTTATTTAAAAAAAATCAGATTTAAATCAAAAAAATCAGATTTAAATTAAAAAAAATCAGATTTTTTTAATTTTTTTTTAAAAAAATCATTGATTTTTTATCCACCCTGCTATAAACTATTTACATGAGAGATTTATAAATGCAAGCAATGAGAGCACCACTTGCTAGTGGTCATATAGTTCACACAGCAGGAACATTAACACAGGCGATTCCTATGTCTAATATTAAAGCTACTACCGTATTTGCTCGAATATAAGACAACCCTAATTATAAGACGACCCCCCAAACTTTGGATATTCCTTTAGGAAAAAAAAACTAAAAGGCTGACTATAACACTACCCTATAGGAAAAAAGGTTAACGTGTATATATTCACATGTAAATTGCTTTTTCATATTTAATAAAAATTATGATATAAAAAAATGCATTTCTTGATTTTATTTCCTTTTATGTGCCAATGCTGCCCCTAATCCCCAGACTTGCCCAATGATGGCTCTCTCCCCCCCTTCCCCCAATGTTGCCTCTCCCCCCCTCCCCCCAATGTTGTCTCTCTCGCCCCTCCCTCCCCCAATGTCTCTTCCCCCTAAAGTGCTCTCTCCCCTTCCCTCCTCCCAATGTTGTCTCTCCCCCCTAACGTTGTCTCTCTCCCCCTCCCTTCAACGTTGTCTCTCTCTCCCCCTCCCTCCCAACGTTGTGTCTCTCTCCCCCTCCCCCCAATGTTGTGTCTCTCTCCCCCTCCGTCCCCCCAATGTTGTGTTTCTATCCCCCTCCCTCCCCCCCCCAACATTGTCTCTCTCTCTCTCCCATCTCCCTGGTGGCTAGCGGGGGCAGCGCAGTGCGAAGACATCCCCCGGCTGCTTGAGAGGGGAATCCAGGTCTCCTGCAGCTCGGGGGATGTCTGCAAGATACGCGCAGACACCCTCCATGCTGCCCGACACTTCCACCGGGACTACTATGTTGAAGCCGGAAGGTCACATGACCTCCCGTCTTCCGTCACAGAAGTTCCGATGGACGTGCCAGGCAGCAGCGGAGGATGTCTGCGCACATTGTGCAGACATACCCCGGCTGCTTGAGAGGGGGATCTGCACTTCTGCGGGGGACCTGGAACCCAGTCTTATAGTGAGACCTTGATTTGGCTTTTTAAATTGCGCTGAGGATTGATTGCAAAGTGTCCCTTTTTTGGGGAGGATATTTTGTATGCAATAACGATGGATCACTGAAAGAGATAAAAAAAATAATAATTGCTAGGTCCGTTAATAAAAACTTGAGTCAGGGTTCAATAACAAAGTAAAAACCAAATTAAAACATTTTAAAATAAAAAAAGCCTAGTAAAATACATTATAAACAGGAAACCCTATTTTTCCCTAAAGCTAGGTTTCAAAGGAAAGTTAGGGTTAAATATCAATGAATAAATGAAATTAAATATTAAAAAAATAAACAACCCCAGAGTCAGGGTTTGTGCTAACCCTAGGGTTAAATAAAAATAGAAAATTTAATACAATAAAAAAATTAATAAATAATAAATTATATACAAATAAGAAGTTATTCCGAGTACATGTGTGGGTAAATGGCTGATTGCATGTGTGGGTAAACGGATGCGTGCATGTGTGGGTAAACGGATGCGTGCATGTGTGGGTAAACGGATGCGTGCATGTGTGGGCAAACGGCTGCGTGCATGTGTGGGCAAACGGCTGCGTGCATGTGGGGGCAAGTGGATGCGTGCATGTGTGGGCAAATGGATGCGTGCATGTGTAGTTAAATGACTGCATACATGTGTGGGTTAATGACTGCGTGCATTAGTTTTGATAAAGTAAGCAACAATTCTCATTTGTTAATCTGTTCTGTTTAAGCTCACTACCTACTTGCATGTGTTGAGTGCATTTAAGTATTGTTAGTAACTTAGGAGAAAAAAAAACCTATCAATGAAGACCTTATTTAAATACGTTTGATTTAAAAAAATAAATAAATATCAGGACAAGTAGATTGTTTTCTCATTAGGTAATTCTGAGGGGTGAATGTCCCTCTAATTGTGTCCCTTTATAATATAGCATTGCATGATTTCCTGAAAGGTATGGTATATGACTGCGTGCCTGTATGGGCAAATGACTGTGTGTATGTATGGTTAAATGTGCGCTTGTATGGGTAAATGAGTGTGCATTCGTTTTGATAAGGTAAGCTACAATTCTCATTCGGAAATCTGTTCTGTTTAAGCTCACTACCGAAGCCATATCAGGCAAAACGTGCATTGGGCGTTTCAACTGTGTGTTTGAACAATCTCCTGTTGTCCTACCTTTATTTCCACTACTGATTATTAGTACTAAAAATAGCCCTATTGGGTTCAGAAACTGATTATTTGTTCTGCAAGTAGATCCAGTCGCTGTTTAATATAATACTAATTGTGTTTGTTCTGTACTATTACAAGTGACTTAAGATAGCAAATTACAAAAGGAGGTGTTTTTTCTGTATAAGTAGCAACAATCAATTGTTCAATATATTGGTCCTTTCTAATTAATCCTTAATAAAGTGAAAAACTATTTTAACTTTCTTCTTTTTTCGTTATATATTGTTAGGTCTGTCTCCTAAGTTGCTATCAATGAAGATAATATTTAAATACGGGTTTGATTAAAAAAAACATTGCATCAGGACAAGTATATTGGGCTACTGCTTTAGTCCCTGGACAAGTAGTTTATAACCCCTTAGTGACTCTTTGAGCTTGTCTTACCCTTGGTGACTAGGGTTGCCACCTTTTCTTCAAAAAAATACCGGCTTTGGTACTGTCTCCATAGACTTAACATTAGCCTGATGCCAATTTTTTACCGGCCTGCCGGTAAAATACCGGCCAGGTGGCAACCCTATTGGTGACATGGACTGTTTTAACCTCTGGACCGTTATGGGGAAAAACTCCCTTTGTGACAGATGACAGTCCAGGACGGTCATGCAGATCAGATCGCGGTATGCACGCTGGCATACCATGATTGCAATAGAAATTACATGTCTCAGTACCAGTAGATAGGGGCAAGCAGCAGGATATATCACCTATTTAGCCGCAGGGTAGCAATAATCTGTGCTTTCTACTATAGAGTACATCTCCTATGATGCCAAAGGCCACTTTTGGCTGGCTGTGCGTGATAGAAAATGTAGTCTGCAAGCATAACATAAAAAAAATCCACATTTTAAAGCTGCAATGACCATATCCTAAATACCTGTACCTGTCACATAACCCTAACAAACCATGTAGGGTAGTTGCTGAACTTACATTGGTGTGGTTGGCAATAAAACAGAACAACCTTTAAAATTCATACCTAAAGTCCAAAGTATGTGGTAAAAAAAACACACAAGAAGTTACTACGCCAAAACTTGTCAAAGATTGGTGGTAGTATGAAAGATCTAAAAATACCCCAAGTTGAATACCCTGTGATATCTACTTTATAGAAATGTGAACATGAGGGGGGGTTTGAAACAGCTACTAGTATTTATTACCCTATAATCTGCAAAAAAAAGCATTTAAACACTGGGCATTTCTAAACTCAGGACCAATATTAGAATCTATTTAGCAGTTTTTTTTCATTAGCTTTTGTAGCCTAGTAAAGGATTTTAAAAATAAAAGTCAGGAAAAGTGTTGGTTTTTTAAATGTTCACCATATTTAAAAAAAAAATTCATAATACAATAAATAATTTGAACAAAATAATTGCATCAAAAGAAAGTCCCTCTTGTCCTGAAAAAAACTATATATATATTTGTGTGAGTACAACAAATGACAAAGGAGAAAATTACAGCTAAACACAAACACCTCAGAAGTGTTAAAACAGCCACGTTCATTAATGCACAACATTCCAAAAACAGCCCGGTCAGGAAGGGTTAACATTTCCTGTTTGTGTTTAGCTTTAATTTTTTTATTTCTTTTTTTATTATTTATAATCTTTATTTTCACGTATAAAAGTACATACAAAACATATAAATACATTATATAATTAAATAGAGTATAAAGTGGTATAGTGTCAAGTTGATTTGTGAGTTTTAGATTTGATACAATAATTGGTTAAAATTTCCTAGCTAGTCTCAATATATCTTGTTTTCAATAAAAAAAAATTTCATTTAGCAATATTTAGATTAAATTCACCTCTTCAACTAAATTGTGTGGTTTAAAAATCAGTATATAGATTTTAATTAATAGTGTTGAATTGCAAGATGATACCCAGGGTTTAAAATTATGTGACAATTCTAGGGAAGTCAATGTTTCGATTAATTACTGGCGAGAAAACCTAACTTCATACTGTCTCTCATACTTTCATCATGCTATACTCATTCTTTTTAATGTGGGCCTTGGGAGGGGTGGATGATATTTGTGGGAGAGGGAGGTACGATCTAGTTTTTCATTTGGCCAAGGGGTAAAGGAAGTCTGTGAGCCTCATGTACCTAAGTTTACTCAGATCAGTATCTATTGTTTCATGATATCTAGTCTAAGTTCGTCCATGGTGACGAAATTTTTGTGTGTAGATTTTGACCGGAGCGAATATAAAATCCTAATTCCATGGATTTTTGGTATTCTATTTGGGCTGTTATAGTTGACCAGTTTGGTGTTATACGATTATTCCAATTTATAGCAAGACATATCTTAATTGCCATCAAGATATGTACTATGAGTTAAGTCATAGTCATCCAGTACTAGGTTAATATTTACAGGGGGGATTTAGCTACTCAGGGGAAACAGAAGCCCAATATCATTCTAAGTTTGGTCTTCAAAATCTGCAGGTCATCACATTCCCACCAAATGCGGTACATGGTGCCAGGCCGTTTCGAACACCGCCAACAGAGATTTCAATTTAGAGGGGCTAATCTATGTAAACGGACTGGCACCATGTACCACCGATACATGATCTTAAAATGAATCGTGCCTTGGACTTTTTTAAATCCCTGGTCCCAATCTACTACCGGAATTGATGTCTTGACGACTGTATTGTATTGATGACTGTATTGATGATGTATTGATGACTTTACTAATGACAATCGTTTCCAACTATCTTCTTGTTGTTTAAATAATCTATTTATCCTTGTAATTTGTTTAATTTTAGATAGATTTGATACGCATTCGACTACATAATGGTCTGGGGACAACATTTTTTTGTTGATAAAAAGTGTTTAATTATTAGGAAAGGGTATAAATACTTTATAGGAAGATCGAATTTTTGTTGAAGGGAAGTGAAAGAGGTTATTTCCCCTCTATCATATAAATAGTGTAGTATTATAATACCACTGGGTGTCCATCCCAATATGCTAATATCGGGGACCTCAGACAAAATAACCTGCAAAGGAGCATATGGGGATAGGCAATTTGAAGTCTCAGTTTTTTCTTTAGTTTCCATATTGTAAAAAAAAAAAGTCTTGGATTATCAGATTTTTTGTTTTACATTTTTTACATTTCTCTCTACTATGCCAAAAAACACATAGTGGCTGTAACGGAAATAGATCAATTTTCTCTAGTGTGTACCAATCAAGGTTTAGTGTCCTGGGGGTAGTTTTTTGGGGGAAGTAATTTTGGTATTATATATGAATTGACAGTATTAATTCTGCCTAACAAAAGATCTCAAGTCCTCTCCATCGAGATATGTTATCCTTGAGAGCATTTAATAATTCCATATAGGTATGGTTAATTGAACCGTTGAGATCAAATCACAATTGTATTCCGAGTTATGTTAACCATTTTTTATTCCAATCGAAATGATGTTGGTAATTAAGAATTTCCACCTTGGGTCTTATTCAAATGTATTGATTGATACTGCTCTCCTCTGTCTCACGTTAGGGGAACTTAGTGGTGATGAGGTGACCGATACATTGTTACTGCTTGAAATTAGTTCTGTGGACTCAGGGCTCGTGAATGAAACTGTTCTGTTCCTCAGAATCGTTTTTTTCTTATTTCTTTCTGCTCTTTTGAAGCGGTTCACCTGTTTCCATGAGTATATTCTATCATTCGCATAGTCTTCCTTATCTCTTATGAACTTATCCTTTTTTCGCTGAGCTGTCTCCTGTTCGACATCCTTCTTTGCCTCTGCTGGTGCTATGCTGTGACTGTTTTTGGATACACTGAATCATAATAAATCACTTTTTTTGGATCATTAACCATCCGAGTGCCAACCTGCTTTCATCTCCTCTCTGCTCTCTTGGTGCTGGCCGAGCACCAGCAGAGGCACCGGAGGTTACGAGTGGGAACATACACCTCTTCACGCTCACCTGTGAGCCCGGACTAACTTTTCTTCATTACATGAGAGAGACTCTTTCGGGAGATATAGGAAGGGCGGTGATGGCACTATATTCCTTACCCACTGGCAGAGTATTGGACCCCGGAATAAAATTTGAGTGGTTCCCCTTCACAAATGGCATTCGCTAAAGTTTCTCCCTATCACCCATTCTCTATATACTATCACTGGAACCTCTATCAAGAGAACTTAGGTTAGCTTCAACGGTGGTAGGGGAGGAGGAGGAGAAAGGGAGCATATGATAAAACTCTATGCTGACGACATATTACTCACCTTGGAAGACCCGGTGGTATCGCTGCAGGAGGTTATGAGGATCATAGAACAGTATAGCTCCCTGTCAAACTACAGGCTTAAAAACACTAAATCCATTGCCCTCCCAGTAAACCTTAGCCAAAAAGAAAGAAAGGAGATCAAAATATATGGGTTCAAATGGGCAGAAGGACCTGATCCATACTTAGGAATCATGGTAACACCAGAACCTGCAATGTGGATGGAGGTTATGTTTCCTGGTGGGGAAGAACAACTGCAGTTAAGGCATATATCTACCAAAATGTAGATATCTTGCCAGAATGCTCCCATTTCAGGTACCATCAAGCTGGCTGGTGTTTATTCAATCTGCTTTTAATACATTTATATGGCCAGGTTTAGAAGCCCAGATTAAAACTTCAAATGTTAATGGGGAAAAAAGGAAGGAGGTATTGCACTACATAATATAAGGGAATATGCCCATGCTGCATTCATGTCATAGGCTATTCCCACCCAGTTAAGCGGGGAATCTAAGGAAGCATGGGACAAATTGGAACAAAGGGAGATTTGGTCATATAAAGACCTCAGATCCATCTTCTGGATGTCTAGCTTAAGGTCAGAGAAATTTATAAAAAATATTGTGTTCTGGGCCCTTAAAACAGATATTCAGAAACTGGCTTTGCTTTAAGAAGAAGTTGGGCCTATCAGATACATTTCTCAACTGCCTCCCTGTATCAGTTGTAGAGACGGAGGCAAAAGAGTTGGTTTTTAAAAAATGGAAAGACAGAGGGATACTCAGAATTAGGCACCTCTTAGACAGAGGCAATCTCAAGCCCTTCGCTAGATTACAGGAACAATTTGGCTTACCCATCCAGGAATGCTTAAGGAACCTAAGGATTAAAAGCGTAATATTAAATCACATGGTAGAGGTTACTCCCCAAAAGACAACCTCCCTCCTGGAAAAAATCTTTGAAACACAAAACATGAAACAACTACTATCCAAATTACTCGAAATTATTAGACTGGGGGTCCATTAAGAGATGGGAAAGCGAGTTAGGAAGGATTATCCCTTTGGCTGACTGTCAGTCCGCCTTAGGATATGCATACAAACAAGTACACTGTTTAAACTTGAATGAAGTACAATATAAATTGATGAACCAGGTACTGGTACCTGGCCCCTACTGGTACCTGGGCCAAGATGTACCCATCGGCTGCAGCAGTGTGTTGGAAATGTGGACAGGGAAGGGGAGATATGCTCCACATCTTGTGGAGCTGTCAAATTATTGAAAAAATATGGAAAGAGATTTCAAACAAACTTATAGCGAAATACAGGGAAGAATGGAGTTTAACACCTGAAAGAGCTCTGTTACATCTTAATCTCCCCAAAACCAACAAGAAGGAGCTCCCCTTTCTCCTCTACATTTTAACAGCAATAAAACCAGGAAGTGGAGAACAAGTGAACCCATCCTTTGGCAGTGCATTAAGACCCAACTGATCCACCAGTGCATCATGGAAAAGGGTATTACCCCACAAAACAAATACAACCCCGATAGAATAAAAATCTGTAATAAGCTTCTACAGAAAGGTGAACTAGATTAAGTAAAGTAATCTCCTAAAGAGTAATTATAGGGCGGTAGAACAGGAAGGTCAAAGCTGAAGCTGAGAGAGGGAGGACGGAGAGAGAGACTGGGGGAAGGGAGGAGATAGGTGGAGAACAAAATAGATCTAAAAATATTTGTTTCTGAGCCACAGTAACTACTTTCAATAATGTCCGAGTGGACGCAGAATCATTTATTTGTTGTTTATCCTGTTTTGTCATGTTTGTTTTTTATTTCTGGGTTTCTTTTGGGTAGATGAAATTAAACTTTATTGTTCTGAGGATATCAATGTTGGCAATAGCACAGAAATGTTAAGCACTCTTCGGGTATACGGGATGGAAACAGAAGTATGTCATCGAAGTACATTCCTATCAGATTTTATGAAATCCATTTTTAGAAATGTTTTAAATGAACGGATACAATATGTTGTAATCTTTTTCTATACTCATAATAGAACATTTAAAAAAAACTGACATCTGTCCACACACTCTCGTACAAGCCCTTGAGAAAGCTGCGTGCTCCACCACAGGAACTGATGCAAAACGCGCGTCAGGCATACGAGTGGGGTGGAAGACATACTAAGCACTTTAACAAGTCAGCAGGATCAACTGGGTACTGTGCTTTAAATTTTAATATATATCGTGACCGTCTTTTACGAAGGCAGCAGGCTACAAATCACTAAGCCTGCGGGCACAGACTGCTCAGTTAGCATACCTATTCACTGGATACCCTGCTCTTTTTGAAACTTTACAAGTAAGATGAAAGCTAATGGCTGACCATTCCACTCCTAGTATTAATGATGTGTAAGTCTGCTCGGACAGACTAGTATAGAAAGAAGGTTAAAGGGACTGTCTAGTGCCCAAAATGCCTCCTTAACATTTTAACTCATATTAAAATACTTTCAAAGTACTTTAAAATGCGTATTTTATATTTTGCATTACTTAAAAAATGAAGATATTACACTTAGAAGATAATGCACATTTGCAGAGGTTCAGGACAGCCCACTCAATGGGCATCTCACTTAGGCTTCTAAGGGAGTTTATTTTCACAGCAGCAGCCAATAAGAATTGGAATATGATTTCCTGTTTAGTGATGTAATCAGGCAATGTGTTGCATTAGAGATCCTAGTGTATACAAGAGCATAATAAGTTAGTACCCTGTCACTGTATAATATCAGTCATATCATCCAGCACTACCTATCATGTCAGCTTGGCTGAGCATAATAGGCAGTGCAGTCCCCCCCTAAATGCCAGCTTGGCTGAGAATGATAGGCAGTGCAGCCCCCTCATAAATGCCAGCTTGGCTGTGTTAGGCAGTGTGGTCCTCCACATAAATAATGCCAGCTTGTCTGAGCATGATAGGCAATGCAGTCCCCATCATAAATTCCAGCTGGCTGAGCATGATAGGCACTGCAGTCCCCATATTAGTACCACCACTGACATCACATTCTTTTTTATTTATATTAATATTATACTACATGTCCCCTTCAAAAGTGAGCAGGACACCCAGGGGAGTAAACAGAAAGGAACTTTTATTATCAGAAAAAGGACACATTCTCCATGACTAGCATATTAAATCATTTGTAACAAGGCAGTAAATACAATATAATACTTACTGCCTTGCTGACAAACCATGATTTCTTATTACAATCCATGGAGAATAAGTCCTTTTTGTGATAATGCAAGTTCTTCTGTGATCCCTTCCCCCGCTCACTCTGCAGGAAGCACACTAAGGATACAGAGCAGCTGACCTGCCTGTTTCCATGGAGACGCTTGTGTCTGAGAGCAGGAGATTAGAGGAGGCCTGGGGGGATGCTGGGAAATCCTTCAGATAGCCAAGTGATTGATGGGAGAAGGAGCAACTGAGCATGCGTTAAGGCATACATACGTACTGATGTAGTACCCGAAAACGGCCACTAGTGGCCACTCTTTCAATGCTTAAGTATAATCTCTTTTTAACAGAGAACTAAAAAAAACAAACAAAAAAAAACGGAATATGACAGTCTATTCTAAAGTGGGCTGCCTACAAATTGCACCAAAGTTAAAAGGGTGAATAGACTGTCCCTTTAATAACATTAATACACTCCTATCAACACACAGAGTACCTGAGAGATTGAACCTGGAAACAAAGACTTGTGACAATAGAAATTATTAGCAATACAGTTTCTATGTATCACTCTGCTAATTAACAAGGATAAGAGCCACAAGATAATGGTTAAATGGTGCAAATGTACACACCTGACCAATTAATGTGGCACATTATCCTTACCGGATTTCCTGACTACCTCATTTTGAGGAAAGGGATCTTTTGAATCACTATTTAATCACTATTATTTCTACTATTTTTTTCTATTTTGAGCACTGCTAAGTCTTATTTTAACTATATCAATTAAAGGTTATTTTTTTTAAATATAGTCAGACTCCACACCAAACTATTGTAATGTAACCAGGTTTTATTACCTAAACAAGGGAGTCTGTTCCAACATCTATTAGCCCTTTAAAGGCTAACACTCTCTCTGCTAATCAAATGCTTTCTGTTGATCCCATTATTTTGATCATTTCAAATAATTTTATATATAAAAATAATAAAATATGGTGACTTTTTTTTAAAGTTTTTCTGACGTTTATTTGAAAAATTAGATACTCATCTAATAAAAAGAACCTGCTAAATAGTTTCTAATATTTGTCCTGAGTTTAGAAATATCCCACATTTAGTTTTTTTCTTCAAGTTACAGGGCAATAAGTTCAAGTAGTGCAATGCTATTTGAAGACTTTTTTTCAAAATTTTTGATAGTGACATTGTAACAATTATATTGTTCATGAATCCCTGAATTACCCCTCACATGTACATAAGTTGCAATCTAGACAACTCAGGGTATTGGGTAACTTGGGGTATTTTGACAATTTTCATGTAGCCAATTTACCACCAACCTGTGCCAATGTTTACTGATGTAAAAAAAATAAAAAATCAGCCGCACCCTGGGGTATTTCAGATAGTGGTATTTTAAAAATTTCCATGTACTAATAATACCACCAGCCTTTGTCACTAGACCTTGAGTCAGCGGCAGCAGGATCAATGTCTAAAAAGTGATCTACAGCAAGGAAGGGGTTAATAGCTCTTAGAAGAGCCTCTGTAGTACTGTAATAAATTACCTATTATGTAATAAACAAATAAATTAACTCTTAAAAAATGGAGACAGCAAAAAATGAGCAGGGAAAGGGTTAAACAGGAGCAGGCGTTCAATGTGCTGGAAATGGAGACACAGGGCCTGGTGTTGGGTAACTGCAATCCCTCAGTGGTTTAAGACCCCCAAGTTCATGCAGCCACATTCCCAAGCCCTGTGAAGCAGCCCAAAAAATCCAGTGATGCTTAGGTGTAACTGAAGTGATCCTGAAAACATCCTGCAGCAAGCATGGAGTATAACTAGAACAGGTTAGCAGGATGTAGCAGGATAAAGCAAACAGATGAGCCAAGAAGAGCAAACAAGTACAAAGGAACTGAGGCAGAGCAGAGCAGAAATACATAGTGCAGGGCTGCAGGACAGAGCAAGGTACAAAGGCAGAACTAAAGCATACAATGAAAGGCAAAGGATAAGTAATAACTAAAAGGATATACAGAGATACATATATAACACAGACCAACATACATAGGACAGTGTAAGGGCTACAGGAACACAAGGGATGGAGTGAGGAGTTAGGATCCTCAGACGCTTCAAAAGAGGAACCAAGCTGGATATGGGGTGAGGGAAGAGGAGCCGAAATCCTCAGGTGTTTCAGGGAGAGAGGATAAGGGAACATAAGGTTACCACTATGTGGCCGAGCAAGAGCGGGATGCCACTCTGTGGGGGATACCACTATGTGGCCGAGCGAGGGAAGGGTGCCACTCTGTGGGGGATACCACTATGTGGCCGAGCGAGGGAAGGGTGCCACTCTGTGGGGGATAACACAATGTGGCCGAGCAAGGGAAGGGTTATTACTTTGTTGGAGCGCTACTCTGTGGCCAAGCGAGAGAGTGATGGACAAGGTACAGGAATGCAAAACAAAGGAATGAGGATAGGTAATAAGCAAGACCAGAGAGGAAAGTAAAAGCAGGAGCGAGCATAGGAAATAAACAAGCGAGCAAAGCAAAAGTATACTGAAGTCACTGGAACAGCTTGGATGAGTCTGCAAGCTGTGTGAGGCCTTACAGTACCCCCTTCTCAAAGAGCGATCCCCGGGCGCGACCAGTACCACCGCCTAGAAGACCACAAAATTCAAGCAAGGACAAGGAAGTAGACACATACAGATTCCCTGGTCAGGATGGAGATCCGCTGTAGGAGGGTTGCAGGCAAAGGATTTGAGAAAACCCCGGAACCTGGATTGATGGAAGCCGGATCCAGACAAAGCCGAACTGACAACTCCTTTCTTCTTGAGCGACCAGAAGAAACTATCATGGAAAACTGACCTCTGAAAAACAGGACCAGGAAGGACGTCTTCCACAGAATCCGCGGTCAAAATTAAGATCCACTCAGCAGGGGGGTTCAGGCTTGGAACTAGGAAACCCAGGAATCAGCACAGATCAAAAGCAGACTCAGGACGAAACAGCTGATAAACTGAGGTTGCTGCAATCGAGACTCCACTTTGCGAACTCCTGGCTATTTGCCTACAGCCATCTGTCAGGCTCCTGACTAAAACATTATATCCTCAGTGTCTATATAACCAATGATTTGCATGTAAAGCAGCCATTGATTTTTTTGGTGCAAATGTGAGCCTGGAATTGGTACTTTATGGTACATCCTTTAACCCCTTAGTGACAAGAAATTTTGACCTTGATTTTCCCCTGGTGACAAGGGCTGTTTTTACATGTCCGGGGTGTTAGTGTTTAGCTGTAATTTTCTTCTCTCTCACATACTGTACCCACACAAATTATATGTTGTTTTATCGTTATAAGAAGGGCTTACATTAGATACCATTATGTTCATCATATCTTATAATTTACTACAAAAGAAATCATAAAATATAACAAAAAATTCAAATTAAAAAAAACAAACACTTTTTCTAACTTTGACCTAAAATATAATTTACACAAATATAATCATTAAAAAAAAAACATCTAAACAGTTTCTAAATGTTTTCCCAAGTTCAGAGATATGCATGTTTGCATATATTTCAGCATTTTTTTTTTTGAGAGTTATGGGGCAAAAAACACCCTAAATTTAACCCCAACTCTAACCTTTATGCTATCCCTTAATATATTTTAATTTTAATTTAGTTTTAACCCTATCCCTTATTATAAAAAATATAAAATTTTAACCCGAACAGCTAATCTAACCCTAATATTAGGGAGAGTAAAAGAAACTATCAACAATAGATATTTAATTTATTTTTGTGACCGTTTTTTTTTTTTGGGTCATCAGGTCATGCCATTAGGTTACATTATGCAACATATTTAGATAGTTATGGCAGGCCTTCCCCATTTGAGAGAGAGATACTGTGATTTTTTTTGTCTCTTTAGATTGTAAGTCCAATATCCCTGCTGAGCGAAGCCAAAGTCTGTGAAATCGCCAATGTCCTAAATTTGATCTCACAGGTTCATGTTAGATGTCAGTATTTTCCTTAGGAGGTCCAGTAAAACAGGACAGCCATAATCAGATGTGGGGATTTTTGAATGAATATGTTTTACATTTTTCAGACCACTCCAATTTTATCCAACAGTAGTTAAATAATATAAGATATGTAGTCACAGATATCAAGTAGGCCACAGGTTTTGATTGAACATTTGGAATATGCTTGTGGTTATGTGATGATTGTCTTTCATCTGTGTCTAAAATGGTTGATAGTTCCCTCGAAATCTTGACCAGGACTCCATTTGTGGATTGTAGGCCACCACTAAAGGTACTAATGGTACGCGGTCTCCTTTTTTATGACTGCTGGTATCTTAGGAGATGTTCTCTGGGGATTTGTGGCTTTCTTTATTGGGAGTCTTTGATTTTTGTACTGTAGCCATGGGGTTCTGAATCAGTCTGTTGATTCCAAACAGATGTGATTGTATCTGATGGCTTGTCTATAGATTATTGAGTTTTTGGTATCTCTGGAATGGAAATTGTTGATTTTCCGGTAAGTTGGTTTGTCTGTTGGTTTTCGGTAGAGTGAAGTCTGAATGGAGTTCTTGATGTATATGGTCCAGGAAGTGGATGTTTGTGTGAGAGTAACTCAGTGTCAAGTTTATATTAGGATGGAAGGGGTTATAGTCTACATGGAATCTGAGAAGTGCCTTTTCGCTACCAGTCCAAATGATTAGAATATCATCTATGTTGCGTAGGTATAGTAGAGGTTTGGTGAGACAGGTGGAGATGAAATCCAATCTCCAATTTGGCCATGAACAGGCTGGCATATTGGGGTGCCATTCGTGTGCCAATTGCGGTCCCCATTCTTTGGAGATTGAAGTCCTGTCAAAATTTAAAGTAGCTATCGTTAAGTATGAAATGTATTAGTTATGTTGTAGGGTCCATTCCTAAGTTTTATTATTCCAGGTATTTGTGGCATGCGGCTATACCATGGGTGGCCATACCATGGTACATGGTGATAATCATCCAAAAAAGACAATTGGTTGCTACTCCACCAAAATATTTACATAAGGTAAGTGGAACTGTTAACCCCTTCACCCACATGGACGTATATATATGTCCTGAAAAGCATGGTCCTCAACGTTTATATAAGTTTTGAGTTTAAATGTAACGTTGCGTTCCTTAGCGCAACACTACATTCTGGCAGCTATTCTCAGAGGCTCCTTCGGATCTGAACCCCTGCAACCAGCCCCCCGAGCATATGATCAGCGCAAATGTGATCGTATGCACTGAAACTCACATAGGCAGTGATCAGCTTTTACTGCCTATGCGTTAAAGGTGTAGCAATGCTGCATCATGCAACACACTTCTCTGCCCCCCCCCCCCCCCCCCCCGGGCACCGTGATCACCCGGTGATTGCGGGTGCCGTTTTGAAGAGGAGCATGCTCCAACAGAGAGTGACGGAATTGATAAAAAAAATTATCTTCGTTCTAAAACTGTTGCTTGACTACCCCTAGAGGCAGTCAGCAACATTACAGTTAGAAAATAAATAAAAGGAAAAAGCTAACCCTAGATCTACTAACCCTAGATCTAAGGCTAGGTTTACAATTAGGGTTAGGGTTAAAGGTGGGTTAGGGTTAGAATTAGGGTTAGTACAAGGGTTAGATTAAGGGGTGAGGGTAGAGTTAGGGTTAGGGTTACATTTAGGGTCACTATAGGAGAAAATGGTTAGGAAACAAAAAAAACACAGTTATTGCCCTATTACTTGGAAAAAAACAGAAAAACATGGAAACATTGGTATTTCTAAATTCAGGAGAAATATTAGCAACTATATAGACTGGTTCTTTTTTACAGTTTGTAATTGTGTAAAAAAAAATCAGTTAGAAAGTGTTTTTTGGCATATTTTCATCATATTTTATGTTTTTTTTCAATAGTAAATTAGAATTTGATGAAAATAATACTATCAAAAGTAAGCCCCATTTGTCCTTTAAAAAAATTATACATAATTTGTGTGTACTGAACACGAAGACAGAAATCACAGTTAAGCAAACGTATGGCAAAAATAATGGAATTATTGCCTTCAAGGTACATCAAATGCAGCATAGAACTGTCACTAAGGGGTTAAAAGCATGTTACAACATGCAAGAACACATCTTGAATCAGAATGTAATTAGTAGGAGTCAGAATAGTTTGTGAAAGACAAATCTTGTCCATAGCATTCTATGAAGAACTCCATAAAATATAGATCTGGGTATGGGTATGGATGTGGTCTATTTAGACTTTGTTAAAGCATTTGATACGGGTCTGCACAAAAAGTTGGTCTACTAATTGACAACAAAAATAGGCTTAGGGGATAATATATGTAGTTGGATTGAAAATTGGATACAATTTGGAATGCAAAGAGTTATTGTAAATTGAAAATTCTCAGACTGGCTAAAAGTATTCCGTGGAGAACCTCAGGGGTCGGGTATGGGCATCCACAGGATTTTTTTCCTGGGGGGGGGAATGGCAAAATATCCTTCCCACTTTTCCCCTGCCCCACTATGATACGAATGTGATGCGGCTGGACCGTGTGAGTGTTTATGGTGGACTAAAACAGTCACTAGAATGAGAACAACATGGATGTTATTGCGGACGTGAGGGCTGGGTGTGCAGTCTCTGATTGTGCAAAATCTGAAGTAAGCAGAATGTTCTGGACGATGCACATTCCAGACAGTGCGCCAATGTGGTTGTGATCATGCATCCCAGTCTTATAGTCTGACCTCGATTTGAGGTCAGACTATAAGACGACCTCATTTGCTCTGAAAAAAAAGACTTGTCTTATATTCGAGAAAATACGGTAATAGCTAACCTTTGAGACTTTAGTTGTTGAGTATTCACTTTCCCATGATGCAGACATGCATCAAGTGGGGACGCATGGAAAGCAGCAGCAGCTAAAATCTATGGTGAGAAGACCAGCAAGAGAAAGAGAGCAAACCAAACCACTCTGACAATAAGGGGGTGCATAGAATTAAAAAAGTTTTTTTTTTCTGCAGTCATCTGCCTGCCATGCACTTTGTTCTACTCTCTATGTCTAGTTACCCACCCTAAACAGCTTCCTGCTTCTCCCTCCCTTGCTGCTGCTCCAGTGGGCCTGTTTTAATATCCAGGGAGGGGACAAGGTCACTGGGTACTCTTCTTTTTAACTTTTTAATTTTTTAATTTTATTTATTGAAAAAATACAAAATACATTATCCAAAATACATATCAATAACACATACAATACGTTATCGATAAATACATACCAGTTAGGTCATTTATCTTGTATACATAGAAGAATGAACGTATATTAAAATCCATACATCAAACCATTATTAATGTCTTTCTCCTATCACCCTTCATGTATCTGAGCCTGCCCATTAGGGTTATTATGGAAAACCGGGGTTATAAAAATGTTGTTTGTGAATATTTGTATTTAGTTGGGGCTGGCCTAGCCTATGTATCTGGCAAGTCCCCTGTCCCGTTTCCCTCCAGAGTGTATTTTTCCACACTGGTAGGGGACCAGGTTCTTAAGCTATGCTTCTAGTCATTTAAATTAAGTTCTAGTTTTTAATGACTGTTTTCCTAACCTAACCATTCTTTGTTGACTGCCCTATTTTCCATATTTATCTGATATTCATCTCTCACATTCATCCATTCACTCATTGTTTTAAGCTAAAGCAACTCGGCGATCTATATTTTCCCTTATAGTTATTCTTTTTATTATCTTCATTATACTAACTACAGTATCAGTCTATTCTATATATATAGTTTTTCTCTTTTTTTCCCTTCTTTCCCCCCTTCTTACCAATAAATCATCTGCAAAAGCTGCTACTTTTTGTTGTCTAGTCCCCATATCTAAACCAACAATATTTGTATTCCCTCTAATTGCATTCAAGAGGGGCTCCATTGTCAGTACAAAAAGGAGGGGCGACAGAGGGCATCCCTGTCTTGTCCCGTTCGACAGGGTGAACTGGTTCGAAAGTGTTCCATTTACCCTTATCCTAGCCGTAGGGGCCTTATACATTGCCCGGGTCCACATGAGGAATTTGGGACCAACCATAAGTTTCTTTAATACTTCCCACATAAATGTCCAGTTCACCCTGTCGAAAGCCTTCCCGGTGTCTGTGGACAGGAGAAGAGAAGGCCTCCCAGTTTCCCTAGCCTTGTGGATCAGGTTTAGGATCCTAACAGAGTTGTCCCGACCCTCTCTTCCCTGCACAAAGCCAGCTTGGTAAGCATGTGTTACTCTCGGAATTATCGCCTGAAGTCTTGCGGCTACTATGTTAGCTAATATTTTTAAATCCACATACAAAAGCGATATAGGCCTGTAGTTTCTGCATAATTCCTCATCTTTTCCTTTTTTATGAATTACTGTGATGTGGGTTTCCAACAAAGACTTATTTAGCTTTTCTTCTTTAATAATTAATTCCATCAAACCCTTCAGATGAACTATCATCTCTTCCCCAAAGACATGGTAGTATATTATTGGAAGTCCATCTGGACCAGGCCTTTTCCCTATTGGCATAGAGTTAATTGCCTAATTGCTTCAGTGGTTATCATTTGATCTAGGCTTTTACTCTGTGTCTGGGAAATTTTTGTGTTTAAATGTTAGATAGTTCCTAATCTTTGTCAGGTGATTACTCTCTTCTTCGTCCCCCCTATTTGGGTGTAGATTATAAAGCCCTTTATAGTAATGCTGGAAGACCCCCCGCTATATCTTTAGAAGTATGATATACTTTCCCCCTTGAATCTTTAATCTTAGCTATGTAATTTCTTGTTTGTTTTACCCTTAAAGCCCTAGCTAGTTCCTGGTTTATTTCTGTTAGGTTTGCAATGGAAATTTTGGAACACAACTGCAGGTGACTAAATTGAGTATACCTCTTTAAGGATTTCCAGGCAAATGTAACAGTTTCAGCACGCAGGTTTTGCAAGAGATTGGCATGCAGATTTTGCAGGTAATTAGCAAGCAGGTGATGCAATAGTGGTTTGATCAGACTGAATACTTTATGCAACAAATGGATAAATGGAAAGGATTACCTTAACATGCACAGGATGATTCTGTTGGTTGGAATATAAATATATAAAGATAATTGCTTTAGAAGTTGAGAAAAGTACCGTATATACTCGAGTATAAGCCGAGTTTTTCAGCACATATTAAAATGGCATATTGGCGGCAATATCCTGGAATATTAAATGGCATATTGGGGGCAATATCCTGGAATATTAAATGGCATATTGGGGGCAATATCCTGGAATATTAAATGGCATATTGGGGGCAATATCCTGGCATATTGAGAGCAAAATCCTGTAATATTGAATGACATATTGGGGGCAATATCCTGGAATATTAAATGGCAGATTGGGGGCAATATTTACCAGTAGCTGCCTCATTTCCCACCCTAGGCTTATACTCGAGTCAATATTTTTTCCCAGTTGTTTGTGGTAAAATTAGGTGCCTCGGCTTATATTCGGGTCGGCTTATACTCAAGTATATACGGTACACAAGTAATCCAGATCAAAATGGGTTGGAGATTAAAGCAGAACTGTTCAAGGCAATTCCTGGTCCAAAGGAATATAGAGGTCTGTAAGAATGGTGAAACAAATCCGGGTCCAAGGGCAATAGAAGTCAGCAGTAACGGGTATCAGGCAGAAGTCGGTACACAGAGGATCTTTATAAGAAATATTCTGGAGCTAAGCAGGCACTTGTACTGTTCAGGAAAAAATAACTCAGCAACTAACTTGTTGAGTGACTCCCCTATAAGGTGAGGGAAGATTGTATCACAGAAAGAGAGTGGAGCCTCTGATGAGTGAAACCTTGAGGCTTGAATAGTGAGACATGAAAAACTGGATGAAGTTTAAGGGATGGAGGTAAAGTCAGTTTAACAACAACATCATTGATGACTTTTTCAATGGGAAATGGTCCTATAAAAAGTTGATCAAGTTTCTTAGATGGACGGTTGGTTTTTATATTTTTTGTAGAGAGTAGTACTAAATCTCCTATCACATAGGGCGGAGGAGGTGTCCGTTTAATGTCATAGAATTTCTTGTGACTGTGAAGGGATGTTTCAAGGTTTTCTTTAATTGTTTGGAAAAGAGAAGTCATCTCTGAAATTTGGTAGGATGGAATCCGTGGTTGGAGAAGAAGGGTGACATTTTACTGCTGGAATGAAATGAATTATTGTAAGCATATTCTGCTAGGGGTAACCAGGTTGACCAGTCATCTTGCAGGTAAGTACAATAGCATCTCAGGTATTGTTCCAAGCACTGGTTAACTCTCTCGGTTTGACCGTTTGTTTGTGGGTGATATGAAGAAGAGAAGTGATTTAAGAGTTTCAGCAAAAGATGTGGTTATCCCAATAAATCGGGTTGGAGGAAGAATAGAAGAAGGTTTTTCAATTATTAGACTTTTGTTTGGTATTCGGGATAGGAAATCAGCTTTTTTATTTCTAGAACCTGGTCTGTATACAATGTGGAAGTCGAAACGATCAAAGAAGAGACTCCATCTAACTTGCCTGGCTAATAATGTTTTGTTGTTATGTATAAATTCAAGATTTTTGTGATCAGTATAAACAATGATTGGTTTTTCATTACCTTCCAATAGATGTCTCCAATTTTCAAAAGCAGCCTTGATTCCTAATAATTCTTTTTCACCAATGGGATAATTACATTCAGATGAATTTAAGGTTCGTGAATAGAAGGCAACAGGATGAATAGGATTTTGGGTTGATTCTTGTTGGGATAGAACAGCTCCTATTGTGGAGTCAGAGGCATCAACTTCCAAGATGTATGGTAAGGAAGGATTAGGCATTTTTAACATGGGGGATGATGTGAATTTTTGTTTAAGCAAGTCGAAAGCTTCTTGTGCTTCGTTGTTCCAAGTGAATGGAATTTTGGTTCTTGTCAGGAGATTAAGTGGATGAACGATGCTAGAGAATTTTTTTATGAATTTTCTATAAAAATTAGTGAATCCAAGGAAACTTTGTAGTTCTTTAATTGAAGTGGGGATGGGCCGGTTAAGGACACATTGAATTTTTGAATCGTCCATGTGAATTTCTTGTGGAGTTATTACATATCCAAGGAACGAAATCTTTGAAACTTCAAATACACATTTTTCAGGCTTGGCAAACAAATGATGTGTTCTAAGTCTAGACAAAACCCATCTCACATGTTTTCTGTGGTCTTCTAAACAGTCGGAATAGATTAGAATATCATCTAAGTAAATTATAACACAAATGTCCAATAAATCTCTGAAGATGTCGTTAATAAAATGCTGAAAAGTGTCAGGAGCGTTGCAGAGTCTGAAAGGCATTACGAGGTATTCAAATAATCCATATCTGGTACGGAATGCAGTCTTCCACTCGTGTCCTTTTTTCATACGGATCAAATTATAAGCTCCTCTGAGATCAATTTTAGAATAAATTGTGGCTGATCAAAGTCTTTCCAACAATTCAGGGATGAGTGGAAGGGGGTACCTGTTTTTTATTGTCCTTTTATTTAGTAATAATAGGACGAATGGTTGTGTCTTTATTTCTCACAAAGCAGATCCCAGAGGCAGCAGGTGATGTGGATGGTCTGATAAAACCTTTTCTTAAATTCTCTTCTAAATACTCTTTTAGGATTTTTAGTTCCTTGTCAGATAGTGGGTAAATATGACCAAAAGAAATAAAAGAAATTGATGAGCCAGGGAGAAGATCAATAGGACAATCATAAGTCATGCTATATTCTCCATGCGTCAATAAGCTGAGTCTGTCTTAATAATTTTTTAACTTTACTCACTTTAGCACCCGATATTCGTGACTTACCATCATATGTGTCTAATCTAGGATCAAGTACCATATTTAGATCCGTTCCCACTAATCCCATTCCCTCTGCATACATTTTTAGTTTGTTAACCCCTTCGTGACGCATGGTGCTTGCGTCCCAAACGACCAAAACGTCACGATTTGTTCCTGGCCACCGATCACAAGGTGATCGGTAGCCAGGAACACTCTGGCAGAGACCCGATCAGGGTCTTAATAGACCCTGTGGGTCTCAGCCAAAAAATCGCGAGACCTCCGGACGTCGCGTGTGACGTCGCGGAGGCGTGCCCGAACCCGGAAGTTCGGGCACAGCACGATTTAGCAAAATGTAGCTGGTGCTCGCTTTGACCACCGGCTACATTTTCCCTGTCAGACTGAGGCCACTCAAAGTGGCCTCATCTGACAGGTGGGATCCCGCTGTGCCTGCAGCGGGAACCGAAAACAGCTCATGACGGGGAGCCGCGATGAGCTGTTTAGTACAGTACTATGCCGTCCTAACGACTTTAAGGCACTTAAAGTCAGGATGGCATAGTATGTCCTAACGTCACGAAGGGGTTAACCCCTTAACGACAGATGACGTGCCAGGCACGTCACGGCAAATCGAGGACTTGCCGACAGGTGACGTGCCTGGCACGTCATGCACTAAACTGAGTAAAGAAAGCGACCAGCGGTCGCTTTCTTTACTCAAACGGTGTTGCTACAATGCCTCTAGGTAGAGGCATTGTGCAACACCCCCCAAATGTGCAGGGGCGCGCTACGATCACTCCACGGAGTGATCGTAGCAGCCATTTAAAAATGGCTGTGCCGGCTGCACACATGTGCTTAGAAAGCGAACGATCGTTCGCTTTCTAAGCATCTGCGGTGTTTCTAAAGTGCCTCGCTAGCGAGGCACTTAGTAACACCTTCAGGCTCCCCAGAACCGATGGTGGTCGCTCTCCTGAGCGACCCCATCGGCTCAGTAGAAGGGAACGCTACCTGTACAGGCAGCGCTTCCCTTCTAATGGCAAGAACATCGGAAGTGAAAGTATTTCACTTCCGATGCTCTAGGGGGAGCCAATCAATGCTGGCACAACAGATCTATGTGATCTGTGTGCAGGCATGTATGGTAAGTGCTCTGATGAGCACTTATCATACTGTCAAAGGCAATATTAGTAAATATTGCCTTTGACAAGTATTGATCTGCCTCCCTCACCTTACTAGTTTTAGTAAGGGAGAGAGACAGATCAGATAAAGTAAAAAATAAAATAAAATAATAAAAAAAATATTTAATACAATTTTAAACACCAAGGGCTTTTATAAAAGCCATTTAACCCCTTCCCTGCCATTGATCGCTGTGTACGCAGTGATCATACACAGCAGCACATTTTTTGCTGTCTGTGCATTTTTTAGGGGTTCATTTTTTTTTTTACTGTAATTCATTACAGTATAAAAAAAAGCTCTTTTAAGAGAGATTAACCCCTTTCTTGCTGTAGATCACTGCCTAAGCAGCGATCTGACGCAAATGCAGCAATCTTGCTGCAGAAGCATTTTTAATTTTTTTTAAACTTTTTTATTACACCCGTCACGTGTTAATTATACCCGCTAGGGGACTACGTTTAACGTAAAAAAAATTTTTTTAGCTGTCTGACCGCATGTATAGCGATCAGTAACAGCTGATAAGTGACAAAGGCGGGTTGGCGTTTGCTTAGATGAGCATCACCATTCGTCTGGTTAGATCAATATTTGTAAATATTTGATCTGACCCGTGTAGATCTGCCTCCCTCTCACTTGAGTTTTAGTGAGGGAGGGAGACAGAGCTGTATAATGTAAGTTTTTAATTATAATATATTTAATAGAATTGAGACCCAAAGGCTCCAGTATTTAACCCCTTCCCTGCAATTGATCTCGGTGTACGCAGTGATCTTACACAGCAGCACATTTTTTGCTGTCTGTGCATTTTTTTAGGTGTTATTTTTTTTACTTTGATTTATTACAGTATATCAAAGGCTCTTTTAAGAGCTATTAACCCCTTCCTTGCCGTATATCACTTCCTAAGCAGCACATATGGTCACTGCCTAAGCAGTGCATATGGTCACTGCCTAAGCAGTGCATATGGAGCAATCTAGTCGCAGAAGGATTTTTTTTTGCTATCAGCATTTTTTTTGTCAGACTCGCTAGGGGTTAGTTATACCCACCAGAGGATTACGTGTATTCCTTTTGAAGCTGTCTGAACGCGTGTATAGCGATCAGTAACAGCCGATCAGTGGCAAAGGTGGTTTGGTGATTTCTCAGATGAGCATCACCATTCGTCTGGTTCGTAAATATTGTTCTGACCCATATGGATCTGCCTCCCTCTCCTCACTTGAGTTTTAGTGAGGGAAAGAGACAGATCTGTATAACATAATTTTTTAATTGTAATAAATTAAATAAAATGTTAAAAAATTGTGAGTCCCAAGGGCTTTTATAAAAGCCATACCCTTTGTATAGTGTAGTGTATTAACCCCTTCCCTGCCACTGATCACTGCACAGCAGAACATTTTTTCTTGTCTGTGCATTTTTAGGGGTTAATTTTTTTGTACAGTACTACAAAGGCTCTTATAAGAGCTATTAACCCCTTCCTTGCTCTACATGTTCAAATTCCAAGTTTGAAAATCAAAAAGCGCACCTCTCAAATGTAGCCTTTCAACACCCAACAAAGCTGACAAAGCTATGCATGGGTGGTATCCCTGTGCTCGGGAGATGTTGCTGAACATATATTGTGGTATTGTTTGTCAGTGACACATACCGAAATATGTGAATTTGTGTCTAAAGTACAATGTATGTGGGAAAAAATACACAATAAAATGACTACCACAAATTTTGACAAAGGCTGGTGGTAGAATTGGTGCATGGAAAGTGTTAAAATAACACCATTTAAAATAGCCTAGGGTGTCTACTTTTACAAAATATATACTTTTTGGGGTAAAATACACTGTCCTACTTTAAAAAAAAGTCCCAAATGAAAGATGGGCTCAGGCTGGCTACACGTCAATATTCCAAGTTGAAAATGCGCACCTTCACAATGTGGCCCTTTTAGCCCCCAAACAACCCAACAAACCTATGCATGGGTGGTATCCCTGTACTCAGGAGATGTTGTTGAACACATATTGGGTTATTGTTTGGCAGTGACACATACCAAAATCTGTGAATTTATGTCTAAAATACAATATTTGTGAAAAAAAAACACACAAAAATTACTACCACAAACTTTGACAAAGGCTGGTGGTAGAATTAGTGCATAGAAAGTGTTAAAATACCACCATTTGAAATAGCGTAGGGTGTCAACTTTTAAAAAATATATGGGTTGATGGGGTAAAATACACTGGCTGTTTTCAAATATGTCCCAAATGGGACATGAGTGCAGGCGGTCTGCATGTCAAAATTTCAATTTGGAAAACCAAAAACGGCACCTACCAAATTTGGCCTTTTACCCCCCAAACAACCCAACAAACCTATGCATGGGTGGTATCCCTGTACTCAAGAGATGTTGCTGCACACTTATTGGGGTGTTATTTGGCAGTGACACATACCAAAATCTGTAAATTTATGTCTGAAGTACAAGGTTTGTGAAAAAAAAACACAAAAAAATTACTACCACAAACTTTGACAAAGGCTGGTGGTAGAATTAGTGCATGGAAAGTGTTAAAATACCACCATTTGAGATTGCCTAGGGTGTCTACTTTTAAAAAATATATGGGTTGATGGGGTAAAATACACTGGCTGGTTTCAAATATGTCCCAAATGGGACATGGGTGCAGGCTGTCTGCATGTCAAAATGTAAAATTGGAAAACCAAAAACTTCACCTCCCAAATTTGGCCTTTTACCCCCCAAACAATCCATGGGTGCAGGCTGTCTGCATGTAAAAATTTCAAGTTGGAAAACAAAAAACTGCACCTCACAAATTTGGCATTTTAGCCCCCAAACAACCCAACAAACCTATGCATGGGTGGTATCCCTGGAGAAATAGTAGAATCTATTTAGCATGTTTTTCGTTCGCTATTGTCGATGAGGAGAAGTTGTTTCAAATAAAAACAAAGAAATTTGTGTATTTTTTTTTTTTTTACCATATTTTATTATTTTTTTTTTAATAATATGATAAGATATGATCAAAAATATGGCATCCATAGAAAGCCCTTTTTGTCCCGATAAAAACAATATATAATATGTGTGGGTACAGCAAATGACGAAGAAGAAAATTACTGCTAAACACAAACAGCACAGAAATGTTAAAATAGCCATTGTCCAGAAAGGACAAAAATGTTTCAAAGGCTCTGTCCTTAAGGGGTTAAAGGCTTGTGTTAGGAATTGTTCTTGTTTATCGTTAAATGCATAGATTGATGCCAATGTTATTTTTCTATCCCCTAATTTTCCTTTCAGGAATAGCATTCTCCCCTCTTCATCTTTCCAGCTATTTTGAATTTGGAGTGGGAAATTTATTGCTATCATAATTGCAACTCCTTTTGTTTTGGAACCTTTAGTATTATTCATGTAGACTGTTGGAAAAAGATGGTTTTCTACTTTCGGTTGGGCCCCTTCTTTAAAATGAGTTTCTTGTATCATTGCTACTTGTATCTTTTGTTTTCTCAGGTCATACTGTAGCTTAGATCTCTTAGAAGGTATGTTTAGCCCATTGGCATTTAATGATAGCACTTTATTTGATCCCATTTAGGGCTATCTGATGGTAGAAAGTTAATCACATTGTGTATGCTTATATTCTCAACTGTATACCTCACATACATCATCCATACACATTCAACGATTAAAAACACTATTTGGGTGTACTGACCCCTGTACACCCTCCTCATCCCATTGGACCTCTCAGTCAAGCCCATCTTGACTCTATCTCCCTTGATTGTGGCCTGAGCCCACTTTCTAGGTTGGTCCTAATTGGGAGTGTGGGTCTAAGTTATCGCAAGGTGGGGACCCGTTTAACTTGTGAGACCTTCTTTCTTATTATTTTCTATACCTTCCCGTCTCATATTAAGCCAGTCTTTTTTTCTCTTATAATTGACAATATCATTTCAAAGACTGTCTGACTATGTGAGGTTGTCTTTATTTATTATCATCGTTATTATCTTCTCTCAAAAGGAAAGAAAGAAAGAAAGAAAGAAAGAAAGAAAGAAAGAAAGAAAGAAAGAAAGAAAGAAAGAAAGAAAGAAAGAAAGAAAGAAAAGAGGGAGACTGGAAAAAGATCAAAGAAGGAGAGGAGAAAAAAAAGGACAGTGAAAATAGATGAGTATATAAATAGATATAGAATAAAATAAAATAAAAAAATAAAGTAAAAGTTGCCCCTCCCCTTTCTCCATAACTTTTTTTCCCTAGGGAGACGCCGCCAAGTGTAAGATCTCAATTTTATCGGTGAGTTATTCCCAATAAACCACTGCAGTGTATGAGACTACTAGTACCTGGACAGTTATCTTCTATATAGCCTATGAGCATCATATATAGGCATTGTCTTCCATTTTTTAAACATTTCCCTTTAGAGTATTTTCATCGAGAGGGGTAATGTATGATCAACCATCCCGTCATACTTTTAACAACAACTGCCAACTCTACAAAATAGCAACAACTCAAAATATAACTCCATATTCACAGTCCGTTACCGCCCTTATGAACTGCCCGCCCTATGTAAATAGACCATATTGTCCAATTTTAAGTATTTTCTCCCTTGAGTACTGAGATACAAAAGGGAGACAAGGGGACTTATCCACTTGTCACTCTCATATAGTTGAGAAAGGGAGGGGAAAAAAAAAAAGATTTTTACTCGCTTGGCCCCCATTTAATTACCCTATTAAATCCCAGGTGCCTATTGTCTCTGTGATATACAAACTTCCTATGTTGACTCCTTACTAAGCCCCTTTGTGTGATACTCGGAGTCGCTTCATATAGAACATTTAACCGTCTTCTGTCCCAATTAAGACCCCTGTGCATAAAATCTCTATAGTGTGCAGACATCAGATGTTGTCAAATAGTGACCTTTTATACAAATCCTTTTGGATAAATTCATGTGAGAACAACATGTGACTGTTCAACAAATCAACCTCCCCCTATAATGCACTTGTGTTATATATACACAATTACTACTTATTTTAACCCCTTGGTGACATAGGACGGACTAGGTCCGTCCTGTGTGCCGAGGCGTTGGTGAAACAGGACGGACCTAGTCCGTCCTGTGTCAAAACGAGCACTGAAAGCAGAGTTTTTCCGTTTTCAGTGCTCACACGGTATTGTAACGATGCTTCCGTATGGAAGCATCATACAATACAGAATAAAATGCCCGTCGGCATTCCGATCGCTCCAGAGAGCGATTGAAATGCCGGTTTTAAAGGCACAGCGCCTTTAAAACGCGGGCATTTCAAAAACGAGCATAGGAAGCAAATTTTTCGCTTCCTATGCTCAGAAAGTGTTTCTGATTGCCTCGCAAGTCGAGGCAATCAGGAACACAAAAAAAAATTGCACGATCTTGGTCACTGTGTGACCAAGATGGCGCTGCCCTTCTAAGGGCAAGAGCACAGGAGGCAGGAAGTACCTGCTTCCTGTGTTCTCTGGCTGTCACACGATTGCCTCTTCACAGAGGCAATCAGTGACTGCCAGGAGCGCTGACAAGCAGTGGGGATGCTCTGCTGAGCATCCCCACTGACTGGTCAGATCAATTTTAACCCTATATTGATCTGACCAGTTATGATCTGCCTCCCTCTCCTCACATTTTTTTTTAGTGAGGGAGAGAGACAGATCAAAAAGTTATAAAAGTAAGTAAAAGTACAAAAAAATAATAAATACACAACACACGAATAATAAAACCATAAAACAAAATGTATTAAAGCAATTCCCTGCGTTTAACCGCTTCCCTGTCACTGATCTTGCGTCAAGCAGTTATCGTGCACATCAGCGCATTTATTTTTGCTGTTTGTGCATTTTTTAGGGGTTAATTTTTTTGTACTGTCATTTATTACAGTAATACAAAGGCTCTTCTAAGAGTTATTAACCCCTTCTTTGCCGTCGATCACTGCTTACGCAATGATATTGACGCCAAAGCAATTTTTATCTGTCTGCATATTATTATTTTTTTTACACATACCCGCTAGGGGATTACATGTAAAGTAAAAATATTTGAGATTTTTTTTTAAGCTGTCTGAGCGCATAGCGATCAGTAACAGCGAATCAGTGGCAAAGGCAGTTTTGTGATTTCTCAATTAAGCTCACCATTCGCCCTGGTCAGATCAAAATTGGTCCAATCAATATTCACAAATATTGATCTGCCTCCTTCTCCTCACTTACATTTTTGTGACGGAAAGAGGCAGATCAGTATTAGTGATATAAAATAATTTTTTTTAATAAAATTGGCAGGTTGTATGAAAGTCTTTCACTGTGTATTAACCCCTTCCCTGCCATCCATCACTGTATAAGCAGTAATCTTGCACAGCAACCAGGGCCGGCCTTAGGGGTGTGCGACCTGTGCGAGCGCACAGGGCGCAACACCCCAGGGGGCGCCCGCCCGGCCGGTAGATAGAAAAAAAAAAAAAAGTTAAAAAAAAGCCGGTAGAGGCACTGGCAGGGGGAGATCAAAAGATCCCCTCTCACCAGCCCTCTGCTCGGCATTCTCTGCTTGGTCCGGGGAGGGGGCGGAGCTAACCGGCACAGCGGTGTAGCTCCGCCCCCACCCCGGGAAGCAGAGCAGAGTCTGCTTCACGGGGAGCCCCAGGCAGCATGAGATAGTGCTGCTCGGCTCCCCATGCTTGCATTAAGCATGGGGAGCTCGAGCAGCACCTTCTCTTGCTGCCCATGGCTCCCCGTAATGCAGACTGTGCTCTGCTTCCCGGGGTGGGGGCGGAGCTACAACGCTGTGCCGGTTAGCTCCGCCCCCTCCCTGGATCCACCTTTTCAGGCAAAGGTAAGGGAGGGGGGGGAGAGAGAGACAAAACAGGGGTTAGGGGGGAGAGAGACAGACAGAACAGGGGGAGGGGGGAGAGAGACAGACAGAACAGGGGGAGGGGGGAGAGACAGAACAGGGGGAGGGGAGAGAGAGACAGAACAGGGGCAGGGGGAGAGAGAGAACAGGGGGAGGGGGAGAGAACAGGGGGAGGGGGAGAGAGAGAGAACAGGGAGAGGGGGGAGAGAGAGAACAGGGCTAGAGAGAGAGAACAGGGGGAGGGGTGGGAGAGAGACATAACAGGGGAGGGGTGGGAGAGAGACAGACAGAAAAGGGGCAGGGGGTAGAGACAGAACTGGGGGAGAGAGAGAGACAGAACAGGGGACGGGGAGAGAGACAGAACAGGGGACGGGGGGGAGAGAGACAGAACAGGGGATGGGGGGAGAGAGACAGAACAGGGGACGGGGGGAGAGAGACAGAACAGGGGACGGGGGGAGAGAGACAGAACAGGGGACGGGGGAAAAGAGACAGAACAGGGGACGGGGGGAAAGAGACAGGACGGGGGGAGAGAGACAGAATAGGGGACGGGGGGAAAGAGACAGAACAGAGGGAGAGAGAGAGAGACAGACATGGCAAGGAAGAGGAAAGGGACAAACATGGGAAGGGAGAGAGACACAAACATAGGGGGGCGAAAGAGACGGGGGGGGGGCGCCACGGGGGAAGCCCGCACAGGGCGCCGGAACACTTAAGGCCGGTCCTGACAGCAACAGTATGTTTTGCTGTCTGCACTGTTTTATGGATTAAATTACTTTGTACTGTAATGTATTACAGTACTAGATAGGCTCTTCTAAAAGCTATTAACCCCTTCTTTGCTCGAGATCACTGCTTACGCACTGATTCTGAGGCCTCGGACTCAGGGTTCGATTTTGACCCTGGTCAGCTTTCTGATACATCATCTAGTGATGTATCGGTGGCTGCTGAGCCCTTGCCACAAGGAGTCATGGGTGTCTACTGTTAAAAAATATATGGTTTGGTGGGGGTAAATTACATTGGCTGGCTTCAAAGATATATCCCATATAGTACACGGACGTAGGTTGACTACATGTCAAAATTCCAAGTTGCAATTTTAAGATGCGCATCTCACAAATGTTGCCTTCTAGCCAAAAAACAAACCTATGCATGGGTGCTATCCCTGTACTCGGGAGATGTTGTTGAACACATATTGGGTTGTTGTTTGGCAGTGACATATACCAGAATCTGTGAATTCATGCCTGAAGTACAATGCATGTGGAAAAAAAACTCCCAAAAAAGTACAACCACAAACTTTTACAAAGGCTGGTGGTAGAATTAGTACATATACAGTATTAAAATACCACCATTTGAAATACCTTAGGATGTCTATTTTCCAAAAATATATGGTTTGATGGGGTAAAATTCATTGGACGGCTTCAAAAATGTTCCAAATGGAACATGGGCGCAGGCGGACTACATGTCAAAATTCCAGGTTGGAATTGCGCACCCCCTAAATGTGGCCTTTTAGCCCCAAAACAAACCAACAAACCTATGCATGGGGGGTATCCCTGTACTCAGGAGATGTTGCTGAACACATATTGAGGTGTTGGTTGGCAGTGGCAAATACCAGAATCTGAAAATTCCTGCCTGAACTACAATGTGTGTGGGGAAAAAATGACATCCCAACCCTTTGACATAGGTTGGTGGTAGAATTAGCACTTGGAAAGTGCTAAAATACCACAATTTTAAATACCCTAGGATGTCTAGTTTTCCAAAATATATGGTTTGATGGGGTAAAATACTTTGACAGGCTTCAAAAGTGTCCCAAATGGAAGATGGGCGCAGGCTGACTACATGTCAAAATTCCAAGTTGGAAATGCACCCCCCACCTCCCCAAACGTGGCCTTTTAGCCCCCAAACAACCCAACAAACCTATGCATGGGTGGTATCACCGTACTCAGGAGATGTTGCTGAACACATTTTGGGGTGTTGTTTTGCACTGACACATAACAGGATCTGTGAATTCATGCTCGAAGTACAATGTATGTGGAAACAAAACATTAAAAAATGACTAACTTAAAAGGCTAGGCTGGTGGTTAGAATTAGTGCATGGAAAGTGTTAAAATACTAATCATTTGAAATACCCTAGGGTGTCTAGTTTGCTAAAATGTATGGTTTTGTGGGGTAAAATACACATTCTGGCTTCACAAATGTCTCAAATGGAACATGGGCGCAGGTTTTCTGCACGTCAGAATTCCAAATTGGAAAACCAAAAAGCGCACCTCTCAAATGTGGCCTTTTAACCCCCAAATAATCTAACCAACCTATACATGGGTGGTATCCCTGTACTCAGGAGATGTTGCTGAACACATATTGAGGTGTTGTTTGGCACTGACATATAACAGGATCTGTGAATTCATGCCCAAAGTACAATGTATGTGAAACAAAATTACTACCCAAAACATTGACATAGGCTGGTAGTATAATTAGTGCATGGAAAGTGTTAAAATACTACCATTTGAAATACCCTAGGGTGTCTAGTTTTAAAAAATATATGGCTTTGTGGGATAGAATACACTTTCTGGCTTCAAAAATGTCCCAAATGGGACATGGGCGCAAGTTTTCTGCATGTCAGAATTCCAAGTTGGAAAACCAAAATGCGCACCCCCTAAATGTGGCCTTTTGTCCCCAAAACAAACCAACAAACCTATGCATGGGTGGTATCCCTGTACTCAGGAGATGTTGCTGAACACTAATTGAGGTGTTATTTGGAAATACCCCTTCACATTTTAAGGTAATGTTTACCTAAATTGCAATCTATGTGAAAAATTGAAAAAAAAAGATTTTTTGCTACAAATTTTGGCAAAGATTGGTGGTAAAATGGCTACATGAAATGTGTCAAAATACCCCAAGTTAAATTCCCTGAGTGGTCTAGTTTTCAAAAATATGTACATGTTGGGGGTCATTCATGGATTTAGTACAGAAATCAGTGTTACAATGTCACTATCACTAATTTTGAAAATAAGGATTTTAAAATAGCGTTGCACTACTTATAGTTCTGGCCCTGTAACATGAATAAAAAAGCACAAAAACATAAAACATGGGCTATTTCTGAACTCAGGACATATATTATAAACTATTTAGAAGTGTTTTTTTGTTGTCCCTTGTACATGAGTATACAATTTTTCAAATAAGTCATAAAAATTTATTTTTTTACATTTTTTTGCCATATTTTATTTTTTTTTTACATCAAATTATATGCTATTATCAAAATAATGGTATCAAAAGAAAGCCCTTCTTATAACGATAAAAACTATATATAGTTTGTGCCGGTACACTAAATGAGACAAATAAATTACAGAAAAACACAAACACCTCAGAAATGTTAAAACAGCCCATGTCACCAAGCGTCGGACAAGCCAAAAAAGTCATGTCACTAAGGGGTTAAGAAGGCTCTTTGGCTCTTTACTTGCAGACGAACATCCTGTGAATAATAAACAAATTACTCCTCTTTTATCAATCTCTCCTCTATAGTGAATTTATGTCATATATAAACAATGTCTACCAATTTTTAGAAAAACCCTTTGACTCTTTTCATGCAGACAATCAACATGTTAGTACTAAACACATAATTCTTCTTTTTTCAGTGGGGGAGAGAAAGGTGTATGATCATCATTTCCCCTTTTAAGTAGATCCCGCTAGGTGTATCCATAGAGTGACAATATAAGAATCTTCACCTAATCAACATCCACTCTCTTTTTATTCAAATGTAAAATATGTGAAATATCTTCCTGTGATGAAAAGTACCTTATCTGTTTTCCTTTTACCTCCAAAACACCAAATAGAATATGGTCATCCCAATCATACCTTATTTTCCCTTTTAAACATTTCTTATTGATAACTTCATAAAAAAAGCAATATGTGGTTGTTCAACGAATCATCCTCCTCTCAGTACTATGCATGTGACAGACACAAAGACTCTCCTCCCATTTAAGGAAATACACTTTTGGCTATCTTCATAGAGTCGAGCATTATATCATTATGTAACTGTTCCACTAGTTATTGGGGGGGGGGGGGGGGGTAAATAGTCTCTCCAAGTTAGTCTTTCTTCATCTTATCCCCCCCCCCCCAGATATTGATCTTTCTTACAGTCTCTTACCAGGTCTTTTAATTTATTTTTTTACGTTTTTGTGGCTTTCTTTCCCATCTCTGCCTTGAGCGCTCCTTGTGTTCAGGCAATTTTGGCATTATTTCCCAATCAGGTATTTCAATCGGAGCCAGACCCAGATCTTGTAAAAAAAAAAAATGTTGAGATCTTCATAAAAATTCAAGACACTCTGTTTCCCGTTCTTCCAAGTTGTTAGGCTAAATTGTAAGCCCCAGGTATATCTAATTCCTGCTTCTCTCAATGCCATTTTTATGGGTCTGAGTATCCTCCTTTTCTGCAGGGTATTGTATAATATATCTTGGTATATGGAGATTTTTGATCCATTGATCGTCTTTGGTTCAACTGCTCTATATGTTCTCATGATATCCACCTTATCCTTGAAACCTCAACGAAAGCCTCAACGCACCCTCCACCCCAAATGCAAAAATAAAAAAGTAGATTACCCGACCCTACGAGACTTTTTGTTCCACTCACAATCATCGCCGTCAACATCGGCTTCCCACCAAAATCTACTGGCCACACAATTGCCAGACTCCCACTCCTCAGATGAATCGGAGTCACATCTGGGGCACACGCATCCCGAGAACCACACTCCGCTGACAAAAGTTGACCTAAACGCCTTATCATCACACTTGCTTGCCCAATTGAAGTACAATCAGACTGACCTGACTAAACAGCTTAAGCAAGCTGTAAAAGACGAAATTAAGAGGAATCTCACCCAACAGGGCCAGAGACTGCTCTTGGTTGAAGAAGACATGGCAAAAGTCAATTCTGCAAGCTTAGGCCAAAAGGCCCTCCTGACTCCAGCCCGAGAGACCCGATTTGTTGTTTCCATTCGTACATGCAGAAAGTGTTGGTCTTGGCTGCTGCTCGTAAGCAAAGAAACCTCTCACACGCCGTGACTCCATTCATTATCCTCCCTTATGTTGGATGGCTCACCCTACAAGCCCGAAAAATGTTTCAATCTCTCACTGATGTTCTCGGTAAGGAAGGAATCCTCTACACCTGGGGCTTTCCTCTGAACCTGGAGGTGCAAAGGGAAACCCAAAGCCACACTGTAGCCGAACCGTCCAAGATTGAAGCATTCTGCAAAGACATACCCCAAATGCAGCTCCCAGACTGGTCCACCATCTCACCTGAGTACACTGGCCCCCCACTTGTTGATTCAAGCCAGGCTGCCCTACCTGCAACGACACAGGCAAACCACCACCAAGGAGAAGCATACAGGAGACCAGATCAACCCACGACAGATAATTGACTTGCCCCTATTCTCCACACCACGTGATCTTTCTTGCCCATGTTGCTTCCTACCCGCTCGTTCCCGTCCCAACTTTTTTCTTCCTCTCCCCATGACGATCGCCCACCCCATCCCACGACCCTATTTACTTATGTGTGCAGTTGAGTGACCTCAAGGCTCTGTGCGTGAGGGCTCTGTGAGGTCGATTATAACACTGTGTCTTCTAGTCTCCCCACCACCACATTTTTCAGTAGCGGACTACAGAACTGCTTCAAGGTTGCACCAAGCTACTCCGCAAATGGCATCTTGCTTTGGTGCCCCTTCACCTGCTGTGTTGTATGCATCAATCGCTGTTTAATCATGCAGCATACGGTTTTGTTTCGTATATATATGCTTTCTTATTTTTACTGGTGTCACCCCTGGTTCCCCCACATGCCTCGGAGCCATAACTGGTTCCTAACAACAAAAAAATTTAAAAATAAAATAAATAACATATAAATGATAACTAAAGGGAAGGGACACACAACTGCCTACACACAGCATATAAATATGTTGCAGGGCGATTACAGCCCCCCACTGCCCGTGTCCGCTAAGGCAAACTTTCCAAGGTACAGACCACTGGCTGCTTCCTCCCTCTAGCCTTAACACAGAACCCTGATATTCTATGAGGCCATACCAATATTAGACTAATTAGACAAATATTGTGTAATATTGTGCAATATGTATAGGAGATCGGTACAACCGGGGGGGTGGAGTCCGTCGCCCCCTCCTCCCACTGCGGAGGCGAAGAAGGGGAAGACAGCTTTAAACTCTGCTTCCTTGGTATTATTTACCTGTATCGCCACAGCATATTGTTTTAACTTTCACGTGTACCCATGCTATTGTTAATCTATGTAAATATCCAAATGTTATGGAAGTGTGTTCAATGGATGTGCTCACAATGTGCAACTTCCTGCACTTCACTACCTCCCTGATCTGACTAGATTGCCACTCCCAGGAGGCTCAGGGTCTCCCAGCCCATACTCACGCCTCTAAACGTACTTCCCTTCTTGTCCCCCTGCTGCCCCCAACTACCCTGCATGTCACCTGAGCTCCCTATTATGTCCCTTCCCTCAGTAACAACCCTCAGTCTTACCCCCGGAAACTCCTCCCCCATTGAATCACCGTATGGTCACCCTACAATGACAGGCTCACGCTACTCATACCACACTTGATATTGGTCCTGAGCGGGAGCTGTTCTCCTGACATCTTTGGTCCTGAGAGTACCAGAGATGGCTAGTAACCCCCCAAGTCCTAGGTGCACTGTTTACTGGTGCTTAGGTCTTAGACAGCCCACTGTCTGCTAACTCCACATGCTTGCATCTTAGGCCCATTTTTCTTGTACAGAGTTCATGTTGTTTTTATTGTTTACTACGCTTACTGTGGATACACCATGTTATTATTGTTCAGATGCTCATGGAGGGTCTACCTCGGTATGTAGAAAGTTCAAACGAAAGGAACGGGCACTCCACACTCCAATTGTTGCAAAAATAGAAAAAGGTGCTTTATTCAGTGAAAATAAAGACCAAGCAAACAGAAAAACAGGCTGTGCAGCGGAGGGGAAGACACCTTACGCGCTTTGCGTGTTTCCACGCTTAATCATAGGTGAATAGCTCAGTGAACACAATACCATTATATATAAAACATTAACCAATGGTTACAAAGGTCACAGCAAAACAGCTGTGTGTGCATTAATTAACCATGTAAAGACCAAATAAAAACACGAATATAGTGTGGTTTTAAATAAGAAAAATACAACTACCTTGTTAAAAACATCCACATATGCAAGAAATAAGAGTATCCATAAGTACATTCAAGCAGCACGTATCCCAGCATAGTGCTGGGATACGGTTGGTCATTTATACCGTAGAATTAAAGTAATCATGGAGACCGAGTTGGATATATACAAAAACTCACAAGCTGGCATACAGTTTGCAGCCAAACCGAATACATCAGTAACCTATAAGGCAGACACAGACAAGCGTCGAATGGGGAAAGCAGATCAGCTGTTCCTTGAAGCAGAGGACACCGACAATCCTGGATCTGAAACGTTTCTTTAAGGACATGGAACGTAAAATTGGTAAAGAGATCAGGCTTTGGTGGGACATTGTCAGCCTAGAGAAATATATTTCCGTAAAAAGAATTCCTAGAGGCTTACGCATTAAGAAAATGACAACATTTATCAATGAAGATGAGAAGTTTAAACTCAGGTGGAACTCAACACTTGATCAATGCTCCTTTTCCCTGATTGAAATTCTGGTTGATTACAACAAACATCAGCTAGAATGTATCAAACAAGAATTGCAACTTTCTCAAGAACATCTAGCCATGTTTTAAAGCAATGCACAAATTGAAGAACTGCAAAAAGAACTAGACAAGTTCAAAGAGAAAACAGACATGAAGTTGCACAGCGCAAAAAAGAAAATTTAATTCAGGATAAGACCGACTAAACACAGGGCAAAGTATATGAGTGGAAAAGAAACCCAGAATCGACTAACTGTAAAAACAGCTACAAACCCTCCAAAAAATCCATTCTGAAAACAAGAGGTGACAGATGAGTTTCTTTCAGAGAAGCAGAGTCTTCAAGTTATTCAATCGGATCCTCTCCAAAATCAGCAACCTCTCTAGTATCATCAGGTGGCATCTTGGTTGACTACTCATTAAATCGCCAGAGAAAGGTCAACCAAACATTCGGAGAACCTCAGAAGGGACAAGCATCAACATCACACGCAAAAAACGGCCAGCGATATCTGCCCCTGAGGAAAAGAAGAAAATGAAAAAAGAAAGTACGACGAGGAAGAGGTAGAAGAGGATTACCAGTACAATTGGAGAAAGGGTCCACGCAACAGGAGCTTGTGAAACCATCGAACATCATCAATCTCTCCAACCACGTCCTTTCTATCGCAGAATCACAGGTATTAAGTCTGGGACTGTCATTTGCTCCGGACCAGCATTTTGATCTTTTTAAGACTGTTATGGATGTGAATCATTTTGTAAGAGACACTACTGTGAAGAGACATTTTAAATGTATGGAACATACATCCATGATGAGTGATCCCAGTGTTAATACAATAGTAAATGATAATGTACATGATCATGATACCACTGGGCTCAAACTTACCAATATGAGTGATAATATTGATAATAATCTGTCATTCCAAAACAAATGTACTCTACATGTCCTACAAGATATAAAGCTAGAACAGGAATCACATAACCTACATGCTACTAACACACTGAATACTACTCTAAAAAACAAATCCACATTTTATCCGATTAACACTAGAACAGATATTTTCCAGAGAACAGTAGAAAGAGAACTGAGCATTTTACATGATTCCATTAATGTGCATGAACTACAGAATCTAACAATCAAACAAAGAAATGCCTTGAGGGTTCTAAAAAATAATAACAGCATTATCATTAAAGAAGCAGATAAGGAAGGTGCAGTGGTTGTACTGAATAAATCAGACTATGTTAGAGAAGTGAATAGACAAATCTTAGATGAAGAAACTTACAAGAAACTATCTGGGTACTAGACACTGGGGAATATTTGGGAGTACTAAGTCCCACGGAGGTAGAATATCTATACAATCCTGACCCGATCACACCAATCTTTTATTACTTATCTAAACTACACAAGTGCCTGGTAAATCCTCCAGGTTGGCCAATCATTTCTAGCATTGAGAGCCTGGGAGAAGGTCTCTCAGAATGGCTGGATATACCGTATTTGCTCGAATATAAGACAAGGTTTTTTTCAGAGCATTTATATTCGAGGTCGTCTTATAATCTGACCTCAAATTGAGGTCAGACTATAAGACATGGATCCAGGTCCCCAGCAGAGCTGCAGGGGACCTGGATCCCCCTCTCTAACAGCAGGGGATAGCTGCGCGATGAGCGCAGACTCCCCTGCTTCCGCCCGGCACGACCGCCGGGGCTTCTATGAAGAAGCCGGGTACTTCCGCTTTCGTCACAGAAGTCCCGGCGATCATGCCGGGCGGCAGCAGGGGAGGTCTGCGCTCATCGCACAGACATCCTCTGCTGCCCCACTAGCCACCAGGGAGAATCGGGCAGCCGGGGGATGTCTGCACGATACGTGCAGACATCCTCCATGCAGCCCGACACCTCCGTCTCTTATGACGGACCAGCTGTCCGTCATAATAGACAGAGGTGTCGGGCAGCATGGAGGATGTATGCACGTATCGTGCAGACATCCCCCAGCTGCCCCCACTAGCCACCAGGGAAAGAATCAAGGTGAGGGGGAGGGAGGGGGAATTAGACAGATACGGTGAGGGGGAATTAGACAGACGAGGGAGGGAGGGGGAAATTAGACAGACAAGGGGAGGGAGGGGGGAAATAGACAGACAAGGGGAGGGAGGGAGAGGGGAAATAGACAGACAAAGGGAGGGAGGGAGGGGGGAGATAGACAGACAAGGGGAGGGGGAGAGAGGGGCCGCATTGGCACATAAAAGGAAATAAAAACAACAAATGCATTTGTATAATATCAATTTTTTATCAAATATTAAAAAGCAATTTACATATATACAAGTTAAACTTTTTTTCCTATAGGGCAGTCTTATATTCAGGCTTTTAGTTTTTTTCCTAAAGGAATATACAAAGCTTATAATCGAGCAAATGCGGTATACTTACAGCCATTAGTCCACCAACAAAAAAAGTTTCCTGAAAGACACCAAAGATGTACTAACACAAATGGCACAATTACAATGGCAATCCAATTATACATGGGTAACTATGGATGTTAATTCCTTGTACTCCTGTATTCCCCATGAATCAGGTATTGACTCATCACAGACTATCTTAAAGAGATATAGTAACTATACACCAGATCTGACACAGTATCTTATTGAAGTCACCAACTTCCTTCTTACACATAACTATTTCATGTTTGACAACAATTTCTTTTTACAAAGCCAAGGCACAGCCATGGGGTCACGTTTCGCCCCAGCATATGCAAACATCTATATGGTAGCATGGGAAGATAAATACATTTACTGCCAGGAGAATCCCTTTCGCCATTGTATCGTCTGGTATGGGCGGTACATTGACGACCTGTTATTCTTGTGGCAGGGGACAGATTTTCAATTAAAAAAATTTTTTGATTATGTAAATCATAATGATCTAAATTTAAAATGTACCATGAATTTTTCACAGGAAAGTATTGATTTTTGGGATTTAACCCTAAAGGGCAATTTGTGTCATATAGGAAACCCACATCAGGCAATACAGTTTTACACGCTAATAGCTGCCATTCAAAAGGTGTAGTAAAATACATACCAGTAGGCCTCTTCATTACACTGAGGAGGAAATGCTCTAACCTTCAAATCTTTAATCAACAATGTCAGGGACTAAGAGATAGGCTCCTGGCCAGAGGTTACAAACAATGGATGAAAATAGGGCAATCAATATCGCTACATCCAGAGATCGCACTACATTACTTGGCAATAATGCAGTCCCCCAAAAAGCCCTATGGGGGAAAAAAAAGTTGCAAATTTACACAATAGACAAGAAACTCAAATACCTTTCGTGACCACATATAGTCTAGAGTTCACACTGATCACTGACATCATCAAAAAACATCTGCCCATTTTAACAGCTGATAAAATATATAAGGAAGTCCTAACACCAGGAGTTCGCTTCTCGGCTAAGAGAACAGAAACCCTTAAGAGCCTACTTTCACCAAGCCTGTTCAGCAATGATAAGAGGGAACAGACTCGGGGAAATTGGCTAAATACCATGGGAACTTTCCCATGTGGGCACAAGATCTGCAAAACATGTAAACATGTAACTAAACAGAAATCCATCACTCCTTATAGAGGTGGGAATACCTTCCTCATACAAGAGTACACAAACTGTATTACTAAAGATGTGGTATATGTGATTACTTGCACAAAGTGCAACAAACAATATGTAGGACGGACCAGTAGAAAACCAGTAGAAAATTCAAGTGTAGAATTAGGGAACATCTCAATGATATTAAAAATAAAACCAATACATCAGTTCCCAGACATTTTCAAGTATGTAACAATGACAACACTAGATTCTTCTCTGTCGCCATATTAGAAAAAATTAGGATTGGCCCTAGGGGAGGAAATTTACATAAAAAGTTGTGTCAGCGAGAAACATTTTGGATTTTTAAATTAGGGACATGATACCCAATGGGAATGAATGCAGAATATGATGTTTCCTGCTTCTATTGATTGTCCATATTACACTCCTTCTAATGTTTTCGGAATCGCTTATTACACAGTTTCTACCCATTCTCCCTCTTTTTAATAACACAGGTCCATAATAATATCCGTCCTTTGCATCAGGAATGGTCTCAGAACAGCAAGAGCCGTACACTCAATTATACAACTTTACGCCTTTGAGAGTTTTTTTTTACACTTAATTAATATTATATATAAGGGACATATTTTCTTTCTCTTTTAGGTACTGTATGTTTAGTATATGGAGATATTCTACTCTTCTCCTTCCTTCTCCTTCTTTTTATGAATAAAGTTAGAGTGCTCTTTATGTTTTTAAACAAGCCATGTTCTTTAACAGGTTATGTCCAAAGACACTGGCCCCTGTTGGAACACATAATCCCTTTTTGAATCCATATGACTAATATGTATAATGACTCTGTAATGTACACATTGTGGCGGAACCAACCTCGCCACTATGTTCTGGAGAAGCCTGGTTGCTCGCCTGCTGCCTCTGGACTATGGCCCCATGGTAAAAGCTTGCATTTTCCCCTGCAGAAAGGCTTGTTCGTGCCTTTCTGCCTGGGTGTTCGGTAGATTGAATCTACCGAACCAACTCACGAATGAACGGACCACCTGGGTAAGGGATGTGCCATAGCACTATACGTTAATATTGTTAGTTAGTTATATTCTGTTGGTATATTGGTTATGTGTAATGTTTAATTCTGTTAGTAGACCACTCTGAAGGTTTATAATGTGACAGTGACTCCAATAGTTTACCCCAACATCCATTGTTCTGTTTTAACTGGATTAACTGGTAAACTGATTATGTTGTGTACATTATGTTTCTTACTGTGTGTCTACTCACTGTATGGTAATTTGGTTTGCAGACTGAATGTCTAATGTTTTCCTAGCCCCAGTTAGTTGGAGAACTATGTTTAGTTCCATCCCCCCATTGTATACTAATGTCATGTGTATGTCTTTTATAAGTCTGTGTTGTTTGTCAAATAAAGTAGTTCAATCTTGCTGTACCTAACTGCTAGATGTCCTGTCTATTTGGGTACTAAGAGCAAGGGTCCAGGAAAGACTTGCTGGGTGTGACGGTCCGTTACACACATTTTTTGTATTTTTGCATATATTTACCTTGTTTTACCTTTCCACAATTACTTAACTTTTTTTTTTTCGCAGCTTGTCATGGTTCAGTTATACACACCACTTACATACTTTGTCCACTTTCATTTCACGCACATTTCATTTATTTATTTTCTCTTCTCCACACATTTGTACACATATACTCTCATTCCTCCCCTTCTTCCCTTTTGCACATGCCACTATTTATGTAATGGTTCAGTCATACACACCACTCACACACATATCCTTTTTTTTTTTTTTTTCCCTCTTTTTCATTAACATATTTTACATGCACTATTTCACTTTGTATATATGACATGCTGCTTAAATGTACTTATGGATACTCTTATTTTTTGCTTATGTGGATGTTTTTACATTAAACATTACGCTTGATCCCAGACTCAACTCCTCCACCGGGGCAGCCCACATTCGCTATACGAAAATCAAAAAAGTTAAAGCTGCTCTACTCAACTTGCAGATGCCACCAAAAAACCAAAGACTACACACACTTTTCCATACCACATAACAAATACTCTTGCATAGACTACCTAACCATCACACTTATAATTAGGAACACACACATCCACAGGACATATAACGAGGAGAGATAATGCCAGTGCCCTGTTGAAACCAGTAATCCCATCCATACCCCTGCTTAAATGACCCGCCCACGTCAGGAAGTTGACAGATATTCTGAAAAACTACTTTTTCTGGAAAATGCCACCCCTGATGTCTCTCTGCGCACTTTATAGGAAGACCATAAGGCAGTCATCCGGGGACATCTGATTAGCATTGCCTCTTATGAGAAAAAAATGCTACAGCATTAATAACTACTCTCCTGAAGCAAATTACAACTATTGAAAATAAACACAAGATCTCTATCTCCCCCGCTACATATCATTCCCTACTTACTCTTAAATCTCAACTGGCAACTCTTTACACCCAAAAACCACAAAAGAATATCTACTGCCTCAAAAGTAGGATCCACGAATTCGGTAACAAACCTGGAAGATATCTTGCCAGAGGACTGAGGGCAAAACACTCCCAATCTTTTATCCCTAAAAAACCTATCGCAACCAAACTACCCACCAAACCGACCTTATCGTCACAGCTTTCCAAACGTATTACGAATAGCTTTACAACTTACATGATCTCCGTACGCACCACCAATGCCCACTGACTTGGACATTCAAACCTACCTAGACGATCACCTTACTATCACACAGAATGTAGGGACTCCCTCAACATGCTGATCACAAAAGAGGAAGTACTGCTAGCCCTTAAATCGTCACCTACCGGGAAGAGTCCAGGTACTGATGGCCTCACCCTCCTGTATTATAAGGTTTAGAAACATAGAAACATAGAATGTGTCGGCAGATAAGAACCATTCGGTCCATCTAGTCTGCCCAATTTTTCTGAATACTTTTATTAGTCCCCCGTTCCCGGTCTTATAGCTAGGATAGCCTTGTGTCTATCCCACGCATGCTTAAAATCCTTGACTGTTTTTACCTCTACCACTTCTGCTGGAAGGCTATTCCATACATCCACTACCCTCTCAGTAAAGTAATACTTCCTGATATTACTTTTAAATCGTTGCCCCTCTAATTTAAGACTATGTCCTCTAGTTGTGGTAGTTTTTCTTCTTTTAAATATACTCTCCTCCTTTACTGTGTTGATTCCCTTTATGTATTTAAATGTTTCTATCATATCCCCGCTGTTACGTCTTATAGAAACATAGAATGTGTGGGCAGATAAGAACCATTCGGTCCATCTAGTCTGCCTAGTTTTTATCACTACCACTTAACACTACTCCCACATTTTCTGAATGCGTTCTGAATGTGTGTCTGTGACTGGCACCTTTCGACCACGAGCTCAAGAGGCTCACATTACTATAATTCCTAAAACGGTTAAAGACCTCTCCAAATTCTCAAGCTATAGATCAATTTCCCTACTTGATGTTAAGCTATTCGTCAAAGGTTCTGGTCAACATATTGCTTGGGTCCCCACATGCTGAGATGGATAATGTCCCTATACCACAAGCCAAGCACTCGTATACGGGTGAATGGCACGCTGTCAGGCTGGCTCACCCTGTCTAATGGTAAAAAAAAAAGGGATGCCCACTGTCCCCACTTTTGTTTGTCCTAACATTAGAACCGTTCTTAAATACTTACATGGTATTGCTGCAGGACCAAAAGACTCTAAGGTGTCTGCTTTTACAGATTACCTGATCTAATTCATCACTAATCCCGATGATTCATTGCCTACCCTGATGCTTGAAATGGAGGAGTATGGATGATTCTCGAACTTTAAGGCCAATTTGTCAAAGTCTGAGATACTTAGTATCTTGGTGCCCTTTGGAGAGGAAGAGTGCCAATGGGCATCAGACCACATCGGATACCTGGGAAATCTTGGACCAACAGATCTATCCTCATTATATGCAATTAACTATATTTCCCTCCTTAAAACCTTTAAAACATACATGAACAGGTCTATCACTACCAAAATGAACATACTGCCCAGAATTCTGTTTATGTTACAAGCACTCCCAAAGGTTCTTTCTTTTGCGACTTGAAAACGTCCATTACTACATTTATTTAGAATCATAAAAACTCCTAGACTTGGCAACCAATATATGACTGTAACGGACCGTCACACCCAGCAAGTCTTTCCTGGACCCTTGCTCTTTGTACCCAAATAGACAGGACATCTAGCAGTTAGGTACAGCATGATTGAACTACTTTATTTGACAAACAACACAGACTTATAAAAGACATACACATGACATCACAGACATTAGTATACAATGGGGGGGATGGAACTAAACAGTTCTCCAACTAACTGGGGCTAGGAAAACATTAGACATTCAGACTGCAACCCAAATTACCATACAGTGAGTAGACACACAGTAAGAAACAATGTACACAACATAATCAGTTTACCAGTTAATCCAGTTAAAACAGAACAATGGATGTTGGAGTAAACTATTGAAGTCACTGTCACATTATAAACCTTCAGAGTGGTCTACTCACAGAATTAAACATTACACATAAACCAATACACTAACAGAATATAACTAACTAACAATATTAACATATAGTGCTATGGCACATCCCTTACCCAGGTAGTCCATTCATTTGTGAGTTGGTTCGGTAGATTCAATCTACCGAACACCCAGGCAGAAAGGCACGAACAAGCCTTTCTGCAGGGGAAAATGCAGGCTTTTACAATGGGGCCATAGTCCAGAGGCAGCATGCGAGCAACCAGGCTTCTCCAGAACATAGTGGCAAGGTTGGTTCCGCCACAATGACTAAACCTAAACACCACGGAGGACTCGGACTGACCAACATAGAACTGTACAGGAAAGCGACACACTTGTCTAGGATAGCGGAATGGTCAGGGCCATCTCGGAAACAGTGGATTTCCCTTGAAGTTGGGAGGTGTCGATACCAACTGTGGCCTGGGTGCCTCCTGACCAGCACATCTTACTACACCACACTCACTCGACGTCTCCAAACACACATATGGAAAAAACGACGTAAGATGGATGGGCTAGTGAGTTCCCCCTCCCCACTCACCTCTTTCATTTTTAATAAAGACTTCCCCCCTGGATTCTCCCCGAACCTGCTTAAAAACATGCTCCCCTCTGAAGTCAGATATGCCAGGTTGGGTCATATAATGAAAGACAACCATATAAAACCTTTTGAACTGTTCCAGGCAAACCCTTCTACAAATAGGGCACATTGGTACACACATACCTAACTTCAGGATTATGTCACCAAACTTATGTCAGTCAAAATGTATCCCAGATCTCTAACCTCTTATGAGACCTTATGTACATTTACCAAATCTCTCAAAAAACTCATCTCCTCGATCCAAAATATACTACTGAACTTAACTCCACCCACAAAACCTTACTACCTCCGACAATGGGAGCTGGACTGCATCACTAACTTTACAATTAAAGCAATGGCAGAAAATCTCCTTATTGACACATAAATGTTCTATTTCAACCATGGCCCAGGAGAAGGTGTTAAAAATACCTTGCCAGTGCCTCCTTTGTGAACAAATAAATTCCCTGTGCCACCTTTCAGCCAAAACAGCTTTCCAGTACCATCGCTGTCTGCAAAATGCTTACCATATTTATTGGCTGAAGATCTCCATTGCTCTTTTGGAATGCAGAGTGGGCGAGATGTTAAAAAGAAAAAAAAGAGGGGGCGAGCTTCCCTTGTGGGTGTGGACCAATAACAGACTTTGCATAATCTTAACACTTATGATTGTAAAATAGCTAAAACACACTTGTCTTACCAATTCCACTGCCACTGTAGCACAGGGAAAGTGCTTGTTTGTCAACTTCATTTTTACTGCTTTTGCATTCTGTGCGGTTTTTAAGGCACGAGAAAGATTTTCTGGAACCAACTGTAGATAAATTTCGTTGTGTTCCACAGAAACTCCTTCAATCTGATACTCATCAAAGAAGTTACCCTGAAATATAGAAAAATAAACGACAGTAAGCTTAAAAAACAAAGAAGGGCAGTAAAACCCACTTTTTTTCAATATATATTTTTTTTGTTCAATATAAAATAACAAATAAAACCACATTTTGTATTTTTGCACATAAAAGTACAAAGGCAAGACAGCTCAGTTCATTATATTAATTGACATAAATATTTAAACACAATGCCAGGCTGCTAAAAGTACATGATACATATATAGATATGGGGAAAAAAACAAAAAGTAAAAGGCAAGAAAACTTAAATTTGGTTTTCCCCCTGGAATTATTTTAAGAGGCTTTCACCTCATGGGTCAATCCACCTCTCTAATTTCTCTGCCCACTCTTGCCACACCTGAATACCATCAATATATTTAGGATCTATTATAATAATATTAATAAAAAAACAACTGTCTGCGCTTCTAACCCTAATAACGTTGGCAACAAATATATATACATAATTTAAATGAGAGGTTTTGATTATATGAATTGGCCAAGGCATAATTAAGCTCACCCGCCACGTCAAGGCACACTCTCAATAGGGTGAGAACCTACTCTCACCTCCTATCTAGTGGGCAAACAAAGCAGTCTATACTGCTACCAAAACCTTTTTAATGTGTTGGGAGAGATGAAATTAAACCTCCTCACACCTGATTGGTAAGCTTCATTTTATACATTTATATTATTTGAGCCTATTTTTTTTCCCAATATCTTGCAAGATCTTAACTGCTATTGATATCTTAACTGCTATCAGAGTAGGGGTAATGATAATCTGTTGTACTTTATTGAGCCAATTTAAATGGAGAAGAACCACGTCTGAGTCTTTCTTAATATCTATGATCACTATACCTCTCAGAAATGTAAAAACCTTTTCCCATATTGTTACAACCCGCTCACAATTCCGCCAAATATGTAGAAAGGTTCCTTCTCTTATTCTACATCTCCAACATATGTTGGAGTGGATGGGGTATATTTTTTAGCAATCTTGATGACACCAAGTACCACAGACCGGCAACTTTAAATTGAGTCTCTACTAATGACAAACAGTGAGCTATTTTGTTTTTTTTTACTTATAGCACCACACCACGTAGTTTATATTAATACCCAAATCTCTTTCCCAACTCTTGACTGAGGAGAATTTTGGTTTCACCCCTTAAGGACAGACCATTTGAAACATTTTTGGCCATTCTAGACAATGGCTATTTTAACATTTCTGTGATCTTTGTGTTTAGCTGTAATTTTCATCTATGTAATTTGCTGTACCCACACAAATGATATATTGTTTTTATCGGGACAAGAAAGGCTTTCTTTATATATCATCATTTTGATCATATCCTTTAATATAAAAAAACGCACATTTTCTGACTTTTATTTGAAAAATCTTGTACACATCTACAAAAGCTTATGAAAAAAACAGCTACATCGATTCTACTGTTCCTCCTGAGTACAGGGATACCACCCATGCATAGGTTTGCTGGGTTGTGTGGGGGCTAAAAGGCCACATTTTAGTTTTCCAATTTGAATTTTGACAAATTGCGCCCATGTCCCATTTGGGACATTTTTGAAGCCAGCCAGTGTATTCTACTTCATCAAAGCATATATTGTTTATAAGGAGACACCCTAGGCTATTTCAAATGGTGGTATTTTAACACTTTCCATGCACTAATTCTACCACCAGCCTTGGTCAAATTTTGTGGTAGTAATTTTTGTGTGTTTTTTTTCACACACATTGCACTTCGGACATGAATTCACAGATTTTGGTATGTGTCACTGCCAAATAAGGGTTCAGCAACATCTTCTGAGTACAGGTACACCACCAATGCATAGGTTTGTCAGCTTGTTTGGTGGTTAAAAGGCCACATTTAATAGGTGCGCTATTTCATTTTCCAACTTGGAATTTTGACATGTAGAGCAAGGAAGGGGTTAATAGCTCTTATAAGAGCCTTTGTAGTACTAAAACACAAATGAATAGAGGGAGGCAGATCCAGATGGGTCAGATCAATATTTACCAATATTGATCTGACCAGGCAAATGGTGATGCTCATCTGAGCAATTAGCAAACTGTCTTTGCCACTGACCAGCTGTTACTGATGGCTATGTATGAAATCAGACAGTGTCCATTTTTTTTTTACATTACACGTAATCCCCTAGCAGATATAATTAACCCCTACATGTGTAACAAAAAAATGCAGATAGCAAAACATATGCTTCTGCGGCCAGATGAATGCATAGCTGCCAGATCGCTGTTTGGTAATGATCAATGGCAAGCACGGGGTTAATAGCTCTTAAAAGAGCCTTTGTTATACTTAATAAATTACAGTGAACAAAAATAACCCCTAGAATATGCACAGACAACTAAAAATCTGCTGCTGTGTAAGATCACTGCGTACACAGCGATTAATGGGAGGGAAAGGTTAAACTCTGGGAATGGCTTTTATAAAAGCCATTGGCTATCAAAATGGTATTAAATATTACATTAAAATTACATTATCTGATCCGTCTTTCTCCCTCACTAAACCTATAGTGAGGAGAGGGAGGCAGATCAACACTTGTCAAAAATAATATTATTAAATATTGCCTTGGACTGTATGATAAGCGCTCATCAGATTTGTTGGGCTGGCATCCTGCAGCGCCCCCCTAGAGCAACGGAAGTGTAAAACATCATTTCTGTTGCTCTTGCCAGTAGAAGGGAAGCACCGCCTATACAGGCAGTATTCCCTTCTAGCTGGCTGATGTGGTCGCTCAGGAGAGCGTCCAACAACAAAATCTTAAGTTTATTTGGTGTTCCTAATGTAGCAACACTTACGATGCTTTGAAAGCGAACTTTCCCATGTGTGCAGCCGGCCAGTTTCACTCCGGGAAGTGATGATAGCGTGCCCCTGCACATATATTCAGTGTTACACACTCATACCATATTTGCTCTAATATAAGAACCCCTCTATAATCACACTCTCACACTGACATACACACACTCACACTGACATACACACACACACTCACTGACATAGATATAAAGACACTCACTTACACTGACATACACACACAAACTCACAATGACATACACACACACACTCACACTGACATACACACATTCTCACACTGACATTGACATACACATTCTCACACTGACATACACACACACTCACTCACACTGACACACACACTCACACTGACATACACACACACTCACACTGACATACACACACTGACATACACACACACTCACACTGATATACACACACACTCACATACACACACACTCACACTGACATACACACACACTCACACTGACATACACACACACTCACACTGACATACACACACACTCACACTGACATACACACACACTCACACTGACATACACACACTCACTCACACTGACATACACACACACTGACACTGACATACACACACACTCACTGACATACACACACACTCACACTGACATACACACACTCACTGACATACACACACTCACTTACACTGACATACACACACACTCACTCACACTGACACACTCACTTACACTGACACACACCCTCACACTGACATACACACTCGCAAACACTGACACACACACACTTACTCACACTTATATACAGTACACACACTCACTCACACTGATATACACACACTCACTCACACACTCACTCACACTGACATACACACACTCACTCACACTGACATACACACACACTCACACTGACACACACACACTCATTCACACTGACATACACACTCACACTGACACACACACACACTCACTGAAATACACACTCACACTGATATACACACACTCACACTGATATACACACATTCTCACACTGATATACACACATTCTCACACTGACATACACACACACTGACACTGACATACACAATCTCACACTGACATACACACGCACTCACTCACACTGACACACACTCACACTGACATACACACACACTCACACTGACATACACACACTCACATACACACACACACTGACATACACACACACTCACACTGATATACACACACACTCACACTGACATACACACACACTCACACTGACATACACACACACACTCACACTGACATACACACACTCACTTACACTGACATACAAACACTTACACTGACATACAAACACTTACACTGACATACACACACTCACTCACACTGACATACACACACACTGACATACACACACACACACACACACACTCACACTTCCAAAGCCCATGTGTGCAGCCGGCCAGTTTCACTCCGGGAAGTGATGATAGCGTGCCCCTGCACATATATTCAGTGTTACACACTCATACCGTATTTGCTCTAATATAAGAACCCCTCTATAATCACACTCTCACACTGACATACACACACTCACACACACACTCACTGACATACACACACACACACACTCACACTGACATACACACACACACTCACACTGACATACACACATTCTCTCACACTGACATACACACACACTCACACTGACATACACACACTCACATACACACACACACTGACATACACACACACACTCACTCACACTGACACACTCACTCACACTGACACACTCACTCACACTGACACACACACTCACACTGACATACACACACACACACTGACATACACACACACTCACACTGACATACACACACACTCACACTGATATACACACACACTCACACTGATATACACACACACTCACATACACACACACTCACACTGACATACACACACACTCACACTGACATACACACACACTCACACTGACATACACACACACTCACATTGACATACACACACACTCACACTGACATACACAAACTCACACTGACATACACAAACTCACACTGACATACACACACTCACTTACACTGACATACAAACACTTACACTGACATACAAACACTTACACTGACATACACACACTCACTCACACTGATATACACACACACTGACATACACACACACACACACACTCACACTGACATACACACACACTCACACTGACATACACACACACTCACACTGACATACACACACTCACTGACATACACACACTCAATAACACTGACACACTCACTTACACTGACACACACACTTACACTGACATACACACACTCACACTGACATACACACACTCACACTGACATACACACACTCACACTGACATACACACACACACTCACTCACACTGCCATACACACACTCACTCTGACATACACACACACACTCACTCTGACATACACACACACACACTCACACTGACATACACACTCACATACACACACTCACACTGACATACACACACACTCACTTACACTGACACACACACTCACTCACACTGACATACACGCATTTTCACACTGCCATACACACACACTCAAATACACAATCACACTGATATACACACACTCACAGACACACACACTCGCAAACACTGACACACACACACTCACAGACACACACACTCGCAAACACTGACACACACACACACTTACTCACACTTATATACAGTACACACACTCACTCACACTGATATACACACACTGATATACAGCGAACTTTCCCATGTGTGCAGCCGGCCAGTTTCACTCCGGGAAGTGATGATAGCGTGCCCCTGCACATATATTCAGTGTTACACACTCATACCATATTTGCTCTAATATAAGAACCCCTCTATAATCACACTCTCACACTGACATACACACACTCACACTGACATACACACACACACTCACTGACATAGATATAAAGACACTCACTTACACTGACATACACACAAACTCACAATGACATACACACACACACTCACACTGACATACACACATTCTCACACTGACATTGACATACACATTCTCACACTGACATACACACACACTCACTCACACTGACACACACACTCACACTGACATACACACACACTCACACTGACATACACACACTCACATACACACACACACACTGACATACACACACACTCACACTGATATACACACACACTCACATACACACACACTCACACTGACATACACACACACTCACACTGACATACACACACACTCACACTGACATACACACACACTCACACTGACATACACACACACTCACACTGACATACACACACTCACTTACACTGACATACAAACACTTACACTGACATACAAACACTTACACTGACATACACACACTCACTCACACTGACATACACACACACTGACACTGACATACACACACACTCACTGACATACACACACACTCACACTGACATACACACACTCACTGACATACACACACTCACTTACACTGACATACACACACACTCACTCACACTGACACACTATCATACACACTCGCAAACACTGACACACACACACTTACTCACACTTATATACAGTACACACACTCACTCACACTGATATACACACACTCACACACTCACTCACACTGACATACACACACACACTCACACTGACACACACACACTCATTCACACTGACATACACACACTCATTCACACTGACATACACACTCACACTGACACACACACACACTCACTGAAATACACACTCACACTGATATACACACACTCACACTGATATACACACATTCTCACACTGATATACACACATTCTCACACTGACATACACACACACACTGACACTGACATACACAATCTCACACTGACATACACACGCACTCACTCACACTGACACACACTCACACTGACATACACACACACTCACACTGACATACACACACTCACATACACACACACACTGACATACACACACACTCACACTGATATACACACACACTCACACTGACATACACACACACTCACACTGACATACACACACACTCACACTGACATACACACACTCACTTACACTGACATACAAACACTTACACTGACATACAAACACTTACACTGACATACACACACTCACTCACACTGACATACACACACACTGACATACACACACACACACTCACACTTCCAAAGCCCATGTGTGCAGCCGGCCAGTTTCACTCCGGGAAGTGATGATAGCGTGCCCCTGCACATATATTCAGTGTTACACACTCATACCGTATTTGCTCTAATATAAGAACCCCTCTATAATCACACTCTCACACTGACATACACACACTCACACACACACTCACTGACATACACACACACACACACACACACACACTCACACACACACTCACACTGACATACACACATTCTCTCACACTGACATACACACACACTCACACTGACATACACACACTCACATACACACACACACTGACATACACACACACTCACTCACACTGACACACTCACTCACACTGACACACTCACTCACACTGACACAAACACTCACACTGACATACACACACACACTGACATACACACACACTCACACTGACATACACACACACTCACACTGATATACACACACACTCACACTGATATACACACACACTCACATACACACACACTCACACTGACATACACACACACTCACACTGACATACACACACACTCACACTGACATACACACACACTCACATTGACATACACACACACTCACACTGACATACACAAACTCACACTGACATACACAAACTCACACTGACATACACAAACTCACACTGACATACACACACTCACTTACACTGACATACAAACACTTACACTGACATACAAACACTTACACTGACATACACACACTCACTCACACTGATATACACACACACTGACATACACACACACACACACACACACTCACACTGACATACACACACTCACTCACACTGACATACACACACTCACTCACACTGACATACACACACTCACTCACACTGACATACACACACACTCACACTGACATACACACACTCACTGACATACACACACTCAATAACACTGACACACTCACTTACACTGACACACACACTTACACTGACATACACACACTCACACTGACATACACACACTCACACTGACATACACACACACACTCACTCACACTGCCATACACACACTCACTCTGACATACACACACACACTCACTCTGACATACACACACACACACTCACACTGACATACACACTCACATACACACACTCACACTGACATACACACACACTCACTTACACTGACACACACACTCACTCACACTGACATACACGCATTTTCACACTGCCATACACACACACTCAAATACACACTCACACTGATATACACACACTCACAGACACACACACTCGCAAACACTGACACACACACACTCACAGACACACACACTCGCAAACACTGACACACACACACACTTACTCACACTTATATACAGTACACACACTCACTCACACTGATATACACACACTCACTCACGCACTCACTCACACTGATATACACACACTCACTCACACTGACATACACACACACTCACACTGACACACACACTGACACACACACACTCATTCACACTGACACACACACACTCATTCACACTGACATACACACTCACACTGACACACACACACACACTCATTGAAATACACACTCACACTGATATACACACACTCACACTGATATACACACATTCTCACACTGACATACACACACACACTGACACTGACATACACAATATCACACTGACATACACACACACACACACTCACACTGACATACACACACACTCACACTGACATACACACACACACACTGACATACACACACACTCACACTGATATACACACACACTCACACTGATATACACACACACTCACACTGACATACACACACACTCACACTGACATACACACACTCACACTGACATACACACACTCACACTGACATACACACACTCACACTGACATACAAACACTTACACTGACATACAAACACTTACACTGACATACACACACTCACTCACACTGACATACACACACACTGACATACACACACACACACACTCACACTGACACACACACTCACTCACACTGACATACACACACACTCACACTGACATACACACTCACTCACTGACATACACACACACTCACACTGACATACACACACTCACTGACATACACACACACTCACTCACACTGACACACTCACTTACACTGACACACACACTTACACTGACATACACACACTCACACTGACATACACACACTCACACTGACATACACACACTCACACTGACATACACACTCACACTGACATACACACACTCACACTGACACACACACACTCACACTGACATACACACACTCACACTGACATATACACACACACTCACTCACACTGACATACACACACTCACTCTGAAATATACACACACACTCACTTACACTGACACACACACTCACTCACACTGACATGCACACATTTTCACACTGCCATACACACACACTCACACTGATATACACACACGCACACTGACACACACACTCGCAAACACTGACACACACACACTTACTCACACTTATATACAGTACACACACTCACTCACACTGATATACACACACTCACTCACACTGACATACACACACACTCACACTGACACACACACTCATTCACACTGACACACACACTCACTCACACTGACACACACACACTCATTCACACTGACATACACACTCACACTGACACACACACACACACTCACTGAAATACACACTCACACTGATATACACACATTCACACTGATATACACACACTCACACTGACACACACACTCACACTGACACACACACTCACACTGATATACACAAACTTACACACACTGACATACACACACTCACACTGATATACACAAACTCACTTACACTGACATACACACACTCACACTGATATACACAAACTCACTTACACTGACATACACACACACACTCACACAGACATACACACACTCACTCACACTGATATACACACACTCACTCACACTGATATACACACACTCACTAACACTGATATACACACACTCACTCACACTGATATACACACACTCACTCACACTGACACACACACTCACACTGACATACACACTCACACTGACATACACACTCACACTGACATACACACTCACACAGACATACACACTCACACTGACATACACACACACACTGACATACACACTCACACTCACATACACACTCACACTGACATACACACACACACACACACTCGCACTGACATATACATACACACACACACTCGCACTGAAATATACACTCACTCGCACTGACACACACACACACACTCACAATGACATACACATACACTGACATACACAGTCTCACTGACATACACAGTCTCACTGACATACACACACTCACTGACATACACTCACTGACATACACACACTCACTGACATACACACACTCACTGACATACACACACTCACTGACATACACACTTCACTGACATACAAACACACTCACACTGACACACTCACACACACACTGACATTCACACACTCTCAATGACATACACACACTCACACTGACATACAAACACACTCACTACACTGACATACACAAACACTCACACTGACATACACAAACACTCACACTCACACACACTGACATTCACACACATTTACTCACACTAACATACACACACTCACTCACACTGACACACACACTGATAAACACACACACACACTGATAAACACACTCACTTACACTGACATACACACATTCTCACACTGACATCCACACACTCTCACTGACATACACACTCCCACTGACACACACACTCACTCACACTGACATACACACACTGACATACACACACTCTCTTACACTGACATACACACACACTCACACAGATATACACACACTCACACTGACCTACACACACTCACTCACACTGACATACACATACTCACTCTGACACACACTAACTCACACTGACAAACACACACTCACACTTACATACACACACACTCTCACACTGACATACACAAACACACTCACACTGATATACACACACTCACTCACACTGACATACACACACACACAATGACACACACACTCACACGGACATAGACACACTCACACGGACATACAAACACACTCACTTACACTGACATAAACAAACACTGATACTGACATACACACAGTCACTGATATACACACACACTCACACAGACATCCACACACACACTCACATACACATTATCACACTGACATCCACACACTCTCACACTGACTCTCACTCACATTGACATACACACACACTCACTTAAACTGACATACACACACTCACATTCTCACACTGACATACACACACACTCACTGACATACACACACTCACAAACACACACACTCACTGACATACACACTCACAAATACACTCACATACACTGACATACACACACACACTGACAAACAGACTGACATACACACACTCACTGACATACACACTCACTCACACCGACACATTCTCACACTGACATACACAGTCACACTCACTCACACTGACATACACACACTCTCTTACCCTGATATACACACAAACTCACACTGACATACACACACATTCACACTGACACACACACACTCACTCACACTGACACACACACACTCATTCACACTGACATACACACTCACACTGACACACACACACACACACTCACTGATATACACACATTCACACTGATATACACACACTCACACTGACACACACACTCACACTGACACACACACTCACACTGACACACACACTCACACTGATATAAACACACTCACACACAGACTCACACTGACATACACACACTCACACTGATATACACAAACTCACTTACACTGACATACACACACTCACACTGATATACACAAACTCACTTACACTGACATACACACACACACACTCACACAGACATACACACACTCACTCACACTGATATACACACACTCACTCACACTGATATACACACACTCACTCACACTGATATACACACACTCACTCACACTGATATACACACACTCACTCACACTGATATACACACACTCACTCACACTGATATACACACACTCACTCACACTGATATACACACACTCACTCACACTGACACACACACACTCAATTACACTGACACACACACACTCAATTACACTGACACACTCATTCACACTGACACACTCACTCACACTGACACACTCACTCACACAGACATACACACTCACACAGACATACACACTCACACAGACATACACACTCACACAGACATACACACTCACACAGACATACACACATTCTCACACTGACATCCACACACTCTCACTCACACTGACATACACACACTCTCACACTGACATACACACACTCTCACACTGACATACACACACTCTCACACTGACATACACACACTCTCACACTGACATACACACACTCTCACACTGACATACACACACTCTCACACTGACATACACACACTCTCACACTGACATACACACACTCTCACTCACACTGACATACACACACTCTCACTCACACTGACATACACACACTCTCACTCACACTGACATACACACACACACTCACACTGACCAACACACACTCACTTGGACATACACACTCACTGACATACACACACTCACTCACACTGACACACACGCTCACTCACACTGACATACACACACACACGCTCACTCACACTGACATAAACACACACTCACTTACACTGACATAAACACACACTCACACTGACATACACACACACTCACACTGACATACACACACACTGACATACACTCACACTGACATACACACACACACTGACATACACACACACACTGACATACACACACACACACTTACACTGACATATACACACACTCACTCACTCATACACACACACACACTCTCTCTCACTCACACTGACATACACACACATAGGGTTGCCACCCGGCCGGTGGCACAGCCGGTAATTGAGAGGTAGTAGCCGCTGCCGATAAATCTGAAATACCGTTCATGTTAAGACCGGTATTTGTTTTGCAGGCATCAGGGAGAGGTGAGCAGCAAGTAGGGTACGACAAATCCCAGGCACCAGGTCGCCATGGCACCAGGAAACGAGACCTGGTGCCACTCACTCTAACATACACACGCACTCACACTGACACACTCACTTAAACTGCCATACACACACTCACTTAAACTGACATACACACACTCACACACACTGACATACTCACTCTCACACTGACATACACACAAACACTCACATACACACATACACACACTCTCACACTGACATCCACACACACACTCACACTGACCAACACACACTCACTTGGACATACACTCACACTGACACACACGCTCACTCACACTGACACACACGCTCACTCACTTACACTGACATAAACACACACTCATTCACATTGACATACACACACTCTCACACTGCCATACACACACTCACACTGACATACACACACACTCACACTGACATACACACACACTCACTTACACTGACATACACACACTCTCACACTGACATACACACACACTCACTTACACTGACATACACACACACTCACTTACACTGACATACACACACTCACTTACACTGACATACACACACACTCACTTACACTGACATACACACACTCTCACACTGACATACACACACTCTCACACTGACATACACACACTCTCACACTGACATACACACACTCTCACACTGACATACACACACTCTCACACTGACATACACACTCTCACACTGACATACACACACTCTCACACTTACATATATACACTCTCACACTTACATATATACACTCTCACACTGACATACACACACTCTCCCACTGACATACACACACTCTCACACTGACATACACACACTCTCACACTGACATACACACACACACTCACACTGACCAACACACACTCACTTGGACATACACACTCACTTGGACATACACACTCACTGACATACACACACTCACACTGACACACACGCTCACTCACACTGACACACACGCTCACTCACACTGACATACACACACACTCACACTGACATACACACACACACACTCACTTACACTGACATACACATACACACTCACACTGACATACACACACACTGACATACACACTCACTGACATACACTGACATATACACACACTCACTCACTCATACACACACACACACACACTCTCTCTCACTCACACTGACATACACACACATAGGGTTGCCACCCGGCCGGTGGCACAGCCGGTAATTGAGAGGTAGTAGCCGCTGCCGATAAAGCTGAAATACCGTTCATGTTAAGACCGGTATTTGTTTTGCAGGCATCAGGGAGAGGTGAGCAGCAAGTAGGGTACGACAAATCCCGGGCACCAGGTCGCCATGGCACCAGGAAACTAGACCTGGTGCCCGGTATTCATCCACATGGTCCCCTTGCTGCATCTGTTTTCGTTGCTCTGGCACAAGGGAGAAGTCTGTATGAGGAGCACAGACAGGAAGCTCCACCCCCTCGTGCATCGATCATCACTGTGTCTCCTGGCACTCAGCAGGAGGGAAGCTAGGAGTGCACAGACCTGGCAGCAGCAGGAATGCCCCCCTCCCCTGCAAGCAGGTAATACAGAAGGGAGGGGGGACACATTAAGAGAAGAGTCAGTTTTTGTGTGTGTTTTTTTTTTTCTAACAAAAAAAAGCCTCTAAATTACTGGTTTATGTGAGAGAGGATACCACTGTGTGTATGTGTGTGCTACTGTTTATTGTGTGTATGTGTGTGCTACTGTCACTGTGTGTGTATGTGCTACTGTCACTGTGTGTGTATGTGCTACTGTCACTCTGTGACTGTGTGCATGAGACTGTCACTGTGTGCGTGTTGTGGCTCCGCCAACATCTATGGCCAGTATTTTTTTTTAGGAAAAGTTGTGTGAAGGAGGTCTCAGCCAATCATGGGAGGCTTCTAAACTCTCAGCCAATCAGGAGAGTTGAGAGGTCTCACCTGATTGGCTGAGACTTCTTTCTATCAAGCTCCAGGGAAAAAAAAGAAAGAAAGAAAAAGAAAAAACTGCTGCACTTCAATCCAAAAGCACTATATTACAAAAAATGGCAATGCCCAGTCAAAAGTCTGATAACATGTTTTATTAAATAAACGGACATTAAAAAAATACATATACTTTAAATGGTATTTCCCTGGGAAAAACTACTAATGAATATGATTTAGGAATAATTGTAGATAACAGACTTGGCAACAGTGCCCAATGACAGTCAGCAGCTGCAAGGGCCAATAAAATATTGGCATGTATAATACGGGGTATAGATTCACGGAAGGAGGATATCATCTTGCCTCTTTACAAATCAATGGTAAGACCTCACCTTGAATATGCAGTACAATTCTGATATTAAGGAAGAGAAAAACAAGGATATTAAGGAACTAGAAAAAGTGCAAAGGAGAGCTACAAAATTAATAAGGGGATAAGAGGATCTTAGTTATGAAGAGAGGCTTAAAAATTGCATTTATATACGTTAGAAAAAAGGCGTCTCAGAGGGGATATGATAACTGTTACAGTACCCTCAGCATCAGATGCACAAACCGCCGTTTAGTAGATCTCCCCCCCCCCCCCCTCCCCCCAATAACGAGACCACGCTCTGCGTTTAGGGTAAAACATGAACTGCTTTTACTGTGGGCTACCCGCCCGTATTTATGCAGGTCTCCCACTTGGTGGACACTTCCCTAGGGGACCCAATGGGAGACTGTAACAATAGACCGACATAAGCCAATTTAGGACCCACAGACACAGATTATTCCCAGCAGGCATTATGATTTCCTCCCCCCTGCCCTGGAGATAATTGGGAAGTAATTAAATTATCTCCAGGACAGAGGCGAATTGCCATTTTAATTTCAACACAAAAAAACACATAAAAATACATAACTTTATAATGGTCGAACATTTCCCATTCGTATCACATATCCCCAGATAGCCTGGATCTGAGTGCATATGATTGTCGAATAGCGCTCAGATCCCATACACATAGTTCAATCGCCAGGGAGTCCAAGTCCATTACAGTCTTTCGCATGGTTTGAAATGTCCGCCGCCTCGTGGTCGACATACGAATGAGTAATTCCACAAAAAACGGCAAAACAGAGGAACCAGTGATCCCAGGTTACACAGATGGATCTGTTACACGGCTCCCCTCTTGTGGAACACTCCGGCAGACCCGGCTTGACCCTGTGGAGGGTCAACTTGGGGATGACCGGACTAGGAGGTAATAGGGACGTCAGTTTGCCGGGACAATCCATCCGCATTCCCGTTCTGCTTACCGGGTCGGTAGCTGATGGTGAAGTTGTAAGGTTGTAACGCTAAACTCCACCGCAGCAGTCTACCATTGTCTCCTGAGACCCGGTTAAGCCAGACAAGGGGGTTGTGGTCCGTGATGAGCGAGAACTCCTGCCTGTACAAATAGGGGCTCAATTTCTTTAATGCCCAGACCAGGGCCAAACACTCCTTCTCCACTGCCACATAACTCACTTCCCGGGGTAGTAGCTTTCTGCTGAGGTATGCGACAGGGTGCTCTCCTCCATCTTCCCCCGACCTGGCTCAGCACAGCCCCCAGTCCATACATGGAAGCATCTGTATGGACGAGAAAACGTTTGTTAGGGACTGGGGCAGCCATGACAGGGGCATTCACCAGAGCTTGCTTCAATGCCTGAAACGCGGCGTCACAAGCTGAAGACCACAGGACCTGCTTCGGTAAATTCTTTTTAGTCAGGGGCTTAGCAAAAGTGCTGTAGTCGGGGCCAAAGCGTCGGTAATACCCTGCTGTTCCCAGGAAGTCCAGCACTTGGTGATAGGTGTGGGCCAGTTAGCTACAGCTTCTACCTTGGCTGGCTCTGGTCTCTGGCTCCCACATCCTACACTGTGACCCAAGTACTGCACTTCTGCCATGCCTAGATGGCACTTGTCTGGCTTCAAGGTCAGGCCAGCGGCCCGAATCTTGTCCAGAACCACCCCTACGTGTACCAGGTGTTCTTCCCAGGACTCACTGTAGACCGCAATGTCATCCAGGTATGCACATGCAAATTCCTGGAAGCCATCGAGAAGCCTATCCACCATACGCTGGAAGGTAGCCGGAGCATTATTCATCCCAAATGGCATGACCTTAAACTGGTATAGACCAAATGGGGGTGACGAATGCCGACTTAGGGATAGCATCCTCGGCGAGGGGGATCTGCCAACAACCCTTACACAGGTCTATGGTGGTCAGATAACGCCCCCTGGCAATGCGGTCTAATAACTCGTCTACCCGGGGCATCGTCAGTGGTGGTCCGTTCGTTGAGCCGCCTGTAGTCCACACAGAACCGGGTGGTCCCATCTTTCTTAGGCACCAGGACTACATGCGAGGCCCAAGGGCTGTCTGAGTGTTCGATGACTCCAAGCCTAGTCATCTCCTGTATTTCCTTCCGCATTCCTTCCCGGACTGCTTCAGGGATACGATAGGGGGGCTGTCATAGGGGACTCTGTCTGGGGGTCTCTACCTTGTGTACAGCTAGGGTAGTGTAGCCGGGTTCTTGGGAGAACGTCGCCTGCTTCTCCCACAGAAGCTGTCTTGCCTGTACCTTCTCTGTGGGGCTTAACCGGTCCCCTAGCTGTACAAGACTAGTGAGATCAGTCTGGGGGTTCTTCTCTAATAGGTCGGGCAAGGGTAAATTCTCCGGGTCGTCGGCAGCCGGGCACATACTGCAGCGATATCTTCTGGTCTCTCCTGATACTCCTTCAGCATATTCACATGAAAGGATCGCTGAATCCTTTCATCTGCACAGCTGGCTATAAGGTAGGTAGTATCAAACACCTGAGCTAACACTTCATACGGGCCCTGCCAAGATGCTTTCATCTTGTTCGTCTTCACAGGTTTAAGCACTAGAACCTTTTGCCCAACCTGAAAGACCCGCTGTCGGGCACCCCGATCGTACCACCTCTACTGTCTCCCCTGGGCCACCTGGAGATTCTCCCTTACCATCAGGGATAGTTTCTCCATGCGGTCCCGGAGTTCCAGAACATATGGCACGATGGGGGTTCCCTCTTGCTCTGTCTCTCCCTCCCAGTGTCCTCTAATGAGATCTAGGGGTCCGCGGACCCTTCTCCCATAGAGTAGCTCAAAGGGAGAGAACCCAGTAGATTCCTGGGGCACCTCTCTGTATGCAAATAGCAGATGAGGCAGGAATCGCTCCCAGTCTCTGCAAGTGTCAGTAAAGGTCCTCAACATCTGTTTGAGGGTGCCATTAAATCGCTCGCAGAGACCGTTAGTCTGTGGGTGATAAGGTGAGCTAAGCAGCGGTTTAATGCCGCACACCTTCCACAGCTGCTGGGTGAGCACAGCGGTAAACTGAGTTCCCTGGTCGGCGAGGATCTCCTGAGGGAACCCGACCCTAGTGAAAATTTTAACCAGGGCATCAGCAACCGTCTCTGCCTCTATATTAGACAGCGCTACTGCCTCTGGATAACAGGTGGCATAGTCCACCACGGTGAGAATATACTTCTTACCAGATGGGCTAGCCCTGACCAGTGGATCCACAATGTCAACGGCTATGCGGAAAAAGGGTTCTCCAATGATAGGCATCGATATGAGCCTAGCCTTTGGGTGATCCCCCCGTTTACCTACCCGTTGACATGTGTCACACGTACTACAATAGACCCGCACATCTTGGTTGAAATTTGGCCAGAAGAAATTTTGGGTGATCCTATAGCTGTGCGGCGGAAGCCTAGATGGCCCGCTAATGGCACATAATGCCCAATCCGCAGAATCTCCGACCGGTATTTCGCAGGCACCACCAGCTGCCAATTCTGCGGAGGGGTGTTCGGTCTCTGGGACGGTTTAGGGATCCTGTACAGCCTATCCCCCACCCACTCGTAACGCTCCCCATCGACCCCCTCTTCCCCAGTATCTGCCTTGGCCCTATACTCCTCGAAAGTCGGGTCTTCCCTGGTTTCCCTCCCGTACACCTCTGGGGTGTCCCAGCCTAAAGGGGCTTGATCTAAGGTACAAGTCGGGGTAGAGAGTCTGACCTGGGTCTCGGCAGCCGGTGGGCCGGTCTCGGCAGCCGGTGGGCCGGTCTCGGCGCCACGGGTCTGGGCACGGATCGTGACAGCGTTCGCTTCAGAGGGTTCTATGGGAGCGTAGGCAGAAACAAGGGGAGCCAAGTCATTTCCAAGGAGGACATCCGCCGGTAAGTCCCTCATGATCCCCACATTCACATGTCGGGCGCCCACTCCCCAATCCAAATGTACCCGGGCAACGGGTAGGCGAAACACGGCGCCTCCGGCTACTCTCACAGCCACAGTGTCCCCAGTGTGCTGATTCTCTGGCACCAAGTGTTTTTGGAGCAATGTCATTGTCGCCCCGGTATCCCGTAGACCACTGACTTCCTTCCCGTTTACTTTAACCAGTTGTCGGTGATGTTGGCGGTTAACGCGGTGGGCAGCTTGAACAGGGTCTGCCTCATGAAGGACGCCCCAACATTTCTCCTCCTCTACGCAGTGGGCAGCAGGCGGAGTAGGCCGTTGGTTCCCGCTGGTCGGTCTCCTCCAGGACTGGTTCTGGTTAGCATTATTCAGCGGGCACTCTGGTCGTTTGTGCCCAAGCTGTTTGCACCCAAAACAACGGATAGGTTGGGAGTAGTCCCGGGAGTTGAACCGGGTGGCTGGTAATAGTTATTAGCTGGAGGGGGTGCGGATGGGCGGTGAGTCGGTGGTTGGTAGATGGTAGCTGGAGGGGGTGCTGCATGGCGATACTCCCCTCTGGCAGGAGGTTTACCCATGGTATTGTCCAGTTTACAGTCCATCCGTGTACTCGTCTGCCAGGCGAGCTGCTTCATGTAGAGTGTAGGGTTTACGATCCCTTACCCACTCTCTGACGCCTGGGGATAACTTCTTAAAACAGTGCTCCAGTAAGAACATCTGCAGCACTTCTTCCCCGGATACGGCTTGGCAACCTGCCATCCAGTGGGCAGCTGTGCGGTGCACTTTACATGCCCATTCAACATACGAATCCCCAGCTAACTTGGCAGTGTCTCTGAACCGCCTGCTGTATGCCTCCGGTGTAACGGCATACCTGGAGAGCAAAGCTTCCTTCACTGCTACATAATCTCCAATCTCCTCATCTGGAATGGCCCGAAAAGCGTCACTGGCCCGGCCGGATAACTTGCCTGATAATATAGTGACCCAGTCCTCTGGGGGTACCTTGTGTAGTGCACATTGCCGCTCAAAATCAGCAAGGTACCCATCGATCTATCCTTCTGTCTCCACAAACGGTTTAAATGCGGTAAATGGAACTTTCTTTTTCTCCACCGGATTTGCTGGGGCTGGGGCTGCTGCAGCACCGCTTTGGCGAAGCAGGTTGGCCTCCACAGCGGCTATGACCCGGTCAATGGTCTCTATAGTCGGGTTGGGACCATAATGGGCCAGCCTGATTCTTACCGCCCGGTCAAAGCTTGCCTCCTCGGGGGTTCTGTCAGCTGTGCTGTGTGTCCATCCATTTAATTTAATATTGTAATAATCTCCCTTTTCCTGAGATTACTGGCTTGTCTGCCTCTCTGTTCCAATAAATCCTTTAGGGTATCTCTTTTCAGCTTTTCATACGGTATTTCCATTAATCCTGGCTGCAGTGGTCTCTCTGGGCGATGAGGGTCATCCCCACCAATTGTTACAGTACCCTCAGCATCAGATGCACAAACCGCAGTTTAGTAGATCTCCCCCCCCCCCCCCCCCCCAATAACGAGACCACGCTCTGCGTTGAGGGTAAAACATGAACTGCTTTTACTGTGGGCTACCCGCCCGTATTTATGCAGGTCTCCCACTTGGTGGACACTCCCCTAGGGGACCCAATGGGAGACTGTAACAATAGACAGACATAAGCCAATTTAGCACCCACAGACACAGATTATTCCCAGCAGGCATTATGATTTCCTCCCCCCTGCCCTGGAGATAATTGGGAAGTAATTCAATTATCTCCAGGACAGAGGCGAATTGCCATTTTAATTTCAACACAAAAAAACACATAAAAATACATAACTTTATAATGGTCGAACATTTCCCATTCGTATCACATATCCCCAGATAGCCTGGATCTGAGTGCATATGATTGGCGAATAGCGTTCAGATCCCATACGCATAGTTCAATCGCCAGGAAGTCCAAGTCCATTACAGTCTTTCGCATGGTTTGAAATGGCCGCCTCCTCGTGGTCGATATACGAATGAGTAATTCCACAAAAAACGGCAAAACAGACGAACCAGCGATCCCAGGTTATACAGATGGATCTGTCACAATAACATTATATAAATATGTGCAGGGCCAATATAAAGAGCTCTCGAGTGACCTGTTCATTAACATAAATGTACAAACAACAAGCGGTAACCACTGAGACTGGAAGAGCAAAGATTTCATAGACGGCAAAGGAAGGCATTCTTTAAGGACAATACAGTTATGGAACTCACTGCCAAGAGAGGTAGTGCTATCAACCACAATAGATGCATTTAAAAATGGTCTGGTTGTTTTTAGAAAAGCAGAACATAGCTATTAGTCCTGTGTGGCGAGGTGTTAGTGACACAGGACAGAGAGCGATTAAAATGCCTGTTTTAAAGGCGCAGTGTCCTTAAAACCGCGGGCATGTAAAAAGAGCATAGGAAGCTAATTGAATCGCTTCCTATGCTCTGTAAGTGTTGCTGATTTCCTCGCAAGTCAAGGCAATCAGTAACACAGGATAAATATAAAAGCGGACAAAAAAGCGTATGCACTCCAGATCAGCGAATATATATATATATATGACTTCAAAATTTATTAGTAGAAGGATGCGATGAAATCCAAATAAAATTGACAGGGACAATACAAGACATAGGACACAGAGATATGCCTTACGCGTTTCGCGTGAACACACGCTTATTCATAGGCTTATCTAAAAATGCATACACCGTGATTATATATAAATAGAGTTGAGCGGACACCTGGATGTTTGGGTTCGGCCCAACTTCGGAAAAAAGTCCGGGTTCGGGCTCGAACTTGACCCCGAACCCCATTGAAGTCAATGGGGACCCGAACTTTTGGCACTAAAATGCCTCTAAAAAAGTCCGGGAAAGGGCTAGAGGGCTGCAAAAGGAAGTAGAGTAGGACAAGTGCCCTGCAAACAAATATGGATAGGGAAATAACTTCAAATAACATAAAATACATACAAATTAAAAATACAGCTGAGCCATAAAATAGCACTAGATGGAATCTTTGATTTTAGTTTTGGAAGAACATAAATCTAAATCTAAAGCAAAGCTGCCAGGAGGATCAACAGAATTATCCATTTGAGAGAGGGTTTGCGTGCAGGGTATTCTCTTTCAGTTTATACTAATTGACCCATAGGTTGAGGAGGCGGTGACCGTGGCGGTGTAGGCAGGGCCGGACTGGGAGAAAAATTCGGCCCGGGCATTTTTTTATCACAGCGGCCCACTAAGAAGGGGGCGGGGCAGAGGAGGTGTGTTTTGTCATCACCAATGACAAACACGCTCCCTCTCAAAGTGAGCATGTTGGTTCAATGCTCTTCCAGGGCAGACCATGCGCAGAGCTCTGCTGAAGAGCTCTAGCATGAGAAAAAGGCCCTGTATTTGTTCTGCACAGTGCAAGCAAATTTAATAACATGCTTGCACTGTGTTTCCTTGCAACTTGTCTCTGGTGTCTCTATAAATGGATACCAGGAGACAAAAATGCCAGGAAAGAGTATTGAGCATGTGTTTGGAGCCTGCTTGTGGGATTGCGTGTGTGTAGAGTGAGCTGATTGTGGTGTGGTATTACATAGTAACATAGTAATTTAGGTTGAAAAAAGACACAAGTCCATCAAGTTCAACCCTTCTACCTATCATTACAGCTTTTGATCCAAAAGAAGGCAAAAAAAACCCTAAGGAAGCTATTTCGAATTTTGCCTCCTGGGGGAAAAAATTCCTTCTTGACTCCAAGAGGCAATCAGATTTCTCCTTGGATCAATAAGCTCTTTTATTAATGCTTATTCTATTATTAATAGCCCTGTATGTTCTGCTTTCCTAAAAAAACATCCAAACCATTTTTAAATGCATCTATTGTGGTTGCTAGCACTACCTCTCTTGGCAGGGAGTTCCATAACTTTATTGTCCTAACCGTAAAGAATCCCTTCCTTTGCTGTCTATGAAATCTTTGCTCTTCCAGTCTGAGGGGGTGACCTCTTGTTCTTTGTACCTTTCTGTTAATGAACAGGTCACTGGAGAGCTCTTTATATTGGCCCTGCAAATATTTATATAATGTTATCATATCCCCTCTGAGACGCCTTTTTTCTAACGTATATAAATTCAATTTTTTAAGTCTCTCTTCATAACTAAGATCCTCCAAACCCCTTATTAATTTTGTAGCTCTCCTTTGCACTTTTTCTAGTTCCTTAATATCCTTTTTAAGGACTGTGCCCAGAACTGTACTGCATATTGTGTAATAAGGTCGGTTTAAGTTGTGTTGTGTTTGTGGTGTAATGTGATGCATCTGTGGCTAGGGGCTGTAGAGAATGTGTGTATAGGGGATATAGCAAGTGTGTGCATACAGGCTATAGTGTGTGTGTGTGTGTGTATATATAGATGTAGTGTGTGTTTAGGGGTGTAGTATGTGTTTTCTTACAAGGAATCTAGTGTGTGTATATATACATATATATATATATATCTAGTGTGTGTTTGAAGGACCAGAATGTGTATAGGAGATCTAGTGAGTGTGTGTTTATAACGGTTTCAGAGTGTATATAGGAATCTAGTGTGTGTATGTGTGTAGATGATCCAGAGTTGGGTAAGGGATCTAGTGTGTGTCTGGAATGTAATGTGTTTAGGGGTGCAGTATGTGTGTGAGGGGTGTTGTTTGTGTATATATATATATATATATATATATATATATATATATATATATATATATATATATAAGTATTGTGTATGTCTGTTGTGCAGTGTGTTGGGGGGTTCTGTGTGTATGTGAGGGGTGCAGTATGTGTGTATGAGGGGTATTCCTTAGTAATACCAGTCAGATGGCCATTAAATATGCCACATACAGGAGCCCCAAAAATTATGTCACACGCAGGAGCCCCATAACTATGCCACATACAGGAGCCCATAACTATGCCACATACAGGAGCCCCATTATTTATGCCTCAACTTGGAGCCCAATTAATTATGCCACACACACAGGCGCCCCTTAATTATCCCACACACACAAGCGCCCCTTAATTATGCCACACACACAAGCGCCCCATAATTATGCCACACAAAAGAGCCCCTTAATTATGCCACACATGGGGCCCAATAAATTTTTTTTTTTTTTTTATCTCTTAATCTTTATTTAATTTTTTATGATAGAAAAATACAAATATTCATGTCACACAAAGAAAGAAAAAAAAAACAGACAACATAGCCGGTAACAAACACATTTCTAACTCTATACAATTCTCCAAAATATATTGCAGTTGTAGGAAGGGGGGGGGGGGGGGGGAAGGATACGGAGAGAAAAGAAAAATGTGCATTTGAATTTAAGTATTATTAAATATATAGTGAAAAGTAGTATTGAAGTGCAGCCCTAAATATAAGTGACATAGTGAGTGAAAGTGAGAAACGAAGGGGGGAAAAAAAAAAAAATTGCCTTAATTTTCCCTTCCCTCCTCCTCCCCGGCTCTCTCGACCTTGATAGCCAAGATGTATTAAAATGCAATATAAAACACCCTATAGTTTAGGGTCAACTACCCCTCCTAAAGCCCTAGTGACCAATTATCAGTTTGAAAAGTGGCCTTACCGGAAAAATACACCATTCATACTATATAATAAATATGCCACACATGGGACAGCAATTAATTATGCAACACACAGGAGCCCCACAAGATGACAATTGTACAATTCGAAAACAATACATATCTATAAACACAGACATCTCTTTATAACTAGTTGCATTTATACTTATTTGAATTATTTAATATTGTATTTAATAAAAATGTTATTGAAAAATTGTATTACTATATTTTGTTCCCTTCCTCTGCACCCACATTGCACCTACAGGACTTAACACAGCACCATACAGTACCCAAAGAACTTGCCATCCACCTATATTGCACCCACAGCACTTGGCTTGCACTCATATTGCATCTACACGATTTGGCATGCCACAGTGTCACTTTGCCCCACAGAACTAGCCAGTGTCACTTTCCACATAGTACATGTTATTTTGCCCCACAGACTTTGCCGCATCACTTTGCCAATTAAAATATGCCAGTATTTAACCCCTCGATATGCCATGATTTAACCATTCAATATGCCAGGATTTTGCCCCCCCAATATGCCATTTAATATGCCAGGATATTGCCCCTCAATATGCCAGGAGTTTGCCCCCCAATATGCCATTTAATATGCCAGTATTTTGCTCTCAATATGCCAGGATTTTGCAACCAATATGACATTTAATATGCCAGGATATTGCCCCCAATATGTCATTTAATATTCCAGGATTTTGCTCTCAATATTCCAGGATTTTGCTCTCAATATGCCAGGATTTGGCCCCCAATATGCCATGTAATATGCCAGGATATTGCCCCCAATATGCCATGTAATATGCCAGGATATTGCCCCCAATATGCCATGATATTGCCCCCAATATGCCATGTAATATGCCAGGATATTGCCCCTTAGTATGCTCGTTATGCCACCCTCCTCCCCCCTTCTCCAGACCCCAGTACTTACCTCTTTGCTGCTCCGTCTCCCGGTGCTCTGAAGGTCCGTGGCTGTGAGGGAAGCGTTGTGAGCTCCCCTCCAGCCGCGCGGAACAATAAAGTTTGTTTAAAAAAAAAAGTTCCAACAAACTTTATTGACAGCGCGCCGCTGGAGGGGAGCGCACAACGCTTCCATCACAGCCACGGACCTGCACCGGGGGACAGAGCAGGAACGAGGTAAGTTTTTGATTTTTTTTTTATTTAATGCAGGGGACGCCACTGCTGGGACATCCCCTGCCGGCCTCGGCCCATGGCCACCGCGGCCCATCGGGCATTTGCCTGGTGTGCCCGATGGCCAGTCCGGGCCTGGGTGTAGGTGAAAGCGGCGCTGGAGGAGGAGGAGGTAGCCAGAATTATTCAAAGTGCGCTGTAAGCACAGTATTGGACTGTTCTATTTGACTCTCAGATATGAAGTGCACCGCAAGACGCAAATGTACTATTTAGCACCCAAAACTATACGAATTTTTCAAAGTGCGCTATAAGCACAGTATCTGACGGTTCTATTTGACTCTCAGATATGAAGTGCACCGTAAGACGCAAATGTACTATTTAGCACCCAAAACTATAAGAATTTTTCAAAGTGCGCTGTAAGCACAGTATTTGACTTTCTATTTGACTCTCAGATATGAAATGCACCGCAAGACGCAAATGTACTATTTACCACCCAAAACTATTAGAATTTTTCAAAGTGCGCTGTAAGCACAGTATTTGACGGTTCTATTTGACTCTCAGATATGAAGTGCACCGCAAGACGCAAATGTACTATTTACCACCCAAAACTATTAGAATTTTTCAAAGTGCGCTGTAAGCACAGTATTTGACAGTTCTATTTGATTTAACATATTTAATACCCCTTTAACTCAGTCAGTCACTAATTAAATTGCTAACTACTATTCCTTGGCAGGAGGATATCATCTTGGTTACTGCCAAATGTAGAACTCTTTGATGTTCAAGCCCAAGTCATTGAAAATAGACTACTGGAAAGGGGATATAACAAGAAGATAGTGGAAAAAAATAAAACCCTTGCAAGGGAGATGGACAGGGAGGCATTTCTTCAAAAACAGGAACTAAGAACCCAGAAAATAAAAAAGTTTAGAATAGATAGAGTGGATGATATTAAAATAGAGAATCATCAAGAACCGAATAACAACAATAAGTTTGAAAATAGCTTTATTACTACCTTTTCAGACAAGACTAATACTATTAGACGAATTCTGGACAAACATTGGTATATCATCCAGACAGATCCTATTCTAAATAAAATCCTTCCTCTAAAGAGTATGGTTGTCTGTAGAAAAAATGCAAACCTAAAGACATTATTGGCCCCTTACGACTTAACAAACAAATTTAAAATGTCTCAAAATCCAACTTGTCCAAATAATGGTAACTTCCTGGGAACCAATAAAGGGTGGTACCGTTGTGGTCGCTGTGGGCATTGCAATTTTTGTCCTAAAAAGAAAGTTAGTTTTGTTAGCTCTATCACTGGTTCAAAATATGACATTCATAGATATGTGTCATGTATGTCAAAATTTGTGATCTACATGTTGGAGTGCCCATGCGGCCTCCAATATGTGGGCCAAACTAGTAGAAACTTCAAAAAGAGATTGTATGAACACAGGTATAATATCAAAACAGGTTATCTCAAACATACTGTATCCAGACATTTCAAGGAGACTCATAATAGGAATGACACTTTATTGAAAGCTTGGATTATAGAACAGGTCAAAATGGGACCCAGGAAGGGAGACCGTCTGTCGACATTGAGGAAGAGAGAAACTTTTTGGATACTCACATTGGATACTTTGGTTCCAAAGGGTTTGAATGATAAATTTGATTTAATACCATTTTTGCAATGATCTGTCTCTCTCTCCCTACACATGTCTGCTGGTCAACACTTCCAGCCCCAAAGTTTTCTCTATTATCAAATATACACTATGGGCTATATATGTCTATATTATATATATTCATGTGAAGTCTAACCTGTATTACATTTCTATGTTTAGTCTGCATTCTGTGTGGGTTTTTTTGGGACAATTTATACCTTTGATCTGTTGATTAATATGTATACTTGTGCACAATTATTATATTTTTCTTCCTGTATCAATATACTGTATATTCGGCATCCAGTGCACACATCCATGCACCTGAATACTTAAGAGATGGCCATCAGATCGTGTTTCCTTGTTACATAGTATAGACATGTGGGCATCTTTGTTATTTGAGTTATTTCACGTTCAGACTATTTTTTTAATAAATAATTGTCACAGGACGTATATTACTGTATAGTAACCTATAATTATGCCTCTTCTCCGTGGGTGCGTCCCTTGCGGCTGTCTCTCCCCTGCTATGCCGGCTATGCAGGGCGGAGACACGTCGCTACGTGATGTGTTACTATGGAGACGACGCTCCTTCCTTCCAAACATTTCTCTATGGTTTTCTATAGCGAATTGAAACCAGAGAATCTCCTGTGTTATTTTCGTATCTATGTCAACGGTCGTGTCTTTCCCTGAGAAACGATTCTCTATGGTCAGCACTTCCTTATTTCCAATTGTGTACAGCTGACGAGAATAATCATTCATTGGGGTTTTTTTTCTAAATGTGTGACTATATAAGCTGATCCCTTCTCCACTGGTGTCATTGCACTACCGCCCACCAGCTGATTAAGATAATTCGAAACGCGTCCTGTGGGGTGTAGCTGTGTTTCTGTTTAGTGCAATATCCTAACTGTTCAATAGACCTGGCCAGGCGAACAGACCCAGTGGGTAAGGGATTTTTGGCTCTATTTATATTTTTTATGTATATTTTTTATGTATTTTTAATAATTTATCTCTTTGTTGCACCCATTTGGGGCCCTTTATTTGGTGTATCATTGTATTTTTGTTTATATATTGTCAGTCTCATCTTGTGATTTTATATTATATTGCTGTATATTACAAATGGTCATTTACTTGTATATTTATACTTCCTTGTAATAAACTCTATTTTTTCTACAACATTTCTGTCTTTGTAGTCTACTACTTTTGTGGTATACATATTTAGCGCTGTCTCACTCTTATATTATCTCTCCTTTTTTGCAGTGGATTTTTCCATTGCATTCAATTATAAGACTAGCTGCTTCCCTGTTTTTCATTGTTTGTTATCAAGCCATTTGCTACTCCATATACTATCCGGGACTTTTCCATCCCCATCGTGTACCTTCCCTGTCTCCAGTGGTCAGTATTAGTTCTGTTATTTATTATTCCTTTGTTGGTGGAGTGGAGGTCACTATATACATATATTATCTTTTAGCGCTGTGCCTTACCCTTTTTTTTCTTTTATTCTTTAAACCGAAATAGAGTTGGTTTATAGAATACAAATAGCATTACATACATTCCATACACCGACATAATGAACAACTTTCGGTTTATGGAATGCATGTAATGCTATTGGTATTCTATAAACCGACTCTATTTCGGTTTATAGAAAGCCAATAGCACGAATGGACGAATGATTTTCGTTTATTAACCATTCGTTCATAGCATTACATGCATTCCATAAACCGAAAGTCTATAAACCGAAAGAGAGTCGGTTTATAGACTTTCAGTTTATGTAATACATATAATGCTATTGCTATTCTATAAACCGAAATAGAGTCCCCATTCATACGAATAGGTCAATTGACCTATTCGTATGAATGGGGACTCTATTTCAGGTTTATAGAAAGCCAATAGCATTACATGTATTCCATAAACCGAAAGTCTATAAACCGAAAGACATTTGGTTTATAGACTTTCGTCTATAATTAAGTAACTTTGAAAGATACATTTAAACCTTCAGGTTACAGGAATGTAACCATTCGTATTACAATAGTGCCATCTACTGGCCAAACGTAACTAACTGTTGCGGAAGAGCAAGTGTTAATTCTAGGACTCTCCTTCTCACCTGATAGACATTTTGATCTTTTTGGAACTCTATAAGATGTAAATAGATTCATACGTAACATTACAAGAAACACTTTGCACATATTGACAACACTACAAGGGTGAGTGACTCTACTTTACAACAATGTGCAACTAACCAAGTCAATGGTGATATTCAACCTGTACCAGATGATCTAACTTTTAATGATAAATGTTTGTTAAATGTCATGCAGGATCTTATACATGATCAATATCCTTCTCATTTACAAGAATAGGTTGGACACACACCTTAGAAATACTTCCCACTTTTACCAAATAAACTGAAGGACAATAGAAACTGATATTTTTCATAAAACAGTGGAGAGAGAACTACATGTTTTGTTCAATGACAAAAACAATTTTAAGAATCATAATCTTACTGTCTCACAAAAAAAACTGCTCTTTCTGATCTAAAAACAACCAAGATATTATTTTCACAGAGACTGATAAAGGGGGGGCTGTGGTTGTATTGAACAAAAAAGATTATCTGCTAGAAGCAGAAAGACAGATATATGACATTAATACATATACAAAGCTTTCAACAGACCCAACCCACACATTTTTAAAAGATCTAAAAAATATCCTAGATACAGGGGAATTTTTGGGATTGTTAAATAACATGGATTCAAAGTTTTTATATAAAGAAGATCACATTTTACCCATATTTTATCACTTGCCCAAAGTGCACAAAGATCTCTGTAACCGACCGGGGGGCCCGATCATTTCAAGCATTGGCAGCCTGGGTGGGGGTCTTTCTGAATGGGTTGATTTTTACCTACAACCCCTTGTTAATATCCAAAAAAGCTTCTCGCGAGAAACCAAAGATGTCCTTACCAAATTGGACCATGTGGAGTGGCAGGATATGGGTCACTATGGATGTTTGCGCCCTATATTCCTGTATCCCACATAGTTTGGAAGCATTGGGTTATGTACTTGACAAATACAGCAATTATACACCAAACCTTCAACACTTTATAACGCAAGCCACAGAATTCCTTTTATCACATAATTATTTCATGTTCAACAAAGAATTTTTCTTACAAGGCCAGGGCACTGCCATGGGCTCAAAATTTGCCCCATCGTATGCTAACATCTACATGACTTTTTTGGAGGATTCATTCATTTTTGGCCAGGCAAACACTTTTCGTCAATGTATCGTCTGATGTGGACGCTACATTGACGATTTGTTGTTTATCTGGCAAGGCTCAATTTTACAATCGCATTGTTTCTTTGATTTTCTTAATAACAACTATCTTTATCTCAGATTTACTATGGACAGCTGTGCAGAAAAAAAAATCAACTTTCTAGACCTCATACTTATAGGTAATCCTGTAGGTAACAAAATAGAGACACAGTATTTCAGAAAAACTACATCTGGTAACACAGTATTACATGCAAATAGTGGTCATAGCAAATCAGTTATTACCAATATCCCTGTAGGATTATTTATCACCTTAAGACGCAATTGTTCTAACATCACTGTATTTAATGAAAAATGTATAGAACTCACTGATAGGCTTTTGGAAAGAGGCTATAAATCTTGGATGATTAAGCGGGCTGTCAATACAGCAAAATCACGAACCAGGCATGATCTTCAGAAATGGTCAACAGAAATAAACATAAAAACAAAAACAGAAACAATACTAATAACTACACAAAAAGTAGAGGAGGGAGTATACAACAGAATCATGACACACAACCAATCCTCTTTGTTACAACTTATAGTGTAGAGTATCCCCGAATAAAATAAATTATACAGAGGAACTTATCCATATTGGCAGCCAATTAAACTTATCAACAAGTGCTTACAGTGCGGTTTTCCAAAATACACCAATTGTAATACTACGAATGTAATTCATGTACACATTGCAACAAACAATATGTAGGACGAATAGTAGGTCATTGAAATGCCATGTTCGCGTACACCTCAATGAAACTGGCAACAAAAATAACACCTCTGTAGCACGACATTTCCACTTCTGTAATAACAGCAATATCAATTTTTTCAAGGTATCTATCATAGATCACATTGAGAGAGGCACACGAGGTGGCAGCACACACAGACAACTTTGTCGGCAGGAAGCGTACTGGATCTTCCATTTAGGAACCAGATGTCCATCTGGTATGAATTCGGAATTTGACATCTCCTGCTTTTACTAAACAAGCTCAATAACAATACCCGCTATATATAGTAAATTTACCATATTGTTTAATTTGTGTAAGGACATTTATTGGCTATGGCCACTCGAAAAACTTTTTACACTTTTATCGTTCCCTTATTCAGGAATCCCATTGCTTCTATACTTACTTTGCCCGAAAAACTGTTTACACTTTAATGCTTCCTTACTTAGGAATCCCATTGCTTATATACCGTATTTGCTCGATTATGAGACGACCCTGATTATAAGACGACCCCCCAAACTTTGGATATTCCTTTAGGAAAAATACTAAAAGCCTGAATATAAGACTACCCTATAGGAAAAAAGTTAAACATGTATATATTCACATGTAAATTGCTTTTTTAATAAAAAATTATGATATCAAAAAATGTATTTCTAGTTTTTATTTCTTTTTATGTGCCAATGCTGCCTTTCTCTTTCCCTTGCCCCCATTTTTCTCTCTCTCCCCCCTCCCCTTGTCTGTCTCTTAACCCCCTCACTCCCCTTGTCTCTGTCTCTTAACCCCTTCCCTCCCCTTGTCTGTCTCTTAACCCCTTCCCTCCCCTTGTCTCTGTCACTTAACCCCCTCCCTCACCTTGACTGTCTCTGCCCCCCTCCCTCCCCCCTGTCTCTCTGTCCCCCCTGTCTCTCTGTCCCCCTCCCTCCCCCTGTCTCTCTGTCCCCCTCCCTCCCTCCCCCTGTCTCTCTGCCCCCCTCCCTCCCTTCCCCTTACCTTGATCCCTGGTGGCTAGTGGGGGCATGGTTAGAGTTAGGACCCACCTAGGGGGGTCTGCCTTGACGTTGGCAGGTGGGCTCATCCTCTCATGGCCATTGGAGGTAACAAAAAAACCTCCATTTGTTTGAAAATACATAGGGATAAAGGAGAGAGCGCAGGTAACTTTGTTTTTCTTTGGTTTTTACTATATATTGGGGCTGATGTGTACTGTAGTCATTGCAGCCGCCCAGTGATGGGAGTGAGCGCAGGACTTTTCTTTCTGCATTTGTATCCATTTTTGTATTACTCAGCCTTGTTACAATGCAGCCGCCCATCCCATGTGTTCCCTATTAAGGGTTAATAATGTATAGGGGTGTATATAAAAAACACCCCTTTCTGTCTCATTAGAGATTTTTGCCAGAGGCTCAAAGAAGCAAGGTGAATGGTTAGAGTTAGGACCCACCTAGGGGGGTCTGCCTTGACGTTGGCAGGTGGGCTCATCCTCTCATGGCCATTGGAGGTAACAAAAAAACCTCCATTTGTTTGAAAATACATAGGGATAAAGGAGAGAGCGCAGGTAACTTTGTTTTTCTTTGGTTTTTACTATATATTGGGGCTGATGTGTACTGTAGTCATTGCAGCCGCCCAGTGATGGGAGTGAGCGCAGGACTTTTCTTTCTGCATTTGTATCCATTTTTGTATTACTCAGCCTTGTTACAATGCAGCCGCCCATCCCATGTGTTCCCTATTAAGGGTTAATAATGTATAGGGGTGTATATAAAAAACACCCCTTTCTGTCTCATTAGAGATTTTTGCCAGAGGCTCAAAGAAGCAAGGTGAATGGTTAGAGTTAGGACCCACCTAGGGGGGTCTGCCTTGACGTTGGCAGGTGGGCTCATCCTCTCATGGCCATTGGAGGTAACAAAAAAACCTCCATTTGTTTGAAAATACATAGGGATAAAGGAGAGAGCGCAGGTAACTTTGTTTTTCTTTGGCAGCCGGGGGATGTCTGCACGATACTTGCAGACATCCTCCATGCTGCCCGACACGGCAGTCTATTATGACGGACAGCTGGTCCGTCATAATAGTCTGCCGTGTCGGGCAGCATGGAGGATATCTGCACGTATCGTGCAGACATCCCCCAGCTGCCCGATTTACCCTGGTGCCTAGTGGGGCAGCAGAGGATGTCTGCGCGACGAGCATAATAGGTATATGGGTGGAGTTGATCTGTCAGATCAACTCCTACAGCCCTATCTTATTATGAGGAAGACGAAGGCGTGGTATAAGAAGGTAGCAATTTACCTGCTACAAGTTGCGACCTACAATGCTTTTGTGTTGGACAAAACAGCAAACCCCGGAGTTAAGCTGTCATTTTTACAGTTCCAGCTTCAGATCATTTCCGGTATCTTATACCAAGGTGCACCTGGTTCCCGGGCGGTGATTGGGGGAAACAGACTTGGGGCTACCCATTTTATTTTTAAAATTCCCCCAACTGACAAGAAGCAGAACCCCCAGAAAAGATGCAGAGTCTGTTATAGTAGGGGACAAAGAACGGATACAACCTTTTATTGTCCTGATTGCACTGGGAAGACAGGACTCTGCATCGGTACCTGCTTCAAAGTGTACCACACAGTTGCCCATTTTTTATTTTTTTTAGTCCTTATTTTTCTGCCTTTTATATTTTTAAGTTTTACTGCTCCAGATTTTTAGTTTTTACTTGTACTGCTCTAGAGTTTAACATTTTATAAACACTCTCAATTTCAATCCAAATTACCACATCTTACAACTGACTGAACCTTCCCAAAAATCCTGGCAAACTTATGCATGGGGGGCATGGGTGTACTCAGGAGGCCTGGCAGAAAACAAACTGGGGTGTTTTCTTGAAGTAACTTAGAACAGGCTCTCCTAAATCAGTCAAAATGCAATGAATGTGTAAAATATTTTTTTGAAAAAAGACCACCAAACACTTCCAACAATTGATTTTGCAAACATGGTTGCATCAAAGACATCAAAACACCCCATATGCAATACCTTGGGGTGTCAACATTTCAAATAAATACACCTTTCTGAAAATCAAACTAAAGATAGGCCTATCGGAACATATACGCTCAATTTCAAACCAAATTTCCAAGTTCAATAATTGTGACTGAACCTTCCCAAAAATCCTGGCAAACCTATGCATGGGTGGTATCTCTGAACTCAGGAGATGTTGTAAAACACAAATTGGGGTATTGTTTGGCAGTGACATATACCAAAATCTCAGAATACATGCCTGAAATACTGTGTGTGTGGAATAACAACACAAAAATAAATACTACCCAAAAGATTGACAAAGGCTGGTGGTAGAATTGGTGCATGGAAAGTGTAAAAATACCACCATTTGAAATACCCTAGGGCGTCTAATGTTCAGAAATATATAGTTTGATGGGGTAAAATACACAGGCTGGCTTCAAAAATGTCCCAAATAGGACAAGTAAAAAATCAATTTGGAAAACCAGAATGGACAAATTCCAAATGTGGCCTTTAAACCCCCAAACAAGGTGACAAACCTATGCATGGGTAGTATCCCTATACTCAGGAGATGTTGCTGAACACACATTGAGGTGTTGTTTGGCAGTGACACATACCAAAATCTGAGAATTCATGGCTGAAGTACAATGTGTGTGAAAAAAAAAAAAAATTACTATCCCAAAAATATTGACAAAGGCTGGTGGTAGAATTGGTGCATAGAAAGTGTTAAAATACCACAATTTGAAATACCCTAGGGTGTCTAGTTTTCAAAAAATATATGGTTTGATGGGGTAAAAATACACAGGCTGGCTACAGAAATGTCCCAAATGGGACAAGGGTGCAGGTTGTCTGCAAGTCAAAATTCCAAGTTGGAAAACCAAAAAGTTCACCTCTCAACTGTGGCCTTTTAGCCCCCCAACAACATGACAAACCTATGCATGGGTGGTATCCCTGCACTCGGGAGATGTTGCTGAATACACATTGGAGTGTTTTTTTGGCAGTGACCCATAGCAGGATCTGTGAATTTATATCTGAAATACAATGTGTGTGAAAAAAAACACACAAAAAAGAACCGTATTTGCTCGATTATAAGACGAGGTTTTTTTCAGAAAAAAAAATCTGAAAGCTACCCCTCGTCTTATAATCGAGGTCTTCTTATAATCTGACCTCAAATTGAGGTCAGATTATAAAACATGGATCCAGGTCCCCAGCAGAGCTGCAGGGGACCTGGATCCCCCTCTCTAGCAGCAGGGGATGTCTGCACAACGAGCGCAGACTCCCCTGCTTCCGCCCGGCACGACCGCCGGGGCTTCTGTGAAGAAGCCGGGAACTTCCGCTTTCATCACAGAAGTCCCCCAGACTTCCTCTGCTGCCCCACTAGGCACCAGGGACAATCGGGCAGCTGGGGGATGTCTGCACTATACGTGCAGATGTCCTCCATGCTGCCCGACACGGCAGACTATTATGACGGACAGCTGTCCGTCATAATAGACTGCCTTGTCGGGCAGCATGGAGGATGTCTGCAAGTATCGTGCAGACATCCCCCGGCTGCCCCCACTAGCCACCAGGGATCAAGGTAAGGGGAAGGGAGGGAGGGGGGGGCAGAGAGACAGGGGGAGGGAGGGGGACAGAGAGACAGGGGGGAGGGAGGGGGGCAGAGACAGAGTCAAGGGGAGGGAGGGGGTTAAGAGACAGAGACAAGGGGAGGGAAGGGGTTAAGAGACAGAGACAAGGGGAGTGAGGGGGTTAAGAGACAGAGACAAGGGGAGGGAAGGGGTTAAGAGACAGACAAGGGGAGTGAGGGGGTTAAGAGACAGAGACAAGGGGAGGGAAGGGGTTAAGAGAGTTCAGAGAAGGGCTACTAAACTGGTTCATGGGTTGAAGGATAAAACTTACCAGGAAAGGTTAAAGCATCTTAACATGTATAGCTTGGAGGAAAGACGTAACAGGGGGGATATGATAGAAACATTTAAATACATAAAGGGAATCAACACAGTAAAGGAAGAGAGTATATTTAAAAGAAGAAAAACTACCACAACTAGAGGACATAGTCTTAAATTAGAGGGGCAACGATTTAAAAGTAATATCAGGAAGTATTACTTTACTGAGAGGGTAGTGGATGTATGGAATAGCCTGCCAGCAGAAGTGGTAGAGGTAAACACAGTCAAGGATTTTAAGCATGCGTGGGATAGACACAAGGCTATCCTAGCTATAAGACCGGGAACGGGGGACTAATAAAAGTACTCAAAAAAAAAAATTGGGCAGACTAGATGGACCGTATGGTTTTTATCTGCCGACACATTCTATGTTTCTATGTTTCTATGTTTCTAAGAGACAGAGACAAGGGGAGTGAGGGGGTTAAGAGACAGAGACAAGGGGAGGGAAGGGGTTAAGAGACAGAGACAAGGGGAGTGAGGGGGTTAAGAGACAGACAAGGGGAGGGGGGAGAGAGAGAAAAATGGGGGCAAGGGAAAGAGAAAGGCAGCATTGGCACATAAAAGCCTGATTGTTATTGGTAAAGTGTTGGCTATTAAAAGGAGATGGAAAATGAACCAACCAGAAAGAATAAATATAAATATAAGGGCTGGATATGGGGCTAAACAAAACTAGATTATGTGATGCTGTTGGGCCAATCAGAGGGTGACAAAGTGAAAAAATAAAATAAAATTAGAAATATATAAAAATATAAAGTGCTTGAATGAGAGGTGAGATACTGTGGGCCAGTCAAGAAGGTTAGTATAGGTGAGAATGGTGTAGAGATTGATTGGTGAGAGGTGAAGAGTGCACTAGGGACAGAGTATAATGTGTGTGTGACAATAGTGAACAGGTTCATAAGAATTCATAAGAAAGGGGAAAATGAGAAGCCCTCATGTAATCCATGAGGAGATAATGAATTCATTTTTTAAATCCAGAGATATTCTCTCTGTAAGAGTCTCCTATTAATATTCCCTTTTCTTTGGTTGGAAAAAACCTTTTCAACAGCAGTGAACCTTAGGACATTAGGGTCTCCGTGAGGAAAAGCTCTTACATGTCTGGACACAGGGGTATCTTGTTCATTAAGGATAGAACCTATGTTTTCCAATATCCTCCTTCTAAGCTGGCGAATAGTTTTCCATATTTATTTTTTGCCACAAGTACATTCGATCAGGTAAACAACCCCTGTGGTGTTGCAATTCATGAATGTTTTGATAGATATCAAGAGGTTATCCTTGTCTCTGATAGATTTAGTAGGAAATACATATTTGCAAACTTTGCAGTTACCACACCTGTAGGAGCCTTTTGTAGGTAATAGCCAAGTTTTTTTTACACTCCCTGGAGTGATGGCTATGTACCAGTTGGTCTCGTAGATTGGTTGCCCATCTCGAGTTCATTAATGGTCTAGGACCTATGAAGGGAGACAGGTCTTTATCCCGTATTAAGACTGGCCAGAAACGCTCCATGATATCTTTTACTTTCTGCCATCCTTTATCATAGGTACCTATGCATCTAATGACTTTGGATTCATTTTTGTCAGTTGGTGTAGACAGCAAAGTGGATCTGTCAGATGCTAGTGCCCTTTGATAGGCTTTTTTAAGGACTTAATTAGGATATAATCTCTCTTTGAATCTAACTTTCAGATCTTTGGCTTAACTAACAAATTCCTCATCATTAGGGCAATTTCTCCTCAGTCTTAGGTACTGTCCAGTAGGTTTATCTCTTTTGAGGGGAGTGGGGTGATAGCTATCCCATCTAAGGAGATTGTTAGTAGATGTCGGTTTTTGATAGACTCTACTGGTCAGTTTTCCTGCTCCAGTGAGGGATATACTTAAATCCAAAAAGTTAAGTGTATGAGTTTGAATCTCATAGGTCAAATGAAGACCAATATTATTTGTATTAAGGGTACACACAAATCCTCTAAAGACATCCTCTGATCCTGTCCATATAAGTAGGATACTGTCAATATATCTTTTTCCAAGTGTGGATGTTGTAACAAAACCCCTTGTTAAGCTATATATTTGCTGCATAAGAACTGAGAACAGACTATTCGTGTGGTTTCCTTCATACGAACAATCTACATCCAATGAGGGGAGGCACGAACAGTTCCGTTCGTGCATTTGACAGCTTATACAACAGGAAAATTACCGACCACAGGGACTGAAATCGTGAAACTATTTTGGGCATACAAACATAGGAACAGTCGGTCATATCCACATTTTTACTAACTTCTGAACCCCTGGTCCAGTTCGTGCCATTTTTGGATATGTTGTTCCCATGAATGGATTGATTATGAAAATGTAACTTTTTGAAATCCCATGCATAATTTTGAAGTTATAATAAATGTGAAAAAATATATTTTTTAGCTTGGAGATAATTGAGCCGATACAAAGTTTAACTCAATTATCTCCCAGGCAGAGGGGAGGAATGTACTGTAATTACTGGGTGTGTTTCTATTGTAACATTGTGCCTGATTGGCTGCTGTACTTGCATTGTTGGTGCATCACAAGGTCCAGTGGGTGGTGACAATACTGTAAAATCCTGCATAAAAGCAGCAATAAAACGCTCAGTGGAGTCAGTTTTTACTTCACCCTTCAAAACGTAGCCGTCTCGTTCTTGAAAGGGAACCTGCCCTGCATAAATCACTAGCTCTTTTAAGAGCTCTGCCTTACTCTCTACTTGGAACCAGCGGATGGGATAAAGCAACTCCACTACTGCACAGCATCTTGCCAGGAAAAAGGATGTCCCCAATGGCTGATACCCCCTCTCCCATTGGGGTAGCCGTTACAGATGTATTGTTAATGGTTGAAATTGATCAGATTGTCGTAGATCATTCTCCCATTTTCCCAGAAACAAATTAGCGTACGTAGGGGCACAACTTGTGCCCATCGCTGTTCCGGTAACCTGTTGATAGATTTTATTTTTTGTACCAGAAGTAATTTTTTGTTAATACAAATTCTAGAAGTGTTAAAATTGTAGCCACTTGGCCGGGTGATAGATATGTATCCTTGTCGAAGAAATGCTTACATGCTTCAATACCATGTTTGTGAGGAATATTACTGTATAGAGATTCAACATCTAGACTATCTAGCATGATCGTCCACTTTTAGATTATCGATCAACTTCAGAGTGTCTTTTGTGTCCTTGAGATGGAAGTAGGAAGAAGGATGGAAGTTGTTCGACATATTTCCGAAGTATCTTATCGATAAATACACTTATTTTCTCCGTGAAGTTTTCAATGCCGGATACTATCGGTCGTCCAGGTGGTTTTATTATGTTCTTATGTATTTTTGGTAATGCATAAAAGTAATGCATTTTAACTTTTTTTCAAGTTCATGGTATTTAGGGTCAGATTCAAATTTTTATGATAAATCTGATATTATTCAATCATTTAATGATTTGACTAAAACTTACAAGAACCAGGTACGGACATGGTGGGAAGTTTCCAGTCTACAGAATTACTCTCAAAAGAAATTGGTCCCAAGGGGACTTAGACCTAACATTGCATTAGCTAACCACATCAATGATTCTAATTTTATTAAAGAATGGGATTGGATCCTACTTGATTGCTCCATAAGACTAATGGGGGCACTATGCAGATATCAAGAAAAATCACTTCAAGAACTGAACGAGAAACTGGATTTGGAAATTATAAATATAAAAAAATTTGAAACTGAGCCTAAATACCATGAACTTGAAAAAAAGTTAAAATCCAATATTGAGAACTTGGGGGCGCAACTAAGGGAAAGGAAACTCCAGGGATTTTAAGGAAGGCAATGTCTTTAGAAGACCCAGATTCACCAGAAAGCAATCCTATCAGTGCCGCGCGCACCTGCAGAGCAGCAACGAGGTAAGTACTGGGAAGGGGGTAGGAGAGGGGCAAAATCCTGGAATATTGAGGGGAAAATCCTGGCATATTGGAGGGGCAAAATATTGGCATATTAAATGGCACAATAAAGGCATATTGAGTGGCAAAATACTGGCATATTGAGGGGCAAAATAGTGTGTCTCAGGTTGTGTGTCTATTGGTGTCACTGTGTGTGTGTAAGTGTGTCACTTTCTGTGTAAGGGTGTGTGTGTAAGTGTGTCACTGTGTTAGTGTAGAAGAAAATGCTTGTTGGAAGAGGGGTAGTCTAATACGGCGAGTATATCCCAAACTCTAAATTTTAACTGGAAAAGTTGGGGGTCGTCTTATATGCCCAGTCGTCTTATACACCGGAAAATACGGTAATTTATATTGTTTAGCTAGTATTGTTTATCTTAATTTTGTTATTTCTTATGATTGTTTTATTAAACATTATTATTTGGTGGTTTCTGAGTGATTGTCAAATTGGGATTAACTGCTAGGCCAAAATTCCTAATATTAATTGATTGGTTTGAGGTGTTGGCAAATGCATGTTGGTTCCAATAATTATGCCATGGTAAGTTTACTGTGAACTGTACTGCAAGCTACTCTGCTACTGTCACTATGTGGTCTGTAGCTTTCTTGGCACTACAAACAAAGACACAATTTTGAATGGGCTTTCAGTTCTTTTCATATACAAATTTTAACACAGCAATTATTGTGAAAACCCTTTGTGCCATATTAATTGATCCAAAACACCATATTTCTCCCTTTTACTGAAATTTAGATATAATGGGGTTAATGGCTGAACATAAAAATATTACATATGTCGTTATCTTTTATACAATTAACAATTCCATTTTTTAAAATCTATAGCAATCTCACAACACAGTAGCAAGATTGTAAATTTTTTCCAGAAAAATGTCAGAAAATCAATATGCTTACCTGACTAAGCTCACACCACATGCCAACACCTCCATTTGCCACTTTGTCAGTGAAAATAAAATAAAGATTGCTGGCAGTAAGACGCAAGGTACATGACTTTGTTAACTTGGTGATTGTATTCACAACTCCTACAATAAAGAAAAGATTCAATTATTAGCAGGAAAAGAAATCAGTTAAAAATGTATATGTATGCAATATATGCTTGCAATGTTCTAACAAATAAGCTTGAAATCCAAATGCTTACCCCCCACTGTTCTGTTACTTGCACCTCAAGCAGCCATCCATCTCAATTTCACTTTCTGAATTGCTATGAATCTATCTATATAGGTCTTAGCTTATGTTATGGACATGATATTTTGTGCCTTTACCAAATAACAGTTACCAGCACCGGATGGGCTAATCTAGATCAGAGCAGCCCGAAATCTAGGCAGACTGCCATTTGTTTAGGCCTGGTAACTTTTTTCGGATCCATCAGGAACCAGTTGATACAGAAAATTTCACCACACTGCTCCACCCAGAGATGCAAATATTACCTGGTACTATAAGTATGAACTTGCATCAATTTTATATTTTTATACTTTAGTTAAACTTCTCGGACAAACCCATTGCTGATCTCTTTGCTTAACAGAGCATATATAGTACTAAAAATACCAGTCACATACACAGACCATTTTATACAGACACCCAAGTCAGCAGTTGGTTTGTTTTTAAGAAAAACAATTCTTAATGTGTCCCCTGCAGCCAATCTTCATTTGACTTCCTGCTGAGTGCTGGGATCTCACGGCACTCAGACACAAGAGTGCATTGCACGAGGGGCCGGAGCTTGCAGTCTGTGAAATCTGCACAGACTCTCCCTCCTCAGGCTGCACTACAACAACAAAAATGGATGTAATGGCAAGGGGCTCCACGTGAATAACAGGTAATTTCCTGGTCACCATGGCCGCCAATCTTGTGCCCGGGGTTTGTCGAACCCTGTGCTAGGATAGAATTCTGCCAAAATTCCTAAAATTAATTGGTTATCTTTTGGAGTTGTTGGCAAATGCATGTTGGTTCCAGTAATTATGTGCAGGACTTGACAATTCCCAGGTCATCATGGTGACTAGTTAATTAGACTTGGCACCTGGGTAGGGTCATCCTCACATGGTGCCCCTCACCTTGGGTTCAATTTTTTCATATTTTCATTTTTCCATTAGAGCAAGTGGGAGCAGAGTGCTCTGCCCCCTCGCATTTTAGTGTCACAGTGACAGATGTCGCATGACATCCCGCCTGTGACAGGCATAGACAAGGCTAGTTCAGAGTCCCCCCTCACGTTCAATGAGGTAAAGCAGTATATCGAGGGGGGGAATCATTCATAAAAGTACACACAGCAAACTGATGCATGAGTGTACTCAGGAGGGTTGTTTTCTTGAACCAACTTAGAACAGGCTCTCCTAAATGTCAGTCAGTGTTTGTAAAAAAAATAAATTGAAAAATGACCACCACACACTTCCAACAATTTTTTTAAGCTCAAATTTCAATTCAAATTACAAAGTCCTACAATTGTAAGTAAACCTTCACAAAAATCCTGACAAACCTATGCATAAGAGGTATCACTGTACTGAGGAGATGTTGCTGGACACATCTTGGGGTGTTGACAAAGGCTGGTGGTAGCATTAGTGCATGGAAAGTCTTAAAATACCACCATTCGACATACCCTAGGGTGTCTACTGAAACAAACATATTATATGGTTTGATGGGGGTAGAATACATTGGCCGGCTTCAAAAATGTCCCAAACAGAACACACACAAAAAAAGTACCACTCAAAAGTTTGACAAAGGCTGGTGGTAGAACTACTGCATGGAAAGTGTTAAAATACCACCATTTGAAATACCCTAGGGTATCTACTTTAACCCCTTGCCGACACAGGACGTGCTAGGTCCGTGCTAGGTCCGTCTTGTGTGGCGAGGCGTTGTCCGTCCTGTGTCAAAACAAGCACTGAAAGCGGATTTTTCCACTCTTAGTGCTCAAACGTCATTGTGTCATGGCAATATGAGACAAAATGGACACTTGCTTGCTATGAATCTAAAAGGGTGATTAAAACTGCTGTGCTTAACAGAAAGAGATGTTTCTTCACAGGATGCAGCTGCATTCTGTTATGCAGCTTCGTTAAGATAACGTATACATTTGCATAGCGGCTTGGCTTGACTATTGTTCATCACTTATAACCAATCAACTAATAACTCAATAGCTATCCCCACCCTATATCCTTGAAGTATATAATCAGCTGTGTCGCACTCAATAAATCAGAGATTTGCTTTGACCCCACAGCGTGTGTCAGTGTCTTTTTCTCTCCGTGCACGTATCATATGTAACTAATTTGGACCAGCACATCAACATAACTGACTCTTGATCAGATCCAAAACAGTTGGCGCCCAACGTGGGGCACATGAGAGACCTCCTGGAGGGACACCCCCATACCATCGGACAGAGGTGAGACACATCAATGGACACCGGGACTGCAGCTCGTGATTGAGGTGAGGAAGTTTATCATCATCTTACCTACATGTGTCACTTGGTGTAGTCTTCGTATATCTGTCTGAGGGAGAGTATTACGCCAGCCCGAGGCATCGTGTGGCCATGACAGTAAGAATCCCCATATGTTGAAAATATTTTGATGTGTTGTATATTGTGACAAGAACTTTGAGTGACTAACGTATATCTACGTATAAGAATAAGTCTCCCTTAAAATTCCTGTACCGCGGGTCAGCCAAGTTGTCTACCTGGGTGACAGACGGGGAGGAGACGGTCGAGAGTAAGCCCAGGTGTGCAGTGTATGGTCACGGAGAACTATAAGTATCAGACTCTGACTCAAAATAAACACTGTATTTGCTCGATTATAAGACGACCCTGATTATAAGACGACCCCCCAAACTTTGGATATTCCTTAAGGAAAAAAACTAAAAGCCTGAATATAAGACTACCTACCCTATAGTAAAAAAATTTCAACTTGTATATATTCACATGTAAATTGCTTTTTTAATAAAAAATTATGATATCAAAAAATGCATTTCTTGTTTTTATTTCCTTTTATGTGCCAATGCTGCCTCTCTCTTTCCCTTGCCCCCAGCTTTGTCTCTCTCCCCCCCCCCTTAGTGTTGCCTCTCTCCCGTCCCTTTGTCTTCCCCCTCACTCCCCTTGTCTGTCTCTTCCCCCCTCCCTCCCCTTGTTTCTCTCTGCCCCCCCTCCCCTTGTTTCTCTCTTCCCCCCCCTCCCCTTGTCTCTGTATCTTCCGCCCTCCCTCCCCTTGTTACTCTCTGTCCCCCCCCCTTGTTATTCTGTCCCCCCTCCTTCCGCTTGTCTTTCTACCCCTCCCTCCCCCTCACCTGTTTCTTGCTCCCTGGTGGCTAGTGGGGGCAGCCGGGGGATGTCTCCCCCCTTGTCTCTGTCTCTTTCCCCCTCCCTCCCCTTGTTTCTCTCTTCCCCCCCCTCCCCTTGTTACTCTCTGCCCCCCTCCCCTTGTTACTCTCTGCCCCCCCTCCCCTTGTTATTCTGTGCCCCCCCCTCCCTCCGCTTGTCTCTCTACACCTCCCTCCCCCTCACCTGTTTCTTGCTCCCTGGTGGCTAGTGGGGGCAGCCGGGGGATGCCCGACACCTCAGTCTATTATGACGGACAGCTGCTCCGTCATAATAGATGGCCGTGTCGGGCAGCATGGAGGATGTCTGCCCCTGGCTGCCCCATTCTCCTGGTGGCTAGTGGAGGCAGCGGAGGATGTCTGCGTGATGAGCGCAGACTCCCCCTGCTGCCGCCCGGCACGACCGCCGGGACTTTTATGATGAAGCCGGAAGGACCCGGCTTCATCATAGAAGTCCCGGCGGTCGTGCTGGGCGGCAGCAGGGGGAGTCTGCGCTCATCGCACAGACATCCCCCGGCTGTTAGAGAGGGGGATCCAGGTCCCCTGTAGCTCTGTGGGGGACCTGGATCCCTGTCTTATAGTCTGACCTCGATTTGAGGTCAGATTATAAGACGACCTCGATTTTTTTTTTTTTTTTTAAATCTGAAAAAACCTTGTCTTATAATGGAGCAAATACGGTATACGTAAAATATAGGGTAAATCACAAGACTAAGTTACAGAAAGTCCCAGGAAGGTGATTAAGTGTAATGGGTAATAATACAAGTGTCCCGAAGAGCTACTGCTTGCCTGAACAGTATGTGGCGGACAAAAGAAGAAAACGGTTTGCCAAGTGCCTACCAAAGTTAGAGAAACCAAGCAAAGATAATTTAGCATGTGATATAGTGGAACAGAAAGTGAAGAGGCAGTAAGGAAGGCAAAAAAAGTAGCTAAGATATGTGGTATCAATATGAAAACCGGCGGACGGCTGCAGCCAGAGGACTGGCGCAGACTGTTGAAAGGAAAGAAGGAATGTTACAAGATAATAACCTAGTACAGACAGCAGAAGCCTGATTCAGAGTTACTAAGGCAATTCACCAGGAAGGGTGGATAGAAGAAGAGGTAGACATTGATGAACAGAAATTGTTTTATATTTAGTGGAGTAGAGAGGACGTATCTCCTCAATCACTCAAATCTGTGAGGGCTCACCAAAATACGGCATTTTTAGCCTTTAGTATAATCGTTTGAGTGATTTTTGAGTAACGGTCTTTTGGGCTATATTCATCAGTGTAATGAGAAGTTTCATAGTCAGTAATTTTAATAGTGGTATGCAATGTTTGGGAATTAATTTGCTACTGCATTTGTGTAACTGTATCTTTAAGTAAGAAAAGGAAAAATATTTGTGTGTAAAACAGCAGAAGTCATAAGTAAAAATGTGAAATATCGGTATTTATAGCAATAAGATGCAGAACTGTTAGTTTATGCTGAAAAGTATTGATTAGTGTTTTGAAGCAACTCACTGCCCATCCAATATAATCTGTGGTAACTTGCATACACTGTAATGGTTTTATCTTCTTAGTGCAGGGCTTGACAAATTTAATTTAGTTTTAGGAGCCAGCTAAAAAATTTAGGAGCCAGACAACGGCACATCTCAAAATCGCACAGAGACAGTCGCATACACCCACCTCACATACACAGCCAGTTACATTCACACACACACCACATACACAGCCAGTTACATTCACATACACCACATACACAGCCAGTTACATTCACACATACATACACACACACCACATACACAGCCAGTTACATTCACACACACCACATACAGTCAGTTACATTCACACACCACATACAGTCAGTAACATTCACACACCACATACAGTCAGTAACATTCACACACACCACATACAGTCAGTTACATTCACACACACCACATACACAGCAAGTTACATTCACACACACCACATACAGTCAGTTACATTCACACACACCACATACACAGCAAGTTACATTCACACACACCACATACACAGAAAGTTACATTCACACATACATACACAGCCAGTTACATTCACACATACATACATACACACACACACAGACCACATACAGTCAGTTACATTCACTCGGCACTACAGCGTGTTGCGCGAGGGGGCGGAGCTTTACAGTCTGTGTGATCCGCACAGACTTTCTCCCCTCGCGCTGAAAGTAAAAAAAAAAAGGATGGCAGCCTGCAAGGGCACCCTGTAACAAACAGCACCCGGGCGCCAGGTCTAATTTCCTGGTCGCCATGGCGACCTGGCGCCCGGGATTTGTCGAGCCCTGTCTTAGTGTGACTAGAATTTGTGTACAGCGCTACTTAAACCGTTGGTGTTATATGAATATAACATTCACACTATAGGGATGTTATATTGCTAGGTAAAGAGCAATACATATTTAAATAAATACAGAAATAGCATTTGCATTCTACCACATTTATATACAGTAAATGCACAAACGTGCAATGATAAAATGTTAATTTGTCTTAATAGTAACACAAATGAGAACGCAACAAAGTACCCCATGTGATACATGGTGAGAGAATATTGAGATGTTGCTTAAAGTTTTAGATGCAAGACACTAACTTGCTAATGTCATGTTTTTAGTGTTGTGTTATAAACAGACAAGTTGTGTTGTTGGAGTTGTATGAGTTAATGGGGAAGATGAGAAAAAGCTTCCCCAGAAGCCCTCTTTCTCTCTGACAGTCTATTTGCAGATAAGAGAATTGTAGCAGCAGCTGCAAAATTATTATTTTTTCTTTTTGTGATGGGAGGGGGAGACCGGGACAGAATTCCAGTTACTGTTAGTTGTTGAGAAGTTCTGTGTGTTATGTGTTATGGTTATATAGTCTAATCATGATAGTATATGTCCTAATGGTAAAGAGATACATGATTATTATGTATGAGAACATATTCTCACATATTCTCACATTATCAATTGATTAAACTATGATTATAAAAAGAGTAATAATAATCTCAAGAACAAAAGAATGGTTCAGCTTGATGAGTTTTTATAATTATATTGCAACTCAGACTAGCAGTAATAATATGTTTTAATTATATTTTAATGTGGAGTTTAATAAGATTAGAGACCGCAAAATAAATGTGAGTCACAAATCAAATAATTGAAGATCTTTAGTGATATATTGCATGTTACTAACTGGAATTGTTTTCGAGTTTTATTTTCATATAGATTAAAGCTGTACAGCCAACAAAAGACAAGTTCAAAGTGCACCAACGATTTTAATGCTGATCATAATTATTTCTAAAGAAAAAGTTTATTTTTAAAAGAAGAAAATGTTTTCCAATTCATGTAACAGGATTCTCAAAAAGTTTATCGGAATATTGTTGTGAAAGTTGTTCAAATCAATTCCTGGATCCACATTATTTACGTAAAGCACATTCCTGTACTGACAAACAGGCCAACAAAGGAGCAGCAAATTAGTGTTTTGATGGGCATAAAAAATCCTGACCACTAGCCAACGTAAACCGAGTCTTCACCCTAAGGATAATTTGCAATGGTGGCGATTTACAAATAAACCACCCAGGAGTCTGCAACAGATACAACTCTCTACAGCGGATCATCTTTGTTGTATATTTTCATTGAGTACCGTATTTGCTCGATTATAAGACGAGGTTTTTTTCAGAGCAAATGCTCTGAAAAATCCCCCTCGTCTTATAATCGAGGTCTCTTATAATCTGACCTCAAATTGAGGTCAGATTATAAGACATGGATCCAGGTCCCCAGCAGAGCTGCAGGGGACCTGGATCCCCCTCTCTAGCAGCAGGGGAAGTCTGCGCAACGAGCGCAGACTCCCCTGCTTCCGCCCGGCACGACCGCCAGGGCTTCTGTGAAGCTTTCGTCACAGAAGTCCCGGCGAGCGTGCCGGGCGGCAGCAAGGGAGGTCTGCACTCATCGCGCAGACATCCTCTGCTGCCCCACTAGGCACCAGGGAGAATCGGGCAGCTGGGGGATGTCTGCACGATACGTGCAGATATCCTCCATGCTGCCCGACACGGCAGACTATTATGACGGACAGCTGAATCGGGCAGCTGGGGGGATGTCCGCAAGTATCGTGCAGACATCCCCCGGCTGCCCCCACTAGCCACCAGGGATCAAGGTAAGAGGAAGGGAGGGAGGGGGGGAAGAGAGACAGGGGGAGGGAGGGAGGGGGCAGAGAGACAGGGGGGAGGGAGGGGGGCAGAGAGACAGGGGGAGGGAGGGAGGGGACAGAGAGACAGGGGGGACAGAGTCAAGGGGAGGGAGGGGGTTAAGAGACAGAGACAAGGGGAGGGAAGGGGTTAAGAGACAGAGACAAGGGGAGGGAAGGGGTTAAGAGACAGACAAGGGGAGGGAAGGGGTTAAGAGACAGAGACAAGGGGAGGGAAGGGGTTAAGAGACAGAGACAAGGGGAGGGAAGGGGTTAAGAGACAGAGACAAGGGGAGTGAGGGGGTTAAGAGACAGGCAAGGGGAGGGGGGAGAGAGAGAAAAATGGGGGCAAGGGAAAGAGAAAGGCAGCATTGGCACATAAAAAGAAATAAAAACTAGAAATACATTTTTTGATATCATAATTTTTTATTAAAAAAGCAATTTACATGTGAATATATACAAGTTTAACTTTTTTCCTATAGGGTAGTCTTATATTCAGGCTTTTAGTTTTTTTCCTAAAGGAATATCCAAAGTTTGGGGGGTCGTCTTATAATCAGGGTCGTCTTATAATCGAGCAAATACGGTATATATGTATAAAATTGTTATTGATGATTTGTAATTTTTGTGGTAAAGATTTGTTTAATTGTGTTATTATGGGTATGTTTGAAATATAGTGAACTTTTGAAATTTAACAATTAGACTGACTAACAAACACGATTTAGTCGACCCATAAAGAAATTGTATTTTGATAGTATTTTTGCGTAATTTTATATAGAGAATATTAGGAGGTTTTTCAGATATTTTGAAATAAGTTCGTTTTTTGTAAAAAAAAAAAAAAAGTTTAATCAAAAAGGATTATGGATTTAAGGAGTAGGTTAAAAAGTGTCCACAGGTAGTCCGTGCGATCCCCTGGGACTGGGAAATGGGCTAGGATCACTTGGAGCGAAACTTGTAAGTGGTTTGGCATGTGTGATATCAGTGTTGCTAATTGTCTGTGTTTATGTTGTTTGTTTCAAGGGTCTCATCCTCAAGTGCATCCTGACCACTGACATCATGCCCCTACGTGAAGACTGGAAGATGCTGCTCAAATATTCCCCATTATGGAAGCTTGCAATGCAATTAAGCTGGATTACCTACCAATGTGTGAAGTCGAGGAAGTGTGCCTTATCACCTTCGATACAATGATAATGTTGACCAGGCAACTCCTGATGGTTATCCTTAAAAACAGACAATGTCAATTTCTAAGAATAAAAGGGGAGAACAGTATGAATATTATATGGACTGTAGGGGCCTCTGGAGTCACGTCGTGGATGGGAGACCATTTTGTTTTGTCCGCTGCCATTTCGTCTGACTCAAGCTTTATGTCTGAATGCATGCCATTTTGTGTGTTCTGAATGCATGTTCAGCTTTGTTCCAAGTCACTTTAAAGTATTTAGTCAACAAAAGTCCTGGGGAATTGCAAACTTCTGAATAATATGTTTTATATTTTTTACATGTATCTATTGGTTTTAGACAACTGCTAACTAATAACCCTAGGGGTTTTATTAGGCAGGGTAAGAGAAGCAATGAACAATAGATATTTAATTTGTTTTGTTCTAGCAAGAGCAATGATAGGTGCATCTTATCTCAAGGCAAGGACATGGGCAGCAGATGTTCTCTATTATCAGTATATTTTCCAGAACATTCCTGTACTAGCCTAAATAACAGAACCAAGTATGTAATGTTTGCTTTGCACATATATTTCTTAATACACCTTTGGTGCATCTATGTGCAAAATTCATCAGGTTATGCCATTATGTAACATAGTTAGATAGTTATGGCAGGCCTTCCATATTTAAGAGAGGGAGATACTTTGAATGTTTTAGATTATACGTCCAATATCTCTGCTGAGCGAAGCCAAGGTCTGCTCAGTCGTCAAAGGTCTCAACCTAATCAGGATTGTCCTGAGGCAGTCCGGTAAAACAGGACTGCCATAGTCGGTTATTAACCCTTTGGTGACAGATGACGTGCCAGGCACGTCACGGCAAATCGAGGACTTGCCAACAGGTGACGTGCCTGGCACGTCATGCACTTAATAGAGTAAAGAAAGCGACCATCAGTGTTGCTACAATGCCTTTATGTAGAGGCATTGTGCAACACCCCAAAAAAGTGCAGGGGCGCGCTACGATCACTCCTTGGAGTGATCGTAGCAGCCATTTCAAAATAGCTGCTCCCCTGCACACATGTGCTTAGAAAGCGAACGATTCTAAGCATCGCCGGTGTTGCTAAAGTGCCTCTTAGCAACACCATGATGCTCCCCCAGAACGGATGGTGGTCGTTCTCCTGAGCGACCCCATCGGCTCAGTAGAAGGGAACAGGCAGCGCTTCCCTTCTAATGGCAAGAGCATCGGAAGTGAATGTATTTCACTTCCGATGCTCTAGGGTGAGCCAATCGATGCCTGCACAGCAGATGTGTGTGATCTGTGTGCAGGCATGTATGATAAGTGCTATGATGAGCACTTATCATACAGACAAAGGCAATATTGGTAAATATTGCCTTTGACAAGTATTGATCTGCCTCCCTCTCCTTACTAGTTTTAGCGAGGGAGAGAGACAGAGCAGATAATGTAAAAAAAAAAAAAAAAAATAGTTTTAATAAAATTAAATATTTAATAACATTTAAAAAACCAAGGGCTTTTCTAAAAGCCATTTCAGGTGTTTAACCCCTTCCCTGCCATTGATCGCTGTGTACGCAGTGATCATACACAGCAGCACATTTTTTGCTGTCTGTGCATTTTTTAGGGGTTAATTTTTTTTTACTGTCATTTATTACAGTATAACAAAGGCTCTTTTAAGAGCTATTAACCCCTTCCTTGCCGTATATTACTTCCTAAGCAGCACATATGGTCACTGCCTAAGCAGTGCATATGGTCACTGGTCTGCGACTATGGTCGCAGAAGGATTTTTTTTGTCACACTCGCTAGGGGTTAATTATACCCACTAGGGGATTACGTGTATTCCTTTTGAATCTGTCTGAACGCGTGTATAGCGATCAGCAACAGCCGATCAGTGGCAAAGGTGGTTTGGTGATTTCTCAGATGAGCATCACCATTCGTCTGGTTAGATCAATATTAGTAAATATTGTTCTGACCCATATGGATCTTGTAAAAAAAATTGTGAGTCCCAAGGGCTTTTATAATACCCTTTGTATAGTGTAGCCTGTGTATTAACCCCTTCCCTGCCACTGATCACTGCACAGCAGAACATTTTTTCTTGTCTGTGCATTTTTAGGGGTTAATTTTTTTGTACAGTACTACAAAGGCTCTTATAAGAGCTATTAACCCCTTCCTTGCTCTACATGTCAAAATTCCAAGTTGGAAAATCAAAAAGCGCACCTCTCAAATGTAGCCTTTCAACCCCCAACAAAGCTGACAAAGCTATGCATGGGTGGTATCCCTGTGCTCGGGAGATGCTGAACACATATTGTGGTATTGTTTGTCAGTGACACATACCAAAATATGTGAATTTGTGTCTAAAGTACAATGTATGTGGGAAAAAATACACAATAAAATTACTACCACAAACTTTGAAAAAGGCTGGTGGTAAAATTGGTGCATGGAAAGTGTTAAAATACCACCATTTAAAATAGCCTAGGGTGTCTACTTTAAAAAAATATATGGGTTGATGGGGTAAAATACACTAGCTGGCTTCAAATATGTCCCAAATGGGACATGGGTGCAGGCTGTCTGCATGTCAAAATTTCAAGTTGGAAAACTAAAAACTGCACCTCCCAAATTTGGCATTTTAGCCCCCAAACACCCCAACAAACCTATGCATGGGTGGTATCCCTGTACTCAGGAGAAATAGTAGAATCTATTTAGCAGGTTTTTTCATTCGCTTTTGTCGATGAGGAGAAGATGTTTCAAATAAAAATCAGGAAATTTGTGTATTTTTTTTTTTTTTTTTACCATATTTTATTATTTTTTTTATATAATATTATAAGATATGATCAAAATGATGGCATCCAAAGAAAGCCCTTCTTGTCCCAATAAAAACAATATATAATATGTGTGGGTACAGCAAATGACAAAGAAGAAAATTACAGCTAAACACAAACAGCACAGAAATGTTAAAATAGCCATTGTCCAGAAAGGACAAAAATGTTTCAAAGGCTCTGTCCTTAGGGGGTTAAAAGCTTTATTATGGATGTGTATTTTTGATTGAATATGTTGTTTTACTTTATCAGACCACTCCAATTTTATCTAGCAGTAGTTAAATAATATAAGAAAAGTGGTCACAGATCTCAAGTAGGCCACATGTTTTGATTGGACATTTGGAATATGCTCATGGTTAGAAGATAGTTAAGTGTTTTTAATAATGGTAGTTATAGGTGCTTTTTATATAATCATACAATGCGCTAAATACACCATTGCTAAAGCTATGCAATCAAGCAAGAGAAAGCCTTCAGAAACACTGGCCTTCTCTATGATATCTCAAAGACGGCAATATAGTTATTCATATTAGCATATGGGTAAAAGAGTGGAATTGGGGGGGTTAACCTGAGATTGCAAGGGTTAACTAAAAAGCTGATTTCACTTTTACACTGTTTAGCTTAATTTTATTAGAGACATGTATTCATCTCTTATCTGAAGAGTTCTCAGCCTGAAATGGCACTAGGAGGACCAGGAGAAGAAAAGTTGTCTAAGGGCCTGGAAGTCCATAGTATCACTATTTCTATTATCACCCGAGCTCATTAAAACAGTGTTTATTGTTTAGCCCAATGTTCTCCTCACTGTTCAAGGCCAAGATGTAAGCAACAAATCCTATTTCACTGTCAGCAGATTTTTTTTCAAAATTCTGGAACTTTCCACTCTTTTAGATAAGTGTGTAACAGTTATTTAGCATAGCACCTTAGGGACAGCATCTGACTTCCCTATGTGCAAAGTTTGTAACCAGGTTAGAGGGTGCTTGGACAGGACAATGTGCTCTAGCAAAGGCCATTATGCCCCTTCACATATGGAGTGAAGGAGATACAACGCCCACAGTAGGGGCACTAAACCCAACCAGAAAAAAAAGAGAAGTGCACCCCAAGCCAGCTTTGATCCCCATGTGTATATAGATGCTATTGGAGTTCCCAGGGGGGTCCCAGATGAGTTTAAAGCCAGAGACAGGTAGCAGCAGGATTTGAAAGTCTTTTCTCCCCGATAATCACTGTAAACAAGAATGTTGACTGGATCAATTACATATACTATAACCAACAACGTTTTGTGAAATATACAAGGGATGCCCTGGAAGGTATAGCAGAACAGTTAGAAGCCACTTCCCAAATTACTTTTCAAAACCGAATGGCTTTAGAGATATGATCCTAGCAGAAAGAGGAGGGGTGTGCAAAATGATTGGTGAAACTTGTTGCACATACATACCAGGTAACACGGACCAAACGGTAAGGTCACAGTCGCAAATAAAAAATTGACCGATTTGTCCGAGGAACTGAAGCGAAACTCAGCTATTTCAAACCCCTAGGACCAATATTTTGGGTGGTTCAAAGGATGGAAATCTGCCTTAGTACAGTTGGGTATCGTAATTCTTATAATAATGACCATACTATGCATTATCACATGTTGCCTAATACCCTGCATTAAGAAAATGTGTGCCAAAGTCATGTCTCCAGCCACTGACCCGATCATGCTAATGTATGGGGACGAGGAAGATGAACTGGTGGAGAATGCGAGATCCCATACAGGCCCCCATACCCAAAAATGTACATAGATAAACATTGCTTTGGCGTCAATATCATTGCATAAGCAGTGATCGACGGCAAGGAAAGGGTTAATAACTGTTAGAAGAGCCTTGGTAGTACTGTAATAAATTACAGTACAAAAAAAATAAGCCCTAAAAAATGCCCAAACAGCAAAAATAAATGCGCTGATGTGCAAGATCACTGCTTATGCAAGTTCAATGGCAGGGATAGGTTAAACGCAGGGAATTGCTTTAATAATTTTTTTTATTGTTTTATTATTAGTGTATTGTGTATTTATTATTTTATTGTACTTTAACTTACTTTTATTATTTTGATCTGTCTCTCTCCTTCACTAAACAAAATGTGAGGAGAGGGAGGCAGATCCTAAGTGGTCAGCTCATAGGGTTTATATTGATCTGACCAGGCAGTGTGGATGCTCATCAGAGCATACCCACTGCTTGTCAGTCTGCCTGGCAGTAACAAATTGCCTCTGTGATGTGGCAATCGTGTGACTGCTTGAAGAGCACAGGAAGCAGCTACTTCCTGCCTCCTGTTCTCTTGCCCTTAGAAGGGCAGCGCCATCTTGGTTACACCGTATTTGTGAATATTGATCCGACCAATTTTGATCTGCCTCCCTCTCCTCACTTACATTATTGTGAGGGAAAGAGACAGATCAGTATTAGTGATATTAAATAACATTTTATAAAATTGTCAGTGACAAATACCACAATCTGAAAATTCATGCCTGAATTACAATGTATGTGGAAACGAAACATTAAAAAATTACTAACCTAAACGTTGACAAAGGCTGGTGGTAGAATTAGTGCATGGAAAGTGTTAAAATACTAGCATTTGAAATACCCTAGGATGTCTAGTTTTCAAAACTGTATGGTTTTGTGGGGTATAATACACTTTCTGGCTTCAAAAATGTCCCAAATACATGGGTGGGATCCCTGTACTCAGGAGATGTTGCTGAACACATATTGAGGTGTTGTTTGGAAATACCCCTTCACATTTTCAGGTAATGTTTACCTAAATTGCAATCTATGTGAAAAATTTAAAATATATATATTTTGCTGCAAACTTTGGCAAAGGTTGGTGGTAAAATGGGTACATGAAATGTGTTTAAATACCCCAAGTTAAATGCCCTGAGTTGTCTAGTTTTCAAAAATGTGTACATGTGGGGAGTCATTCATGGATTTAGTACAGAAATCAGTGTTACAATGTCACTATCGCTAATTTTGAAGAAAAAAAAGGATTTTGAAATAGCTTTGCACTACTTATAGTTCTGGCCCTGTAACATGAATAAAAAAGCACAAAAACATAAAACATGGGCTATTTCTGAACTCAGGACAAATATTGGAAACTATTTAGCAGTGTTTTTTGTTGTCTCTTGTAGATGAGTATAAGATTTTACAAATAAAAGTCATAAAAAATTTTTAATTTTTTTGCCATATTAATATTTTTTTTTATATCAAATTATATGCTATTATCAAAATAATGGTATCAAAAGAAAGCCCTTCTTATGATGATAAAAACGATATTTATAGTTTGTGTGTGTACACTAAATGAGACAGAAATAAATTACAGCAAAATGTATAAACAGCCCATGTCACCAAGCGTCGGACAAGCCAAAAAGGTCATGTCACTAAGGGTTAAAAAATATATATATGCTTTGATGGGGTAAAATGTACTGGCTGGCTTAAAACATGTCCCATATGGTTTGTGTTCAACCAAAATTCAAAGTTGGAAATGTGCACCTCCAAAATGTGGCCCTTTGGCCCTCAAAAAAACCAAACAAACCTATGCATGGATGGTATCCCTGTACTCAGGAGATTTTGTTGAACACCTTTGGGGGGGGTTGTTTGGCCGTTACTCTTTGAAATTTTCAGTACATTTATACCTGAAATGCAATCTGTAAAAACAAAAAAATACATCTGCAAACTTTATTATCAATCAAAGATTGGTAGTAAAATCGCTGCATGAAAATTATTTTATACGTTTTTATAATGTTATAGGATATGATCGAAATAATGGTATCTAAAGAAAGCCCTTCTTGTCACTATAGAAACAATATATAATTTGTGTGGGTACAGCAAATGACAAAGGTCACTGTGTGAGCAAGATGGCGCTGCCCTTCTAAGGGCAAGAGCACAGGAGGCAGGAAGTACCTGCTTCCTGTGCTCTCTGGCTGCCACACGATTGCCTCTTCACAGAGGCAATCAGTGACTGCCAGGCACACTGACAAGCAGTGGGGATGCTCTGATGAGCACCCCCACTGACTGGTCAGATCAATATTAACCCTATATTGATCTGACCAGTTATGATCTGATTCCCTCTCCTCACATTTTTTTTAGTGAGGGAGAGAGACAGATCAAAGTTATAAAAGTAAAAGTACAAAAAAAATTATAAATACACAACACACGAATAATAAAACAATAAAAAATGTTTTTATTAAAGCTATTCCCTGCGTTTAACCCCTTCCCTGCCACTGATCTTGCGTAAGCAGTGATCGTACACATCAGCGCATTTATTTTTGCTGTTTGTGCATTTTTTAGTGGTTCATTTATTTTGTACTGTCATTTATTACAGTACTACAAAGGCTCTTCTAAGAGTTATTAACCCCTTCTTTGCCGTCGATCACTGCTTACGCAATGATATTGTCGCCAAAGCAATTTTTATCTGTCTGCATATATATTTTTTTTTAATATTTGAGATTTTTTTTTTTAAGCTGTCTGAGCGCATAGCGATCAGTAAGAGCGAATTAGTGGCAAAGGCGGTTTGGTGATTGCTCAATTAAGCTCACCATTCGCCCTGGTCAGATCAAAATTGGTCGGATCAATATTCACAAATATTGATCTGCCTCCCTCTCCTCACTTACATTTTTGTGACGGAAAGAGACGGATCAGTATTAGTGATATAAAATAACATTTTATAAAATTGGCAGGTTTTATGAAAGTCTTTCACTGTGTATTAACCCCTTCCCTGCCATTCATTACTGTATAAGCAGTAATCTTGCACAGCAACAGTATGTTTTGCTGTCTGCACTGTTTTATGGATTAATTACTTTGTACTGTAATGTATTACAGTACTAGATAGGCTCTTTTAAGAGCTTTTAACCCCTTCTTTGCTCGAGATCACTGCTTACGCACTGATTCTGAGGCCGCGGACTCAGGGTTCGATTTTGACCCTGGTCAGCTTTCTGATACATCATCTAGTGATGTATCGGTGGCTGCTGAGCCCTTGTCACAAGGAGTGATAGGTGTCTACCGTTAAAAAATATATGGTTTGATGTGGTATCCCTGTACTCAGGAGATGTTGCTGAACACATATTGAGGTGTTATTTGGAAATACCCCTTCACATTTTAAGGTAATGTTTACCTAAATTGCAATCTATGTGAAAAATTAAAAAAAAAGATTTTTTGCTGCAAACTTTGGCAAAGATTGGTGGTAAAATGGCTACATGAAATGTGTCAAAATACCCCAAGTTAAATGCCGAGTGGTCTAGTTTTCAAAAATATGTACATGTTGGGGGTCATTCATGGATTTAGTACAGAAATCACTGTTACAATGTCACTATCGCTAATTTTGAAAACTAGGATTTTAAAATAGCTTTTTACTACTTATAGTTCTGGCCCTGTAACATGAATAAAAAAGCACAAAAACATAAAACATGGGCTATTTCTGAACTCAGGACATATATTATAAACTACCGTATTTGCTCGATTATAAGACGACCCTGATTATAAGACGACCCCCCAAACTTTGGATATTCCTTTAGGAAAAAAACTAAAAGCCTGAATATAAGACTACCCTATAGGAAAAAAGTTAAACTTGTATATATTCACATGTAAATTGCTTTTTTAATAAAAATTTATGATATAAAAAAATGTATTTCTAGTTTTTATTTCTTTTTATGTGCCAATGCTGCCTTTCTCTTTCCTTTTCCCCCATTTTTCTCTCTCTCCCCCCTCCCCTTGCCTGTCTCTTAACCCCCTCACTCCCCTTGTCTATGTCTCTTAACCCCTTCCCTCCCCTTGTCTCTGTCTCTTAACCCCTTCCCTCCCCTTGTCTCTGCCTCTTAACCCCTTCCCTCCCCTTGTCTCTGCCTCTTAACCCCTTCCCTCCCCTTGTCTCTGTCTCTTAACCCCTTCCCTCCCCTTGTCTGTCTCTTAACCCCTTCCCTCCCCTTGTCTCTGTCTCTTAACCCCTTCCCTCCCCTTGTCTCTGTCTCTTAACCCCTTCCCTCCCCTTGTCTCTGTCTCTTAACCCCTTCCCTCCCCTTGTCTCTGTCTCTTAACCCACTCCCTCCCCTTGACTCTGTCTCTGTCCCCTCCCTCCCCCTGTCTCTCTGTCCCCCTCCCTCCCCCTGTCTCTCTGTCCCCCCTGTCTCTCTGTCCCCCTCCCTCCCTCCCCCTGTCTCTCTGCCCCCCTCCCTCCCATCCCCTTACCTTGATCCCTGGTGGCTAGTGGGGGCAGCCGGGGGATGTCTGCACTATACGTGCAGATATCCTCCATGCTGCCCGACACGGCAGTCTATTATGACGGACAGCTGTCCGTCATAATAGTCTGCCGTGTCGGGCAGCATGGAGGATATCTGCACGTATCGTGCAGACATCCCCCAGCTGCCCGATTGTCCCTGGTGCCTAGTGGGGCAGCAGAGGAAGTCTGCGCGATGAGCGCAGACCTCCCCTGCTGCCGCCCGGCACGCTCGCCGGGACTTCTGTGACGAAAGCGGAAGTATCCGGCTTCTTCACAGAAGCCCCGGCGGTCGTGCCGGGCGGAAGCAGGGGAGTCTGCGCTCGTTGCGCAGACATCCCCTGCCGCTAGAGAGGGGGATCCAGGTCCCCTGCAGCTCTGCTGGGGACCTGGATCCATGTCTTATAATCTGACCTCAATTTGAGGTCAGATTATAAGAGACCTCGATTATAAGACGAGGGGGATTTTTCAGAGCATTTGCTCTGAAAAAAACCTTGTCTTATAATCGAGCAAATACGGTATTTATCAGTGTTTTTTGTTGTCTCTTGTACATGAGTATACGATTTTTCAAATAAAAGTCATTAAAAACTTTTTTTTTATTTTTTTGCCATATTTTATTATTTTTTTTACATCAAATTATATGATATTATCAAAATAATGGTATCAAAAGAAAGCCCTTCTTATAACGATAAAAACAATATATATTTTGTGTGGGTTACAGCAAAAAAACACCTCAGAAATGTTAAAACAGCCCATGTCACCAAGCGTCGGACAAGCCAAAAAAGTCATGTCACTAAGGGGTTAATATAATGTAATGTTATATTTGTCTGTATATCCACACATATCGTTCTCAAAATTATAAGTTATCTATTTAAATTATAAATTTGTCTTTGTATTTCGAAAAAAAAAAACTTTCTAATAAATAAATACATGGAAAAATAAAAAAGAATGAAGAATGCAAATATGCTCGGGAGGAACCAGTTAATTAATGAAGTAGTGGCTTATAGATAGAAACTACCTTGAATAATTAACTAGTGTAAGTGTGAAAATGTAAAAAAATCTACTTCTCCACTCACATACACACCTACACACCTACACAGTCACATACACAAACCAGCAGTTTTGGGGATTTTTTTTTTTTACCCCATAGTGACAAGACATTTTCACCTTGACTTCAAACTCATGGATTTTAAATGTGTTTACATGCTCCATTTTCTTCTAGACTACTTGGAAATGATTAAGAACCTCTCCCTTTTATTCCTAAGCACAATCGATTTGCATGTGAAAAACACAATATTGTCCTTAACCCCTTAAGGACAGAGCCTTTGAAACATTTTTGTCCTTTCTGGACAATGGCTATTTTAACATTTCTGTGCTGTTTGTGTTTAGCAGTAATTTTCTTCTTCGTCATTTGCTGTACCCACACATATTATATATTGTTTTTATCGGGACAAAAAGGGCTTTCTATGGATGCCATATTTTTGATCATATCTTATCATATTATTAAAAATAAAAAATAAAATATGGTAAAAAAAAAAAAAATACACAAATTTCTTTGTTTTTATTTGAAACAACTTCTCCTCATCGACAATAGCGAACGAAAAAACATGCTAAATAGATTCTACTATTTCTCCTGAGTACAGGGATACCACCCATGCATAGGTTTGTTGGGTTGTTTGGGGGCTAAAATGCCAAATTTGTGAGGTGCAGTTTTTTGTTTTCCAACTTGAAATTTTTACATGCAGACAGCCTGCACCCATGTCCCATTTGGGACATATTTGAAACCAGCCAGTGTATTTTACCACATCAACCCATATATTTTTTTAAAGTAGACACCCATCTCAAATGGTGGTATTTTTACACTTTCCATGCACTAATTCTACCACCAGCCTTTGTCAAAGTTTGTGGTAGTAATTTTTTTGTGTTTTTTTTTCACAAACCTTGTACTTCAGACATGAATTTACAGATTTTGGTATGTGTCACTGCCAAATAACACCCCAATAAGTGTTCAGCAACATCTCTTGAGTACAGGGATACCACCCATGCATAGGTTTGTTGGGTTGTTTGGGGGCTAAAAGGGCCACATTGTGAAGGTGCGCATTTTCAACTTGGAATATTGACGTGTAGCCAGCCTGAGCCCATCTTTCATTTGGGACTTTTTTTTTAAAGTCGGACAGTGTATTTTACCCCAAAAAGTATATATTTTGTAAAAGTAGACACCCTAGGCTATTTTAAATGGTGTTATTTTAACACTTTCCATGCACCAATTCTACCACCAGCCTTTGTCAAAGTTTGTGGTAGTCATTTTATTGTGTATTTTTTCCCACATACATTGTACTTTAGACACAAATTCACATATTTCGGTATGTGTCACTGACAAACAATACCACAATATATGTTCAGCAACATCTCCCAAGCACAGGGATACCACCCATGCATAGCTTTGTCAGCTTTGTTGGGTGTTGAAAGGCTACATTTGAGAGGTGCGCTTTTTGATTTTCAAACTTGGAATTTGAACATGTAGAGCAAGGAAGGGGTTAATAGCTCTTATAAGAGCCTTTGTAGTACTGTACAAAAAAATTAACCCCTAAAAATGCACAGACAAGAAAAAAATTTCTGCTGTGCAGTGATCAGTGGCAGGGAAGGGGTTAATACACTACACTATACAAAGGGTATGGCTTTTATAAAAGCCCTTGGGACTCAAAAATTTTTTTAACATTTTATTTAATTTATTACAATTAAAAAATTATGTTATACAGATCTGTCTCTTTCCCTCACTAAAACTCAAGTGAGGAGAGGGAGGCAGATCCATATGGGTCAGAACAATATTTACCAATATTGATCGAACCAGACGAATGGTGATGCTCATCTGAGAAATCACCAAACCACCTTTGCCACTGATCGGCTGTTACTGATCGCTATACACGTGTTCAGACAGCTTCAAAAGGAATACACGTAATCCCCTAGTGGGTATAATTAACCCCTAGCGAGTCTGACAAAAAAAATGCTGATAGCAAAAAAAAAATCCTTCTGCGACTAGATTGCTCCATATGCGCTGCTTAGGCAGTGACCATATGCACTGCTTAGGCAGTGACCATATGTGCTGCTTAGGAAGTGATATACGGCAAGGAAGGGGTTAATAGCTCTTATTTAAAAAAAAAATTACGTTAAACGTAGTCCCCTAGCGGGTATAATTAACACGTGACGGGTGTAATAAAAAAGTTTTAAAAAAATTAAAAATGCTTCTGCAGCAAGATTGCTGCATTTGCGTCAGATCTCTGCTTAGGCAGTGATCTACAGCAAGAAAGGGGTTAATCTCTCTTAAAAGAGCTTTTTTTTATACTGTAATGAATTACAGTAAAAAAAATTAACCCCTAAAAAATGCACAGACAGCAAAAAATGTGCTGCTGTGTATGATCACTGCGTACACAGCGATCAATGGCAGGGAAGGGGTTAAATGGCTTTTATAAAAGCCCTTGGTGTTTAAAATTTTATTAAATATTTGTTTTATTATTTTATTTTATTTTTTTACTTTATCTGATCTGTCTCTCTCCCTTACTAAAACTAGTAAGGTGAGGGAGGCAGATCAATACTTGTCAAAGGCAATATTTGCTAATATTGCCTTTGACAGTATGATAAGTGCTCATCAGAGCACTTACCATACATGCCTGCACACAGATCACATAGATCTGTTGTGCAGGCATCGATTGGCTCCCCCTAGAGCATCGGAAGTGAAATACTTTCACTTCCGATGCTCTTGCGATTAGAAGGGAAGCGCTGCCTGTATAGGCAGCGTTCCCTTCTACTGAGCCGATGGGGTCGCTCAGGAGAGCGACCACCATCGGCTCTGGGGAGCAGAACGGTGTTGTTAAGTGCCTCGCTGGCGAGGCACTTTAACAACACCGGAGATGCTTAGAAAGCGAACGATCGTTCGCTTTCTAAGCACATGTGTGCAGCCGGCGCAGCCATTTTTAAATGGCTGCTACGATCACTCCGTGGAGTGATCGTAGCGCGCCCCTGCACATTTGGGGGGTGTTGCACAATGCCTCTACCTAGAGGCATTGTAGCAACACCGTTAGAGTAAAGAAAGCGACCGCTGGTCGCTTTCTTTACTCAGTTTAGTGCATGACGTGCCAGGCACGTCACCTGTCGGCAAGTCCTCGATTTGCCGTGACGTGCCTGGCACGTCATCTGTCGTTAAGGGGTTAAAATCACTCAAAGATGCACCAAACCAGAATGAGGAGAGATTTATCACAGGAACATCTCTTAACCCCTTAGTGACAAGACATTTTTACCTTGACTTCCCCTTGGTGACAAAGGCTGTTTTTACATCTCTAGGGTGTTTGTGTTTAGCTATAATTTTTTTCTCTCTCACATACAGTACCCACACAAATTATATGTTGTTTTTATCGTCAAAAGACGGGCTTTCATTAGATACCATTATGTTCATCATATCTTATAATTTAGTACAAAAAAAATCATAAAATATGATGAACAAATAAAAAAAAAACATTTTTCTAACTTTGACCTAAAATAAAATTTACACAAATACAATAATTGTATTTGTCTAAATGTTGTCCCGAGTTCAGAAATGTGCTTGTTTCCATGTTTTCTGTGACTTTTGAGGCAAAAACCAAAAATAGTTTTTTGTTTTTTTCCCTATATTGACCTTTTGACCCCAACCTGAACCCTAAATTTAACCCCAACTCTAACCCTTATACTAAGCTTTAATTTATTTTAATTTAATTTTAACCCTATCCCTTCTGCTAACCCTAATTTAATTTCGACCATAACAGCTAATCTAACCCTAATCCTAGATTTAAGATAATTATCCTTTATTTTTTTCATTGCAATCCTCTCACCACTGGGAAAGATTTGTTTTTTGGCAAATGGAGCACGGAGCGGGAGGGCAATGTCTGTGCTAGCTTATGACTTAGCGCTAAATAGAGCAAAACGCGTCAAGCTGTTTGTAGACTTTTTGTTTGCCACTTTCTGCCTGTATTATTTGCTGTGCTGTTTTCACCTTTTGGACATTAAATCACCCACATTTTTTCCTGCATCCATCGACTCCTTGAGTGCCGTCTCTACGTCAATTTCCTTGTGTTCATGGTACACAAAGATGGTTGGTGCCTGGCAAACCAGGCTGGAATATGGCCTCTACTGATGCAATGAGGTAAAGAAGTAGGGAGGGGGGCACATTGAATGATGCACCTTTATTTATTTTTTTAAAGAATAAAAATTATAAAAATGAGTGTAACTGACTCTGTGAGTGTAACTGACTCGGGGCTTGACAAACTTCAGTTTTAGGAGCCAGCAAAAAAAAATCTAGGTGCCAGACAGCGTCACAGACAGCAAACACAGTCAGTCACACACACACACACACAGTCAGGGCCAGACCAGCTTCCCTTCCAGCCCTGCTGAGCACACCCAGTGCACAAGGGTGTGGTGCAGGAAGTCTGTGCAGCCGGTGCACACACCCTGCTCCATCATGAACGCCGCTGGATAAACACCTTGCCGACACAGGACGTGCTAGGTCCGTCCTGTGTCAAAATGAGCACTGAAAGCGGATTTTTTCCGCTTTCAGTGCTCACACTGTATTGAAACGATGTATGGAAGCATCGTTCAATCCTGAAAAAAATGCCCGTTGGCATTTCAATCGCTCCGGAGAGCGATAGAAATGCCGGTTTTAAAGGCCTTTAAAAAGCGGGCATTCAAAAAAGAGCATAGGAAGCAAATTTAATCTTCCTATGCTCTGTAAGTGTTGCTGATTGCCTCACAAGTCGAGGCAATCAGTAACACTAAAAAAAATGCACGATCTTGGTCACTGTGTGACCAAGATGGGGCTGCCCTTCTAAGGGCAGGAGCACAGGAGGCAGGAAGTAGCTGCTTCCTGTGCTCTTCAAGCAGTCACACGATTGCCTCATCACAGAGGCAATCTGTGACTGCAGGCAGACTGACAAGCAGTGGGGATGCCCTGATGAGCACCCACACTGCCTGGTCAGATCAATATTATCTATATTGATCTGACCAGTTAGGATCTGATTCCCTCTCCTCACATTTTTTTTTATTGAGGGAGAGAAACAGATCAAAGTAAGTTAAAGTACAAAAAAATAATAAATACACAACACACTAATAATAAAACAATAAAAAAATGTTTATAAAAGCAATGCCCTGCGTTTAACCCCTTCCCTGCCACTGATCTTGCATAAGCAGTGATCTTGCGCATCAGAGCATTTATTTTTGCTGTTTGTGCAAGGGGTTAATTTATTTTGTACTGTAATTTATTATTTACTACAAATGCTCTTCTAAGAGTTATTAACCCCTTCTTTGCTGTCGATCACTGCTTGCGCAATGATATTGACACCAAAGCAGTTTTTATCTGTCTGCCTATTTTATTTTTTTACACACGCCTAGGGGGTTACATGTAAAGTAAAAATATTTTGGATTTTTTTTTTTAAGCTGTCTGAGCGCATAGCCATCAGTAACAGCGAATTAGTGGCAAAGGCGGTTTGGTGATTGCTTAAATGAGCATCACCATTCGCCCTGGTCAGATCAAAATTGATCGGATCAATATTCACAAATATTGATCTGCCTCCCTCTCCTCACTTATATTTTTGTGACGGAAAGAGACAGATCAGTATTAGTGATATAAAATAACATTTTCTAAAATTGTCAGGTTTTATCAAAGCCACTCACTGTGTATTAACCCCTTCCCTGCCATTCATCACTGTATAAGCAATAATCTTGCACAGCAACAGTATGTTTTGCTATCTGCACTTTTTATGGATTCATTTCTTTGTACTGTAATGTATTACAGTACTAAATAGGCTCTTCTAAAAACTTTTAACCCATTCTTTGCTGTAGATCACTGCTTAGGCCCTGATTCTGAGGCCGCGGACTCAGGGTTCGATTTTGACCCTGGTCAGCTTTCTGATACATCATCTAGTGATGTATCGGTGGCTGCTGAGACCTTGCCACAAGGAGTGATAGGTGTCTACTTTTAAAAAATATAAACAACCCAACAAACCTATGCATACGTGGTATCCCTGTACTCAGGAGATGTTGCTGAACACATATTGGGGTGTTGTTTTGCACTGACACATAACAGGATCTGTGAATTCATGCTCGAAGTACAATGTATGTGGAAAAAAAACATTAAAAAATTACTAACCTAAAATTTGACAAAGGCTGGTGGTAGAATTAGTGCATGGAAAGTGTTAAAATACTACCATTTGAAATACCCTAGGGTGTCTAGTTTACAGAAATGTATGGTTTTGTGGAGTTAAATCCACATTCTGGCTTCAGAAATGTCCCAAATGGAACATGGGCGCAGGTTTTCTGCATGTCAGAATTCCAAGTTGGAAAACCAAAATGCGCACCCGCTAAATGTAGCCTTTTAGTCCCAAAACAAACCAACAAACCTATGCATGGGTGGTATCCCTGTACTCAGGAGATCTTGCAGAACACATATTGAGGTGTTTGGCACTGACATATAACAGGATCTGTGAATTCATACCCAAAGTACAATCTATGTGAAAAAAATGACTACCCAAAACATTGACATAGGCTGGTGGTAGACATAGGCATGTTACCCAGCGGCGAGGGCACCATCTGGGGCTAACAAAACCCAGGCGCCAAGGTATGCTGCACTTTGCAGGGCAGCATGTAAATTAAAAGTGTCCCATAAAAATAAAAAAAATGCCAGTGAATGAAAAGTAGCAGGAGTTAATATAAAACTAATTCAGTTTAAAAGCAATAAAACTGCCAATTCAAGTGTGATTGAGAGGGATAACTGATTAGGGTACAAGTAACAAAATGGCATAACAATATATATATTTTTTTGCTTGAAGCGAGCCTTTAAATTAAATTAAATGGGTCCTATTTTAACCCCTTCGCGGCACAGTACAGACAAGATCCATCCTGAAGGAAACTCAATTAACGTCATAGCATGGACCTAGTCCGTCCTGCGGTGGAATAATCAGTGTTAGAGATCGATGTGGAGGCATTAAGCAAAACCGAAATCCATTGTAAAGGGCAATTTTTCTCTTTTCACAATTTGTCCCTCCCTGCAGTATTACCTCATTGCAGAGGAGGACATTTGTGCTGCAGGCTGCTCTGTACCTCTCACACAGGCACAGAATCTTCTCTTGTCTTTCTGCTAAGCATTAGGATGTCACGTAGGGTTGCCACCCGGCCGTTTTTTTGAAGCAACCCGCGTGGCTTCAATACAGTTTTTTTTTTTTTAAACGCTACCAGAGTTTCCTTCCTCCGTACAGGAGGGAAGATGAACGGAGGAAACGACCAAGGTTAGTGACTGCAGTCAAGCCATCGGACAGTTTCAAAACAGTGGTCATGCTATCAGACAGGTTTTTTCACATAAGCAACACACAAAATCTACACATAACAAGTAATTAAATAATGATTACACTTGGCAGAGGTGTCACATATACATCACCCTCTATACAATCTTCAATATTTTATGATTTTACTAATAATGCAGATGTGTAATATGCACACCCCTCTATGATATATTACAGTATGGTATGATTTTACTGTGGAAATGTAAAGATATAGCGCCCCAAATACCAGCCCATTGATTGCAAATGGGCACTTTTTAATATTTTAGAATAATTTACAAAATAATCTCCCATTGGACCAATATGATGTCTATGCGCACACCCCTCTGTGACATCTTAAAATATGGTAGGATTTTACTATAGAAATTTAAAGATATAGAGCGGCAAATATTAACACGCTGATTACAAATGGACACTATTTAAGCACTGTAAATAATTATATTAAAAAAATCTCCCATTTGACCAATATTTTGTCAATGCATTTGTGTCTTACGCATGCCCATCTATGATATATTTAAATACGGTATGATTTTACTGTTGAAATTTAAAGATATAGAGCTCCAAATACCAGTTTCTTATTACAAACGGACACTACCGTATTTGCTCGATTATAAGACGAGGTTTTTTTCAGAGCAAATGCTCTGAAAAATCCGCCTCGTCTTATAATCGAGGTCTCTTATAATCTGACCTCAAATTGAGGTCAGATTATAAGACATGGATCCAGGTCCCCAGCAGAGCTGAAGGGGACCTGGATCCCCCTCTCTAGCAGCAGGGGATGTCTGCGCAACGAGCGCAGACTCCCCTGCTTCCGCCCGGCACGACCGCCGGGGTATCTATGAAGAAGCCGGGTACTTCCGCTTTCGTCACAGAAGTCCCGGCGAGCGTGCCGGGCGGCAGCAGGGGAGGTCTGCGCTCATCGCGCAGACTTCCTCTGCTGCCCCACTAGCCACCAGGGTAAATCGGGCAGCTGGGGGTTGTCTGCACGATACGTGCAGACATCCTCCATGCTGCCCGACACGGCAGACTATTATGACGGACAGCTGTCCGTCATAATAGACTGCCGTGTCGGGCAGCATGGAGGATGTCTGCAAGTATCGTGCAGACATCCCCCGGCTGCCCCCACTAGCCACCAGGGATTGAAGTACAGGTAAGGGGGGTGGGGGACAGAGAGACAGGGGGAGGGAGGGGGGCAACAGAGAGACAGGGGGAGGGAGGGAGGGAGGGAGGGGGGCAGAGAGACAGGGGGAGGGAGGGAGGGGGCAGAGAGACAGGGGGAGGGGGGCAGAGAGACAGGGGGGACAGAGCAGGAAGGGTGGAGAGAGAAACATGTGGGGGGAAGAGACAGGTGAGGGGGGCAGAGAGACAGGGGGGACAGAGCAGGAAGGGTGGAGAGAGAAACATGTGGGGGGAAGAGACAGGTGAGGGGGAAGTGGGGAGTGACAAAGCTGGGGGCAAGGGAAAGAGAGAGGCAGAATTGGCACATAAAAAGAAATAAACACAAGAAATGCATTTTTTTTAATATAATATTTTATTAAAAAAGCAATTTACATGTGAATATATACAAGTTTACCTTTTTTCCTATAGGGTAGTCTTATATTCAGGCTTTTAGTATTTTTCCTAAAGGAATATCCAAAGTTTGGGGGGTCGTCTTATAATCAGGGTCGTCTTATAATCGAGCAAATACGGTATTTAATAATTTAAAATAATGATCTTTTAAAATCTCCCACTGAACTAATTATGATATCAATTCAGATGTGTCATACACAACCCCCTATGTCATATATTACAATATGGTAAGATTTTACTGTGGAAATTTAAAGATATAGAGCACCAAATACCAACACACAGATTACAAATGGACACTATTTAATAATTCTAAATAATTATATTTTACAAATCTCCCATTGGACCAATATTTTGTCAATGTAGATGTGTCATACGCATGCCCATCTGTGATATCTCTAAATACGGTATGATTTTACTGTGGAAATTTAAAGATAAAGAGCTCCAAATACCAGTTACTGATTACAAATGGACACTATTTAATAATTCTAAATAATTATACTTTAAAAATCTCCCTTTTATAGAGCTCCAAATATCAGCTACTGAATACAAATGACAACATTTAATAATTTGAAATAATGTTCTTTTAAAATCTCCAAATGGATCAATATGATATCAATTCAGATGTGTCATACACACCCCTATATGATATATTACAATATGGTATGAGTTTACTGTGTAAATTTAAAGATTTAGAGCTCCAAATACCAACACACTGATTACAAATAGACATTATTTAATCATTCGAAATTATTATTTTATAAAAATCTCCCATTGGACCAATATTTTGTCAATGCAGATGTGTCATAAGCCCATCTATGATATTTTAAAATATGGTATGATTTTACTGTGGAAATTGAAACATATGGAGCTCCAAAAACCAACGCACTGATTACAAATGCACACTATTTAATCATTCTAAATAATTATATTATAAAAATATCCCATTGGACCAATATGTTGTCAAATTCAAATGTGTCATAATCAAGCCCATCTAGGATATCTTAAAATATGCTATGGTTTTACTGTGGACATTTAAAGATATAGCGCTCCGATTAAAAGACCATATATTAGAAACAGATACTTTTTTATTAATTCTGAATTCTTTTTTTTTTTAAATCTCCCACTGAACCAATATCAGGGGCGAATCCAGAGTCTGATCTCGGGAAGGGCAAATTCTGTCTTTTTCTCTCCTCCATGTCCGCCTTTCTCTCGCCTCTCCTCTCCCTTCCCATGTTTCTCTTTATTCTCTTTACCATGTCTGTCTCTCCTCTCCCTTCCCATGCATGTCTCTCTCCTCTACCTCCTATGACTGTCTCTTTGTCCCTCTACCCATGTATGTCTCTCCTCTTCGCCATGGTTGTCTCTCTCCTCTTCCCCATCTGTGTTCTCGCCCCGTCAGTGTTCTCTCTTCTCCCATCTGTGTTTTCTCCTCGTCAGTGTTCTCTCTTCCCCCTGTTCTCTACCCTATATTCTGTCCTCTGTCTCTTCCCTGTTTTCTTTCTTCTCTCTCCCCCGTGTTCTAACCTCCTTAACTCTCCCCCATGTTCTCTCCTACCTGATGCAATGCAGGTCTGCTCACTTGGCAGGGAGATGCAGACAGCATTGGCTCCATGTGTGTTAAACACACTGAACGCTCAATATGCTGCTGCTCGCACTCCCCACACGTAGTGATGACGCAGAGCATCATATTTCTGATGCTCTGAACCATCACTACGCACAGCGAGCACGAGGCAGCACAGATTGAGTGCTCAGTGTGTTTAACACACACACAGCCAATACTGCCTGCGTCTACCTGCCCAGGGAGCCGACCTTCGCTCCACTGCTCTACACCTGTGCTCCACTGCTCTACACTCAAGGTAGGGGTGGACCTTCACCTCCGCACCCAGTGCGGTTAACCCCCCCAGCAAGGCTCTGCTTGGGGAGCGGGCAATTGCCCCGTTGCTCCGCCCTCGAACCACCACTGACCAATATGCTATCAAAGCACATGTGTCATACACACCCATATCTTACAATAGGGTGCAAAATACAAAGTGATTGACTAGTGCTCTGGTGAAAAACTCACTTATCAAATAAAGTAGGATAAATATTACCCTGAAGTTATATATCTTGTATATTGTTTTCCAGAGTAGATAATTTATACATAAAAGGGAAAACAGAAGACATTATATATTGCAGTATTGTATATACAAATGTTTCCACACAAATAAATAAGCACTCAACTGGACCTAAATTTCAGCGGGCATCTCAGTAAGGCGTTTTCTCTTCTTGCTGAAGATCACCTCATAGGTACATATATATGGAAAAAGACCATTTATGATAATGTGTATATCTAAGCAACTTTAATAAAGATAAAATCTTATATTAAAAACAGTAGTCAGCAGCCCAGGGGGGGATCTGAATGTGTAAGTTCGCAGTCCACAGTAAACACAGAGGTCTCAAGCAACGCGTTCCGCCCCGGCTTGACTGGTCCTAGCATGTTGAGAACTGTTAGAATGTCCGTTATAGGTATTTCTTGAGTGCACCGGCGCCACTTCTGGGTTCTGGTTTCATGATGAATTCTCACAGGATTTCCGGTCATTGTGCGCGTGACTTCCTCCAGAGCTCCAAAGGGATGCTGAGATATGTAGTTCTTCTTATAGCATACATAGGAGACAGCCTCACAGATAATAAGCAATAAAAACATATGTATATCCTGTTAAAAAATGTAATTGTAGGGTATATGCAATACTTACATATATTGTTGGTATGGACAGAGTGAAAAAAAAAAACACACCAAAATGTTTTAAAAAAAATGTTTAAAATGAAAGAAATTCTTTTTAATAATTCGACCTTTACAAGCCTCTTGCTTCATAACGTTTGTTTATTATGACACGCAAAAAATGAATTGAACATAATAATCCAAACTTGGTAATATAAAAGAGAAAAATAAATATTAATATAAAAAATGATAAAAGGAAGATAAAATGGAGGTGATGTAAAAGAAAAAAAAAAGGCTTAAGATCACTCTGTGTTAATATAAAACACTAATGCCCTTTATTAAGTTGTACATCTTGTGGGCTACAGTGGCAGCCCTATTTGAATATTAGAAATTTCTGTGCTGCTTAATGCCTCGACATCAAGGCAATACAGAAGCACCATCAGAGTTGTTTTCGCGATCGTTGATCGCAAATACCGCTCGTTCCACCGCAGGAGGCACATCCATTGTCGCGAAGGGGTTAACTATTTTCATTTATTATTTATTTTGTATATTTAATTTATATTTGTTATATCCATTTTTATGTTTTATTTTTGGACCCTCAAAGTGGTATACACAAATATATGTGAGATATATATTTTAAATTTTATTTATCTAAATGTATTTGTTGTTTGCATTTTTCTTTCAAATGTTTATACAGGAACACACGAGAGATCGGTATTGACTACTAACGTGATGTTCTGAAGTTCTCTTTAATAATCTGGGGGTTTTATATAAAAGTGGATGAAATGTTTTGTTGCATCTGTCTCTCTTGTTTCTCTTTCTTTTTTCTTTCTTTATCCTTGTCTCGTTTAGCTGTGGTTTTGTTTTCCTGCGTCTTCCTCAGAGACATTTTCAAAGCGATTTATTTTTTTTTTTTTTTACTTCTCTTTATTTCTTGTCAATCCACTTTAATTAGTGCGGGACAGGAAAGGTTGGATCGAGAATGGAGGGGCTAGATAGCTTTCAACTTCTTACTCTTTCTTTTCTCTGTAGGGGTGTAGCAGGGTCACTGAAGCACCCTAATCGCTCAGCCGAAACAGCAGAGAGCCCAGCCTCTCAGGAAGGTATGTGATTTTAAGTTTTAATGCAATTTCCTTGCTATGTTTTCTCTTATTCCTCTTCCAGGAAAGCTATCTCATAGTAATAATAAATCTAATGCATATTCGATTTATGAACAGCTTGGTGGAAAACAAGATCGGTAGTGTGGGTAATAATTCCTCCTGTTTCTAACAGTCTTTCCCCCAAATTGCCTGGATCAGAAAAACTGCTTGATATATATGCTTGTGGTCAGGCTCCCGTTATATAAGGGTTTCTTCACTGTCAGACCACAGAGCATATAAGCTTAGTCCAATTCCGAGTAAACACAACAGTTAATATAAGGGAGGGGAGAGGTAGGGGTTTTACTCCCTTTACTCACGCGGCTTTGTTATATTCCGTTATCAGCTGATCCCCAGGAGGCGTGGAAGCTCCGTTTACTCTGCAGTTTCTACAGGTGAGTTTCTGTTTGTCCTCCAGCAGCTATGTCTCTCTCTATTCTTGGGTCTCATTCGATGGCATGCGGTTTCTGGAGACTCTCCGTGAGGCGGTTACTGGGGGCTCCAGCATAGATACTCTGTTTTGCAAGGTAGCCACCTCAGAGAGCACACCCGCTATATCCGTCTTCCAGATTTCCTGGAGGTCACATACCAGTTGTTTAAGATCACCTTTTGTGGAGGGTGCGTCATCAGGGTTATGTGACTCCACCTGAGAGCAGTTTTGTGACTGTGGTGTGTCCACTGATTGTGAAGAGTCCTATCCATCCCTGGTGACCTTATTAATCTTTAAGTGGTTACCAACCTCTATTATCTCCTCTTTGGTAATGTGCAGGTTCAGTTTTACAAAATTTTCTGTGGACAGAGTTGGCAGTTTAATTTTTCTTAAGTACTTATTTAGTTCTTTTTCCGGTAAGTTATCGGGAAGATTGTATATTGGGAATAGAAACTATTAAATGCTTCGCCAATTGCTTTTGGACTTGTGTGGTTCGGTCCTTCAACTTTTATGTTTGCCACTCTGGCCTTTTTTTCCCCTATTTTTCAGTCTATTTGACAGAAATGTGTCTGCCCTGTTACCTTTGAGGTACCATTTCTGGTTTAGTTTCATTACGGCGTAATTAATTCTTGTCATTAATAATGTATTGATCTTATCTGTTACTTGAGTTATCAGCTTGGCACAGTCCCTTAATGGAGATGTTTTATTTACTATGTTCAATTTGTATAATTTTAAATAGAGTTGGTCAAGAGTTAGTCCCTGTTTACGTTTGTTTTCGGCCCCTAATTTTATCAGGTATCCCCTGGCTACACTTTTAAATGTATACCATATTATAAGATATCATAGAGGGCTGTGTGTATAAAACATCTGCAATGTTAATATCTTGGTCCAATGGGAGATTTTATGGAGATTAGTTTTTTAATTATTTAGAATTATTAAAAAGTGTCTGTTTGTAATCAGTAGACTGATTATTGGAGCTCTATATCTTTAAATTTCCACAGTAAAATCATACCATATTTTAAGATATCAAATATGGGCATGCATATGAAACATCTGTGTTGACAAATAATGGTCACATGGGAGATTTTTCAAATATAATTATTTTGAATGATTAAATAGTGTCTGTTTGTAATCAGTGTGTTGGTACCGTATTTGCTCGATTATAAGACGACCCCCCAAACTTTGGATATTCCATTAGGAAAAAAACTAAAAGCCTGAATATAAGACTACCCTATAGGAAAAAAGTTCAACTTGTATATATTCATATGTAAATTGCTTTTTTAATAAAAAATTATAATATCAAAAAATTTATTTCTAGTTTTTATTTCTTTTTATGTGCCAATGCTGCCTTTCTCTTTCCCTTGCCCCCATTTTTCTCTCTCTCCCCCCTCCCCTTGTCTGTGTCTTAACCCCCTCACTCCCCTTGTCTCTGTCTCTTAACCCCTTCCCTCCCCTTGTCTCTGTCTCTTAACCCCCTCACTCCCCTTGTCTCTGTCTCTTAACCCCTTCCCTCCCCTTGTCTCTGTCTCTTAACCCCCTCCCTCCCCTTGACTCTGTCTCTGCCCCCCTCCCTCCCTCCCCCTGTCTCTCTGTTGTCCCCCTCCCTCCCCCTGTCTCTCTGCCCCCCTCCCTCCCCCTGTCTCTCTGTTGTCCCCCTCCCTCCCCCTGTCTCTCTGTTGTCCCCCTCCCTCCCCCTGTCTCTCTGCCCCCCCTCCCTCCCTTCCCCTTACCTTGTTCCCTGGTGGCTAGTGGGGGCAGCCGAGGGATGTCTGCACGATACTTGCAGACATCCTCCATGCTGCTCGACACGGCAGTCTATTATGACGGACAGCTGTCCGTCATAATAGTCTGCCGTGTCGGGCAGCATGGAGGATATCTGCACGTATAGTGCAGACATCCCCCAGCTGCCCGATTGTCCCTGGTGTATAGTGGGGCAGCAGAGGAAGTCTGCACGATGAGCGCAGACCTCCCCTGCTGCCGCCCGGCACGCTCGCCGGGACTTCTGTGACGAAAGCGGAAGTTTCCGGCTTCTTCACAGAAGCCCCGGCGGTCGTGCCGGGCGGAAGCAGGGGAGTCTGCGCTCGTTGAGCAGACATCCCCTGCTGCTAGAGAGGGGGATCCAGGTCCCCTGCAGCTCTGCTGGGGACCTGGATCCATGTCTTATAATCTGACCTCAATTTGAGGTCAGATTATAAGAAGACCTCGATTATAAGACGAGGGGTAGTTTTCAGATTTTTTTTTCTGAAAAAAACCTCGTCTTATAATCGAGCAAATACGGTATTTGGAGCTCTAGATCTTTAAATTTCCACAGTAAAATCATACCATATTGTAATATATCATAGAGGGGTGTGCATATGACACATCTGAATTGAAATCATATTGGTCCAATGGGAGATTTAAAAAAAAAAGTAGAATTATTAAAAAGTGTCCGTTTGCAATCAGTGTGCTGGTATTTGGGGCTCTATATGTTTAAATCCCCACAGTAAAATCATACCACTTTTTAAAATCTTAGAGAGGGGTGTCCATATGACACATCTGCATTGCCAACATATTGGTCCAATTTATTTACATTTTTGTTTATTGATTTTGTACATTTTAAACAGTAAAAATCAGCAAAGTACACAGTACATAAATGTTGTAGATAAAATGTCAGTCAAGCTAAACGAAGTAACTTTGAAAAATACAGTTTAAAAGCTTCAGTTTACATGAATGCAACCATTTGTAATACAACAGTGCCATCTACTGGCCAAACATAACATTAACTGTCATTGAAAGGTATAGCATACAGAGAAGAAACTTGTAATGAGGGAAAAGAGTATAGCGAGCTGGAGAACAGAAAAAACAGTGGAAGCCAAGACAAAAAAAAGCATAAAGAGGAGAAAATAAGGTAAGAGAGGAGGGGGGAATATTGGTTCAATAACTACATCACCGCTGACACTCAAAACCTGTACCTCTTGTAACATGAGTGAGAAAGAGACATTTAACGCATAAAAACAATTGAGAGAGGAAAAAAGAAAAGTACGTTTAGTAAAGGGAATCATACGAAGATGGGGTAAAGAGTGAAGAGATATGAAAAGAATCATGGAAATGGAATCCCAAGAGAGGGGTTGCCTGCAGAGGTCAGAGGACTCTGCAAAAAACAGGCTTATTTGGAACTCTATATGTTTAAATTTCCACTGTGAAATCATACCATATTGTAATTTATCATAGATGGGCATGCGAACAACACATCTGCATTGACAAAATATTGGTTCAGTGGGAGATTTCAAAAGAACATTATTTCAAATTATTAGTGTCCATTTGTAATCAGTATCTGATATTTGGAGCTCTATATCTTTAAAATCACACAATAAAATCATACCATATTGTAATATATCATAGAGGGGGGTGCGTATGACACATCTGCACTGACAAAATATTGGTCCAATGGGAACTGTTTAAAATATAATTTAGAATGCTTAAATTAGTGTCCATTTGTAATCAACTTGTTAGTATTTGCTGCTCTATATCTTTAAATTTCCACAGTAAAATATAGATCAAATAAAAATCATAGATGGGCATGGATATGACACATCTGCATTGACAAAAAATTGGTCCAGTGTGAGATTTTTAAAACATAATTATTTAGAATGATTAATTAGTGTCCATTTGTAATCAGTGTGTTGGTATTTGGAGCTCTATATCTTTAAATTTCCACAGTAAAATCATACCATATTTAACCCCTTAGTGACCGAGTGCTATGTTGCATTTGATGTGCCTTGAAGACCAGAATTCCATTATTTTTGTCATACGTTTACTGAACTGTGAATTTCTTTCTTTGTGTTCAGTCCACCCACACAAATTATATATAATTTTTTAAAGGGCGGATAGTGCTTTCATTTGATACTATTATTTTCATCATATGATATCATTTACTATAAAAAAAATATAAAATATGATGAAAATATGCCATAAAAAACACTTTTTCTAACTTTGACCTAATTTTTTTTTTTTACACAATTACAAATGGTTAAAAAGACCCCGTCTATATATTTATAATATTTGTCCTGAGTTTAGTAATACCAATGTTTACTTGTTTGTCTATGTTTTATTTCAAGTAATAGGGCAATAAACAATAAACATGTTTTCTAATCATTTTCTTCTACAGTGACTTTTTAACCCCACCCCTAAATTTACCCCAACTCTAAATTTAGCCTAACCCTAAAACTACCCCCACCCCTTAATCTAACCCATGTAATCATCCGAACCCCCCTGTAACCCTAATTATGGGCACGCATGCTCCTCCGATACAGCACACACCCGCCCAGGGGGGCACAGAAGGTGTTGCATGATGCCTCTATTGGCATTTCACTGCCTATATGTGTTAACATGCATACAATCAAATTTGCGATGATCGTATGCGCGCGGGGGGGTGAGGGGGGTCTCTCGGAGGCTGCTTCGGATCCGAAGCAGCCTCCGAGAGTAGCTGCAGGCATGTAGTGTTGCGCTAAGGAGCGCAACACTACATGAAAACGGAGGACTTATATATACGTCCTCATGGTCCTTAAGGACCATGCTTTTCAGGACGTATATATACGTCCATATGCGTTAAGGGGTTAAAGATTAAAAAGTGTCTGTAATCAGTTTGTTGGTATTTGGAGCTCTATATCTTTAAATTCACTCAATAAAATCGTACCATTTTGTAATATATCATATAGGGGGTTGTGTATGACACATCTGAATTTATATCATATTGATCCAGTGGGAGATTTTAAAAGAACATTATTTCAATTATTAAATAGTGTCCATTTCCAATCTATAGATGGTATTTGGAGCTCTATATCTTTACATTTCCACAGTAAAATCATACCATATTGTAATATATCATAGAGGGGTGTGCATATGACACATCTGCATTATTAACATAGTGGTCCAATGGGCGTTTTTTTTTTTTAGCTTATATAGATATGTTTGCAAATGTCAATTGCTGGCAACGGGCTTAAATATGATGGTCTGTACCTTTAAATTTTGATAGTAAAATCATAAAGGTATTGAAGATTTTATAGAGGGTGATGTATATGTGACACCTCTACAAAGTGTAATCATTAATTACAATGTGTAGATTGTGTGTTGTTATGTGAAAAAAAAAACTGTCTGATAGCATGACCACTGTTTTGAAACTGTCTGATGGCTTGACTCCAGTCTTAAACGTGCTGCAGGGAGGCCAGCCTGGTTTGCAAAGCCCCCCTTCTAATAGATAAAAAAAATTAAAAAAAGTTTACCTCACCAATGAATATTAAAATAAAGCCTCCCAACCGCTTTCTCTTTTTTTACATAAACACAATTTCACAGACTCTAGAAGTTAACATGGTAGTTGTCAATCGAATTTGGCATTAGACATGAACTGCTGTATATGATATTCTTAACTTTGTTTCTCCATTGTCTCTTTAGAAGTTTTACGTTCACTAGGAACTAATGTGCAACCATCTGCACGGACTGTTTTGCTGGTTACGCGCACACTGAGTTTTACTATCCGTGACGTGGTTTCGGATAGAACAATATCTTTAAAGTGAATAAAAAGCTAACACCCATATGGTTCAGGTTACACTCACAATGTCACTGACTCTAGAAATTAACATGGCAGTTTTCAATCGAATTTGGCATTAGCCATGAACTGCTGTATATGATATTCTTAACTTTGTTTCTCCATTGTCTTGTTAGAAGTTTTACGTTCACTAGGAACTAATGTGCAACCATCTGCACGGACTGTTTTGCTGGTTACGCGCACACTGAGTTTTACTATCCGTGACATAGTTTTGGATAGAACAATGTCTTTAAAGTGAATAAACAGCTAAAACACTAATATGGTTACACTCACCAATCAATAGTCTAATTGACGCAAATGGTACTGCTAAATGCAGACTGCGTGTCGAAGACGATGTTTGACTTAAGAACAGAGCAAGCATAATTTTAATATACTTTGACAAATAATCACAAAAACGCTAAAATAAAAGCAGAAGCAGGCACACACAAAAAACAAAACATCCGTCCGAGAAGTAATACATACGAGTGAAGTGACTAAGACAGGCGACATCCACAATCTTACAACGGAACCTCATGATGCCTCCCAACTCGTTTAGCCAATAGGAGAGAACCTCGCACGCGCATCACACTAAAACGCAGTTTGCCATACATTTATTATACATATAGGCATGCGCAGAATTCCTCTTGGGTTTCCAGTATCTGTATGTGACTTTAACACGATTACGCCATACAAGACAGGCAATAGACGTTTGGTTAGTTTTCCAAGCACATTTAATTTTATTTTAAATTTAATTTATCATAACTATTTCATATCTACCAAATGTCCTTGTTTAGGAGGGACAGTCCCTATTTCGAAGCCAAATACTCCCTGTCCCTCTTTCCTCCTCTATTGTCCCTCTTATCTCTGGAGGTCAGAAGTTTTAGGTTTACATAACGGTAACACATAGCTCCATAACAATAAAACACAATAAATTGTGTTTAAACTGCAGTAACTGTATTTTGAGATTGATATGTGAAAATACAATACTTTATTTTTATTTGAAATTACATAAACAGGTAACAATTTGCCATACAATCTCTGAAAAGTTCTGGTAATATTCCACCCATAGCAACACATTGAGCCACTCCAACAAAATATGCGTCTCTCTTTGGCCATTTGAAATATTGGAAGGTATGTTATTTGGAACAATCTAATTGATTTTAAATGGACTGTATCACCTAAACATTGTTTTTACTGTGCTTGTAGAGAAAATAAATGACTGAAAATGATTTATACAATCAGGATCGCTTTAACTAATGGGCAAAGTGGGACTTGCCCAGAGCCCTCTGGTTAAGATTGCCCCCCGCTGGTCCAACATGCCCCTCTTCCTGCATGACTGTCTCACATTTATACAGTCATGCTAGGGCTGCAGCTGGCGGTCCGCATCCAGCTGATGCGGTCCGGCTTACTACCACTTCTACCGGATATGACAGCAAGTCAAATCCGGAGGCTGTATGTCCCTAGGGGAGACAGCCAGGGACAGAGAGAGCAGCAGCAAGGTAAGTACTGGAGGAGGGGGGATTATTGGGAAAACTGGCTTTAGCTTATTACTGGACAAACGAACAGTGGCATATTAATGGGCAAAGTGGCTGTGGCGTAATGGGTAAATTGGATGTGGCATGGATGCTCTCAGGTCAGATAACAGCTTTTTTTCATTGTGTTTTCTGACACGTGATCAGGGGAGCCTTTATCTTGCATGCCACGGCCCGATCTCAGGGAAGTTTCCCTGGAGCGCTGTTTTTCACAAGCTTTTTCTGCCTTCTTACTGCGAGGAGTGAAGAACGTGTCGGCCCTCTTCTCCTTATCTCTTTGTTTTCCTCCTCTCATTGTCATTGTAGGGTACTGGAATATGTCTGGAAACAGAGGTAAGTGGTGCCAAATACTTAAGGCCGGTTTAGTCCCGTGGGTGCTTGATTATAGCTTTGGTTGGGCCCTCTGGTGTCAGAGGTGACTCAATGAGCAGCCATTCATGGTGACGGTAAGGCCAGGCCCCCTCAATGTACTTTTTTAATGAGTCAATTGTTGTTGTCTCTTGGGTTCCAGGATCACTCGATGAATCTATGTTTGTCCTGGAGTAGTCCAAATCACCTTGCGCTATAGATGAGTCTATAAGCTTTTGTGACTCCTCTAGTGGGGATATTTTGGGGGGTAGTGGCGAAAATATAGAATCTCTTTTTCCCTTTTTTTCTCCGTTTTTTGTCTTGTTTCCTTTGAGACTTACCTTCCCTTTTTTTAAGTTGACATGATTTCCTACAGTCCTTGATTTTTCTTTTAGACTGAGACTCTTGCCATTCCTTTATCTTTTACGTATTAAAACTCTGCTTAATCCCTTAATTTCAAAGTTCTGTCCGGAGTATTAATACCTCAAACCCAGAAATATACTGTATATTTACCGGGTATCTAAAAAATTTCCGGGGGCTGCATATGTTTTTAGTTTTAGCTTAGTAGTTTTATTCTATTAGAGCCTTTAGGTCTGTTTTAAGTTCTGAAAAAAAACATTCAACAGTGTTCGTGTCTTATCAGTTTCAGCTTCAGACACCAAGTGTGGATGGTCTTACGTTGCCCTAGCCAATTTTCCCAATAATATGCCAGTGTTATTTGCCATTTAATATGCCCCAGCCAATTTGCCCAGTAATATGCCAGTGTTATTTGCCATTTAATATGCCCCTTCCAATTTTCACAATAATATGCCAATGTTATTTGACATTTAATATGCCCCAGCCAATTCGCCCAGTAATATGCCCCTGCCAATTTGCCCAATAATATGCCAGTGTTATTTGCCATTTAATATGCCCCTGACAATTTGCTCAATAATATTCCTGTGTTAGTTGCCATTTAATATTCCCCAGCCAATTTGCCCAATAATATTCCAGTGTTATTTGCCATTTAATATGCCCCTGCCAATTTTCACAATAATATGCCAGTGTTATTTGCCATTTAATATGCCCCAGCCAATTTGCCCAGTAATATGCCAGTGTTATTTGCCATTTAATATGCCCCTTCCAATTTTCCCAATAATATGCCAATGTTATTTGCCATTTAATATGCCCCAGCCAATTTGGCCAGTAATATGCCAGTGTTATTTGCCATTTTATATGCCCCTGCAAATTTGCCCAATAATATGCCTGTGTTATTGCCATTTTATATGCCCCTGCCAATTTGCCCAATAATATGCCAGTGTTATTTGCCATTTAATATGCCCCAGCCAATTTGCCCAGTAATATGCCAGTGTTATTTGCCATTTAATATGCCCTGCCAATTTGCACAATTATATGCCAGTGTCATTTGCTATTTAATGTGCCCCTGCCAATTTGCCCAATAATATGCCAGTGTCATTTGCCATTTAATATGCCCCAGCCAATTTGCCCAGTAATATGCCAGTGTTATTTGGCATTTAATATGCCCTGCCAATTTGCCCAATAATATGCCAGTGTCATTTGCCATTTAATGTGCCCTTGCTAATTTGCCCAGTAATATGCCAATGTTAGTTGCCATTAATATTCCCCAGCTAATTTACCCAATAATATGTCAGTGTTACCTATCATTAATAAGCCCCTGCCACTTTCCCCAGTACATTCCCCCCATCTCCCCAGCACTTTCCTTTCCCTGGTGGCTAGTGGCAGGCAACATGCTGCCTGTTCGTCTCCCAGGCGGTTGTGCCGACAGGTCACGTGATCCGGCGCGCGTATGACGTCAGCGTGCCGGTCACGTGACCTGTCGGCACTTCCGTGTCAGACTGCACGGGGAGCCGAACAGGCAGCACGGAGGTTTCTCTGTGCTGCCTGTTCGGCTCCCCGTGCAGCCCGGCAGGCAGGCAGAGAAGGGGAGGGGGATCTTCCGATCCCTTCTCACCTCCGTCTCTGCCTGCAAGCGTGTCATATTTTTTTTTTAAGTGTCTTTTTTTTTTTAAATAGGTTTTTTTTTTTTCTCTTCTCGGGGGGGGGGGGGGGGGGGTACCCCCCCTGGATCCGCCACTGCCTCTCTGCACAGCAGCGCTGTCCAAGGTTCAGGCGGAATTGTGGTCTGGAGTGCTTGGCTCAATTTATCGAATACGTATTGCCACAGAGGTTGTACGTGTGCACATTGCCACCAGGTGTGGAGCAGTGTGCCCTCTTCTCCACAATTACGGAAACAAAGCGGGGAGGTGGCTGGGTACATGTGATGGAGGCGTGTGGGCGGCAGGTGCCAACGAGTGAGGGTTTTGATACAGTTTTCCTGTATAAGCGTACATGATGTCACTTTACAAAGGTTCATGTAAATAAAGGTCCATTCAGTTCTATCTAGTGATGCACCCAAGTCTTGTTCCCACTTTTGTTCATGCGGGGGTGGATTCGGATATTTTTCTCCCATTATATGTACATAGAGACGAGATATGGCTCCCTTTGGTCTTGGGGGATTTTGAAACATCCTCTCGTAAAAAGTACTATCGCTTGTGGGGTGTTGTGTCAGGAATGATCCAACATAATGTGCTATTTGTAAATAACAGAATAATTAGGTCGGTGGTAAGGCATTTAATTCTATCAAGCTAGAATAAGATCTAAGGTTGTCGTGGGCCAAAAAATCACCTACTGTCAGGTAGATGCACCATTTTAACATACTGGGGATTACTTCAAGGAACCCAAGGCTGTTTACCTTTTCCACTACTGCAAAATACCTGATTTTTCTATCCACCACTCACTTCAAGTAACCCAAGGATGTTTGCGTCTTCCACTACTGCAAAAGACCTGATTTTTCTATCCACCACTCACTTCAAGTAACCCAAGGCTGTTTGTGTCTTCCACTACTTCAAAAGACCTGATTTTTCTATCAACCACTCACTTTAAGTAACCCAAGGCTGTTTGCATCTTCTTCTACTGCAAAAGACCTGATTTTTCTATCCAACACTCACTTCAAGTAACCCAGGGCTGTTTGCATCTTCCACTACTGCAAGAAGTATATGAAGATTGTAGCAATTGCTCTAGATTGGGCCCTCTTATTACTTGTTTTGATTAGCCACATCTAAATTCCTCTGTATTATTTGTATGGTAAAAATGTTCTTTGTAACGCTACTTAACTAATAACCTTTAGCACCTTAGTAAATATTGTTAAATGTATTGCTGTCCCCAAATGCTGTGGTAACTTTCTCTTATCTGATTTGTTGAAATTTGCTCTAAAAGACCCCTCCCCATCTTTCAAAAATTTGGTCTCATCTCCCTCTCTCTTCTATCTTCCCAGACCTGATTTTTCTATCCACCACTCACTTCAAGTTACCCAAGGCTGTTTGATCCCAATCTTCTTTTATAGACTGCACCAGACACGTGATTCTACTCAACCATAGTAGTTGCCGCACCTACACACAGGTTCTAATGATCACCTACTGATATCATCTGAGAAATAACTGCAGACTTTTAAATTCACTGCATACAATCCACTGATAACACCTTAGAGCCAGTTTGTTAATTCCAATTTACTACTCTTCATTCCTTCATCACAAAACCTACATTAAACACCCTGCCTATCTGACTTGTAGGTTCATCACCCTACCTCAGCATCTTAAAATACAATCACACTACAACTCACAATAGAGTGAATATCTAGCTCTTCTTCATCTCTTATATTGATCAGCAGCATACAATTATCACTAACCTCCAAGTGTCATTACCAGCTCCTCCTCTCTTCAGCCTTTTACTTCTTCATCCTTGACACCTCCCCTAACCCTGGCCAGAAATAAAATCAGCATTGGCTACAGACCTCGCCTGCTTCATATCACTAACACCAGTTGCAATAATGATAACCTTATATCTATCACCTGCAATAGTCAACTGCACTTCAGCTTTGCCCTGCTAAACACACGCTCTGTATGCAAAGCTTACAGCCATTCACAAGCTATTCATCTCTCACTCCTTTAAACTCCTTGCACTTACTGAAACCTGGCTTACCTTATCTGACACTGTCTCTCCTGCTGCTCTCTCTTATGGTGACCTACACTTCAGCCACACCCCAAGGCCTGGGACAGAAAGAGTGAAGGTGTTGGCATCCTCCTATCTCCTAAGTTCCAGCCCTTACCCTCAGCACCTTCCCTCTCATTGTCATCACTCAAAGTACACACTATTTGTCTTTTCGCCTCTCTATCCCTTCATGTTACCGTTCTTTATCGGCCCCCAACTTTTTTTCTCTGATGTACCATGTCTCATTCTGGGAGATTTCAACATTCCCATTGACATAACCAACTCTCCTGCCACTTCAAAGCTCATCTCCCTAACCTCTTCCTTTGGCCTCTCCCACTGGACCAACTTTCCAACCCACACTGTCGGTCACTCACTAGTCCTAGTATTCACTAAATCATGTGCCATTTATAACTTTTGCCATTCACCTTTCCCCCTGTCTGAGCACCACCTTTTTACCTTCTATCCCACTGTACTACTACACGTCTCCCCCCGACTCAATTCCAAAGACTGTTATCTAACTCCACCCTCCCGCTACTTACCACTGCTCTTCAAACCTCTCTCCCCTCCTTCCCATCCATCTCATGTCCGGAGGAAGCTTCTAACTCTTACAACAGCATGCTCACCTCAGCCCTTAACAAAATTGCCCCTGTTGCTGCCAAACGTGCCCGCTCAGTCCAAGCAACACTATTTCTCTACCTTAATATCCACCCACTCATCGAATCCCAAATGTCTCTTCTCTACGTTTAATGCTCTCCTCTGTCCCCCCTGCTCCTCCACCCTGCTCCCCTCTTACAGCCCAAGACCTTGCCTCTCACTTCATAAACAAAGTTGACGGTATCAGGTGTAACTTCACCGCCCGTGACTTGCCCCAACAACCTCCTGCCTTGTTCCCATTCCCCAAACCCACTCTGAAAATCTTCTCCCCTGTAGCTGAGAAAGAGGTAGACTATCTGCTCTCCTTCTCGAGATCTACTACTTGTGTGCCAGATCCCATCCCATCTCACCTTGTATCCTTTCTTTCCCCTCTACTCTGTTCAACTCTAACCCATCTCATCAACCTCTCTCTGTCCTCTGGAATAGTACCATCAACCTTCAAGCAAGCACAAATACACCTGTATTGAAAAAATCTTCCCTAGACCCCACACTTCCATCTAACTACCGTCCTATTTACCTTCTCTCCTTCGTGTCCAAGTTGCTGGAGAGAACGGTGCACTCGTGACTAAGAAACTTTCTGACTGCCAATGACCTACTTGACCCTTTTCAATCTGGCTTTAAATCCTTACACTCTATTGAAACAGTCCTCACCTTTCTTCCAAATCTAAAGGCCACTTCTCAGTGATGATCCTCTTAGATCTCGCTGCTGTCTTTGATACCATTAACCACCGCCTCCTTCTTAACAGATTATCCTCATTTAGCATAGGTGGCACAGCACTCTCTTGGATTAAGTCATATCTATCTAAGGGCTTCTATTCAGTGTCGCTTGCTGGAGCATTGAGCATCGTTGTCTGTTCCTCTCTCTGTTGGTCTTTCGCAAGGATCGGTTCTTGGCCCACTGTTGTTTTCCCTGTACACCACCTCTCTGGGAGAACTCGTCCGCTCTTTTTTCTTTCCAATACCATCTGTACATGGATGATACTCAGATCTATCTCTCCTCCCCTGACCTCACTACCTCTGAAGTGTCACGTGTAGTTAAGTGTATGCCCGCCATCCCCACTTGGATGTCTGATCGCTACCCAAAACGTAACCTTTCCAAAACAGAGCTGATTATCTTCCCTTCCTTAAACTCTGTCCCTACACCTGGCTTCACAGTCACTGATAAAAATGCTAAAATCGTACCAGCTGACCGCATCCGATGTCTTGGGGTCACTTTTACTCTGCTCTCTCCTTCATTCCTCATATTCAGTCTTTAGCCAAATCCTGTCATCTACACCTAAGGAACATCGCATGCATTCGCCTGTTCCACAGCGAAGAGACAACGAAAATACTAGTGCACTTGCTTGTGATCTCTCACCTTGACTATTGTAACAGCCTTCTGACTGGACTACCTCTGGCTTGTCTCTCTACCCTGCAATGTATTCAAAACACAGCTGCCAGACTCATCTTTCTTGCTCGTCGGTCAGATTCGGCTTCTCCGCTCTGTTATGCCCTCCACTGGCTCCCCATCTTCTCTAGGATCAAATTTTAAATGCCATCTTTAACCTAAAAAGCCCTTCACTCCTTGGCAAACATATTGGGAAAATGTGCGCTAGTACCAAAAAACACTTTACACTGTGATTACCCTTTTAAAAGTGGAAATCCTCTCCGTGTTTAATGCAAAGGGAAACAAAAAATGAAAGTATAATATAGTCTAGTATTTCCAAGAAATATAAGTGATAAAAAGGTGTTTATATGAATGAACTCACATATCCCTGAGCAGAATTCTGCTCAGTGTAAAGTGCATCCAAGGAGCCCCACGTAGGGTCAAATATCCACCAGTCTCAGGGAGATTTCAAGCAATATAGGATAAGAGAGCACAGGGAGAGAATCTCAGGATGGGTACATTTAATGCATACAAAAAACATATAAAATCTTACATTAAAATAAGAAAGCTCCAGTGGGAAAGTGCTACTGCTGTGATGTTAATTCTTGTGGTCACAGCAGAGACATCATATTAGGGGGGGACAATTGAAAAAAATGCATTATAATTATATCCAAACATTTATATTCTATATGGAGCATATTCTTACTATCTTTTAGACATTTCAAACACCTTAGTTTCTGGGCTATATAAAAACACTTTATTCACCAAAGATATTAAAAATAGAAATAGTTAACATAAATATATATATATCCAAAAAAGAAAAAATATAATTAAACAATAGAGTTGAAATGCCTACTAAAGGTCATAAGAGGGTTACATACCCATACACATTAAAAAACTGAAAAAAATGTATATATAAAAATAATAATTGTGTGACATTGACAGACAATAGAACATAGTTAATATTCTGGGGACTGCAACACGTTTTATAATCTCAATAAAAATTAAATAATACGAACAGCTGAACAAATTCATTAAGGCAGGCCTCGACAAACCCCGGGTGCCAGGTCGCCATGGCGACCAGGAAATCGGACCTGGCGCCCGGGTAACGTGATGTGCCCTCGGTAATGCGATCGTTTTTTTCCATTTTCTGCTTTGCAGCAGCGGTGCGTGAGGGAGCAGAGTGAGTGCACCGGCTGCACAGACTTCCTGCTCCGCCCCCTCGCGCACCGCGTTATAGCTGATCACCTGGGAGCATAGCAGGGAAGCTGCTCTGTGTACCACCGGGCTGCAACAGAAACATCCCCCTTCCCTGCATTGAGGTATAATAGCAGGTAGGGGGACATTGATAGGTGAACTTTTTTTTTTTTCTTAAAAAAAAACCCAAAGACCTGTTGTCTTGTGTATGTGTCTGCCTGGATGTGTTTGTGTGTACATGTGTGTGTGACTGGATGTGTTTGTGTGTATATATGTGTCTGCCTGGATATGTTTGTGTGTACATGTGTGTGTGACTGGATGTGTTTGTGTGTATATATGTGTCTGCCTGGATGTGTTTGTGTGTACATGTGGGTGTGACTGGATGTGTTTGTGTGTATATATGTGTCTGCCTGGATATGTTTGTGTGTGTATAAATGTGTCTGCCTGGATGTCTTTGTGTGTATAAATGTGTCTGCCTGGATGTCTTTGTGTGTGTATATATGTGTGTGACTGGATGTGTTTGTGTGTATATATGTGTGTGACTGGATGTGTTTGTGTTTATGTATGTGTGTGACTGGATGTGTTTGTGTTTATATATGTGTGTGACTGGATGTGTTTGTGTGTATGTATGTGTGTGACTGGATGTGTTTGTGTGTATGTATGTGTGTGACTGGATGTGTTTGTGTGTATGTATGTGTGTGACTGGATGTGTTTGTGTGTATGTATGTGTGTGACTGGATGTGTTTGTGTGTGACTGGATGTGTTTGTGTGTATGTATGTGTCTGACTGGATGTGTTTGTGTGTATGTATGTGTCTGACTGGATGTGTTTGTGTGTATGTATGTGTCTGACTGGATGTGTGGGTGTTTGTATGTATATGTAGAAAAACAAGGTGTAACAGGTTTTGCACTCAGAAGTGGAGGGAGCAAGGAGAGGACTTTCACCCTAGTGAAATAAAGTATCCTGTATGTATATGGGACAGACTATGTGTCTGTGTGTGACTGCGTGTGTTTGTGTTTATGTGCCGTTGTCTGGCTCCTAGATTTTTTAGCTGGCTCCTAAAACTCAGATAAATTTGTCAAGCCCTGCATTAAGGTGCTCCTGTAGGTATTCACATTATTATAGAAAATTGAAGAGGTCGACTTCAAGACCATTAGGGGTGAGAGTTTTCAATCATACACCCACTTCATCTCCAATTTCCCCAGTTCTTTCCAGGAGTCTTCCCCTCTCCAATGCTTTTTATCTTTCGCAATAGCTGTAAAGCTTAATTCTGTAGGGTCACTGTTGTGTTTTAAAAAATGTTTAGGTACACTATGTGTTACAAGTTTCTTTTTAATATTATTGCAGTGCTCTCCTATTCTTTTCATAAGTTTTCTACTGGTTCGCCCAACATATTGCAGTCCACAGGAACATTCCAATAAATAGATCACAGAGCAAGTGTCACAATTCATAAATAAATTCTTTAATTTGGTATTCTTTCCCTGTCACCTTAGATGTAAAATTATTTGTCTTTTTCTGTTGCTGTGATTTTGTCTGTCGGCATGCATTACAATTATTACACCTATAAAACCCTGGATTCTGAGTTAAAAAGGTTCTTTTTTCTTTTGCTTGTTTCTTTGTGTAGCTTTTTGTAATACACCTATGAATGTTAGGGGCCCCTCTAAAAATTATTTTGGGCTTTTCTGGTAAGTTCTCTATCAAGAGATCATCCTTTTGTAAAATGGGCCAATGTTTTTGAATAATTTTCTTTAACCAGTATTTTTTATTATTGTAGTCAAGAATTATGGGGAGCAAGGGTTCCTTATTCTCTTTCCTCTCTCTTTCTTTATATACGAGAAGGGATTCCCTACTTATCATACCCACTTCTTCTATTGCTTTATTAATATTTACCTCGGGATAATCCCTCACCATAAGTCTTTCTTTGAGGATTTGTATTTGTTCCTTACATACTGAATCCTCTGTGCAGTTCCTTTTTAATCTCAAAGCTTGGCTTTTAGGAATATTATCCAGCCACAGAGGGTAGTGTCCACTATCATGCACAATAAAACTATTAACGTCGTCCAGCTTCTTAAAATATGTTTTAAACTTAATTGTACTGTCTTCTATATATATCACTAGGTCCAGAAAGTGGACACTACGGCAGTCATATTCCGTATTCAGCTTTATTCCCCAATCATTAGTATTAAGATATTTCAGGAATTTGTTTAATTCCAGCTCATCCCCTCTCCATATGATGAACAAGTCATCAATATAGCGGTAGTATGAGACCTGGTTCGCCCTCCATTCATGCTCTGAGCATACAAATTGATGTTCCCACTCTGCCATAAATAGATTTGCATAGCTGGGGGCAAACCTGCTTCCCATAGCTGTTCCTTGTTTTTGTAGGAAAAAGCTATCATTAAACCAAAATAAGAACTAAATTTATCCCTTCCACTATAATGTTAAAAAAGGTCTCTTCTAAGATATTTTTCTGTAACAAGATATTTTTTACAGCTGCACATCCCTTTTCATTCTCAATAATAGTATACAGCAATGTCACATCGCTTGTAACTAACCACATTTCCTGATTCCACACAATATCTTTTAAAATGTGCAATACGCTTACAGTGTTTTTCAAGTAGGAGGGTATTTGTTTCACATAAGGTTGTAGAATGTGATCTAGATATTCAGATAAGTTGGAATATAATGATCTCACTCCAGACACAATTGGTCTTCCTGGAGGGCATTCCGCATTTTTATGTATCTTAGGGAGGAAGTAGAATACCGGAATGACCGGATGAGGGTTATTTATATATGCATATTCTTCTTTTCCCAAGAAATTACAACTTTTTCCTTTATCTAGATAGTTGGTCAGAAGTTTCCTTTAATCAGGAGTGGGATCAACCTTAAGTCTAGTATAAATTAGAGGATCATTCAATTGGCGATATGCCTCTTTCAAATAATATTCAGAAGACATAATGACCCCCCCCCCCCTTATCTGCAGATTTAATTACCAATCTTTCATCTTTACTTAAATCCTCCAGAGTTCTCCTTTGCAATGTCGATAAGTTGGAGTGATCATATCTCGTATTCTTGATTTTTTTCTACATCCGACATTACCATTTTTTCAAAAACATCTAATGTGCCTGATCTGTATGCAGTAGGATAAAAGGTCGAACTCTTTTTCAAAGTGGTTCTATTATTTCTGACTGGTGGGTCTTTAGTTTTTTTCTACATTACCCAGATACCTTTGTTGTTTGCCTATAAAAAATCTTTTTAAAGTGGACTTCCTCAACATAGTAACATAGTAATTTAGGTTGAAAAAAGACACAAGTCCATCAAGTTCAACCCTTCTACCTATCATTACAGCTTTTGATCCAAAAGAAGGCAAAAAACCCCTAAGGAAGTTATTTCGAATTTTGCCTCCTGGGGGAAAAAATTCCTTCTTGACTCCAAGAGGCAATCAGATTTCTCCTTGGATCAATAAGCTCTTTTATTAATGCTTATTCTATTATTAATAGCCCTGTATGTTCTGCTTTCCTAAAAAAACATCCAAACCATTTTTAAATGCATCTATTGTGGTTGCTAGCACTACCTCTCTTGGCAGGGAGTTCCATAACTTTATTGTCCTAACCGTAAAGAATCCCTTCCTTTGCTGTCTATGAAATCTTTGCTCTTCCAGTCTGAGGGGGTGACCTCTTGTTCTTTGTACCTTTCTGTTAATGAACAGGTCACTGGAGAGCTCTTTATATTGGCCCTGCAAATATTTATATAATGTTATCATATCCCCTCTGAGACGCCTTTTTTCTAACGTATATAAATTCAATTTTTTAAGTCTCTCTTCATAACTAAGATCCTCCAAACCCCTTATTAATTTTGTAGCTCTCCTTTGCACTTTTTCTAGTTCCTTAATATCCTTTTTAAGGACTGGTGCCCAGAACTGTACTGCATATTCAAGGTGAGGTCTTACCATTGATTTGTAAAGAGGCAAGATGATATCCTCCTCCCGTGAATCTATACCTCGTTTTATACATGCCAATATCTTATTGGCCCTTGCAGCTGCTGACTGGCATTGGGCACTGTTGCCAAGTTTGTTGTCTATAATTATTCCTAAATCCTTTTCATTAGTAGTTTTTCCCAGGGAAAAACCATTTAACGTATATGTTGCTTTGTTATTATTTTTCCCATAATGCATAACTTTACATTTGTCTATATTGAACCTCATTTGCCACTTTACTGCCCAGTCCCCCACTCTGTCCAAATCTTCCTGTAAAGAAAAAACATCAAGATTAGTCTTTATTGCCTTACATAATTTAGTGTCGTCCGCAAACACGGAGACATGGCTCTCAGCACAATGTGGCAGATCATTAATAAACAAATTAAAAAGAAGAGGGCCCAAAACAGACCCCTGAGGTACTCCGCTTAATACCCTTGTCCAATTTGAGGATTTTCCATTTACAACAACCCTTTGTGTTCTATCTTTTAGCCAATTTTCAATCCACTTTACACATTTGCCCCCAAACCTATTTCTCTCAATTTGTAGAGTAACCTTTTGTGTGGAACTGTATCAAATGCTTTCGCAAAATCCAAATAGATCACATCAACTGCCACACCTAGATCTATATTTTGACTGACTTCTTCATAGAATGTTATTAAGTTTGTTTGACAAGACCTGTCTTTCACAAAACCATGTTGACTTTTACTAATTATATTCTGGTTCAAGATGTATTCTTGAGTGTATACCTTTAGCAATCCTTCAAATAGTTTCCCCACTACAGATGTCAAGCTCACTGGCCTATAATTACCTGGCAGAGATTTTGATCCCTTTTTAAATATTGGAATGACATCCGCCTTTCGCCAGTCTGTTGGCACTGTACCTGAACTGAATGAATCCCTAAAGATCATGAATAGTGGTCTGGCCAGAATTATGCTTAACTCTCTAAGTACCCTTGGGTGTATACAATCTGGTCCTGGGGCCTTGTCTATATTAACAGAGTTTAATTGCTTAAGCACTTTTTCCTGTGTCAGCCAATCCCATGTTTGCGGCGAATGTCCCATAACTTCCTGTAGCAGGGGCTCGTCCATCTGCTCTTCCTTAGTATAAACAGAAGAAAAAAAAGTATTTAAAATGTCTGCTTTCTCTCTGTCCTCACTTACCAAATTTCCCATTTGGGATAACAAGGGCCCAACATTTTCCCTCTTTAGCTTTTTTCCATTTATATATTTATAAAACATTTTGGGGTTAGTTTTACTCTCCTTGGCAACCCTTTTCTCATTTTCCAATTTAGCCATTTTAATTGCCTTTTTGCAGGCTTTGTTGGCCTCTTTGTACTCTATAAATGATAATGCTGATCCCGTGTTTTTATAATGTTTGAATGCCATTTTCTTGTTTTGTACTAACTGTTTCACGTTACCTGTAAGCCACATTGGTTTCGATTTTTGTCTTTTGCATTTGTTTCCCAAAGGTATATATTGGGATGTGTACTTTTGTAATGTGTGCTTAAAGGCATTCCACTTGTCTTCTGTGTTTAGTCCAGAAAACAATCGTTCCCAGTCTAAATGTTCAATCGATGCCCTTAGTCCATCAAAGTTAGCCCTTCTAAAATTAAGTGTTTTGGTGGCGTATTTACCAATTTGCTTTTTTGCATTAATCTCAAATGAGACCATATTATGGTCACTATTCCCCAAGTGTTCTCTTATTTGGATGTTTGAGATAAGCTCCTCATTGTTTGTTATTACCAAATCCAGACAGGCATCCATTCTAGTTGGGGTGTCTACTAATTGTGCCATAAATTTGTTATTAAGCAGGTCCAGAAACTTGCTGCCCCTAGCTGAAATAGTTGTGCCACACTTCCAATCTATATCTGGGTAATTAAAATCTCCCATGATTAGAACTTCATTCATATTTGCAGCCTTTTCAATTTGTAATAAAAGCTGATCTTCTCCATCAATGCTAATATTTGGTGGCTTGTAGCATACACCTACAAGTAATGTGCGATTCTTTTTAGCGTCTAAGCTAATCTCCACCCACAGTGTCTCCACATCAGTTACAGTTACATCATGTACACCTTCTTTAATACTGGGATTTAATTTAGGATTTACATACAGACAAATCCCTCCCCCTTTTCTATTTACTCTGTCCTTTCTAAAAAGTGAGTAACCTTGTAAATTAACTGACCAGTCGTGGGTCTCATCCCACCACGTTTCTGTGATTCCGATTAAATCATACTGTTCAGCACTTACCAGTATCTCCAGCTCACCCATTTTGTTTGTCAAGCTTCTTGCATTTGCTAAAAGACATTAGCAAACCTATCAAGAACCTATTAATGTCTATAATGTGCCAAATCTATCTAAACTCCTGGTAGGGGCATATTTCAGTCCCTTACTGAGGACTCTTTTTTGGATGTTACTCAAATCCAGGCCTGATATATAAAAAATGCCCACTGTATCTAATTCCTTCTCCACGTGGATCTTCTTGTGTAAGCCCCCCCTCCTTCCCCTATGTCTAAATGTTTTCTTTGTGGTCGGGGTCTTTCTCCTGTCTTTCTCCAGGGGGATGTTCTGTTCCACACTGGTTCTCTCTGACCCCGTCCTAAAAAATTCTCTTGATCAGATGTCATATTATCAATTTCTGGGGATAAAATGCTAAATCTGTACTGGGTGTTAGGGTATTTTTCCTTGGTTCATGTGTCTTATATTTAGTTTGCCCTCTTTTCTTTGATTCTATCACATGCCAGCTATCCCTTTCTTTTCCCTCATATTTCTTAACTGGGGTAGTAGGTAGCTCATCAAATTTCTTCGAGAAGGTTCTAATTTTATCATTTAGATAATACCCTTTATCTCTCCGGTATTTTTTCACTTTTATCTTCCTTACCTCTTCCTCAATTTTATCCAGATTTGCTTTCATATCCTCTGTAAAATTCCCAAATTCAGGGAGTATCTCACAGGGTGAAAGGTTATCACAGCATCGTTCTATATTAGTCTTAAGATCTATAAGGGTCTTTTCCCTAATCGAGATAATGAAACCCATCAGTTCAAAGGAGCAATAGTCCAAGATTTTTTCCCACTGTATTTTAATGTTTTCATCATCCAAATCAGTGGATAGGGCCTTAAAGATCCTTAAACCTCTTGGGATCATTCTTTCCTTAAGGTATTTTTTAAGAGTGGCAATCTCCCATTTTATTTTTATTTCTTTAGTTAGTAATTTTTCAAGTGTATAGAATTCTTCACGTAAACATAAGTGGTCTATCCCTTCTTCAGACCTATTTAAATCATCATCAAAAAAAGTTTCCATATCACCACAAAAATTGTGGTGGAAATCAAGAAGTGACATAATGTGTATAAAGTGCACAAAGCAGGCTGCTGTGTATTCAGTGAAACAAACACGTGTAAAATCAGAAAAGTGGAGAACACACTGCGCCTATATGTGACGGAAGTGGCAGCAACAAAATCAACTAGTGTTCCACTACTAGTACAAATTGTGAAAATGTGCGCTACTACCAAAAAACACTTTACACTGTGATTACCCTTTTAAACAAGGCAATCCTCTCTGTGTTTAATGCAAAGGGAAACAAAAAATTAAATTATAATATAGTGTAGTATTCCCAAGAAATATAAGTGATAAAAAGGTGTTTATATGAATGAACTCACATATCCCTGAGCAGAATTCTGCTCAGTGTAAAGTGCATCCAAGGAGCCCCACGTAGGGTCAAAGATCCACCAATCTCAGGGAGATTTCAAGCAATATAGGATAAGAGAGCACAGGGAGAGAATCTCAGGATGGGTACATTTAATGCATAGAAAAAAACAAAATCTTAAATTAAAATAAGCAAGCTCCAGTGGGAAAGTGCATATAGTGCAAGTCCAAATGGAAAATGTCCCAATTGTCCACAGATATCCTCCTCCCGCACACAACTCATTTTGCATGGCTTGTAAGGCTTTTTCAAGTGTAGTCTCTCTTATCCGATTCTCCATATTTGTAGTTCCCGCTACCCATGACATCCGGAAGTCGCGGGTAGCGGAAGTCGCGGGTAGCAGAAACTACAAATATGGATAATTGGAAAAGAGAGACTACATTTGAAAAAGCCTTATAAGTCAGGCGAAACGCGTTGTGTGCGGGAGGAGGATATGTGGACAATTGGGACATTTTCCATTTGGACTTGCACTATATGCACTTTCCCACTGGAGCTTGCTTATTTTAATGTAAGATTGTATATGTTTTTTCTATGCATTAAATGTACCCATCCTGAGATTCTCTCCCTGTGCTCTCTTATCCTATATTGCTTGAAATCTCCCTGAGATTGCTGGATCTTTGACCCTACGTGGGGCTCCTTGGATGCACTTTATACTGAGCAGAATTCTACTCAGGGATATGTGAGTTCATTCAAATAAACACCTTTTTATAACTTATATTTCTTGGGAATACTACACTATATTATAATTTCATTTTTTGTTTCCCTTTGCATTAAACACGGAGAGGATTGCCTCGTTTAAAAGGGTAATCACAGTGTAAAGTGTTTTTTGGTAGTAGCGCACATTTTCACAATTTGTACTAGTAGTGGAACACTAGTTGATTTTGTTGCTGACACTTCCATCAAATATAGGCGCAGTGTGTTCTCCACTTTTCTGATTTTATACGTGTTTGTTTCACTGAATACACAGCAGCCTGCTTTGTGCACTTTAACCCCTTAAGGACAGAGCCTTTGAAACATTTTTGTCCTTTCTGGACAATGGCTATTTTAACATTTCTGTGCTGTTTGTGTTTAGCAGTAATTTTCTTCTTCGTCATTTGCTGTACCCACACATATTATATATTGTTTTTATCGGGACAAAAAGGGCTTTCTATGGATGCCATATTTTTGATCATATCTTATCATATTATTAAAAAAAAATAATAAAATATGGTAAAAAAAAAAAAAATACACAAATTTCTTTGTTTTTATTTGAAACAACTTCTCCTCATCGACAAAAGCGAACAAAAAAACATGCTAAATAGATTCTACTATTTCTCCTGAGTACAGGGATACCACCCATGCATAGGTTTGTTGGGTTGTTTGGGGGCTAAAATGCCAAATTTGTGAGGTGCAGTTTTTTGTTTTCCAACTTGAAATTTTTACATGCAGACAGCCTGCACCCATGTCCCATTTGGGACATATTTGAAACCAGCCAGTGTATTTTACCCCATCAACCCATATATTTTTTAAAAGTAGACACCCTAGGCTATCTCAAATGGTGGTATTTTAACACTTTCCATGCACTAATTCTACCACCAGCCTTTGTCAAAGTTTGTGGTAGTAATTTTTTTGTGTTTTTTTTTTCACAAACCTTGTACTTCAGACATAAATTTACAGATTTTGGTATGTGTCACTGCCAAATAACACCCCAATAAGTGTTCAGTAACATCTCTTGAGTACAGGGATACCACCCATGCATAGGTTTGTTGGGTTGTTTGGGGGGTAAAAGGCCAAATTTGGTAGGTGCCGTTTTTGGTTTTCCAAATTGAAATTTTGACATGCAGACCGCCTGCACCCATGTCCCATTTGGGACATATTTGAAAACAGCCAGTGTATTTTACCCCATCAACCCATATATTTTTTAAAAGTAGACACCCTACGCTATTTGAAATGGTGGTATTTTAACACTTTCCATGCACTAATTCTACCACCAGCCTTTGTCAAAGTTTGTGGTAGTAATTTTTGTGTGTTTTTTTTTCACAAATATTGTATTTTAGACATAAATTCACAGATTTTGGTATGTGTCACTGCCAAACAATAACCCAATATGTGTTCAACAACATCTCCTGAGTACAGGGATACCACCCATGCATAGGTTTGTTGGGTTGTTTGGGGGCTAAAAGGGCCACATTGTGAAGGTGCGCATTTTCAACTTGGAATATTGACGTGTAGCCAGCCTGAGCCCATCTTTCATTTGGGACTTTTTTTTAAAGTAGGACAGTGTATTTTACCCCAAAAAGTATATATTTTGTAAAAGTAGACACCCTAGGCTATTTTAAATGGTGTTATTTTAACACTTTCCATGCACCAATTCTACCACCAGCCTTTGTCAAAGTTTGTGGTAGTCATTTTATTGTGTATTTTTTCCCACATACATTGTACTTTAGACACAAATTCACATATTTCGGTATGTGTCACTGACAAACAATACCACAATATATGTTCAGCAACATCTCCCGAGCACAGGGATACCACCCATGCATAGCTTTGTCAGCTTTGTTGGGTGTTGAAAGGCTACATTTGAGAGGTGCGCTTTTTGATTTTCAAACTTGGAATTTGAACATGTAGAGCAAGGAAGGGGTTAATAGCTCTTATAAGAGCCTTTGTAGTACTGTACAAAAAAATTAACCCCTAAAAATGCACAGACAAGAAAAAATGTTCTGCTGTGCAGTGATCAGTGGCAGGGAAGGGGTTAATACACTACACTATACAAAGGGTATGGCTTTTATAAAAGCCCTTGGGACTCACAATTTTTTAACATTTTATTTAATTTATTACAATAAAAAAATTATGTTATACAGATCTGTCTCTTTCCCTCACTAAAACTCAAGTGAGGAGAGGGAGGCAGATCCATATGGGTCAGAACAATATTTACGAACCAGACGAATGGTGATGCTCATCTGAGAAATCACCAAACCACCTTTGCCACTGATCGGCTGTTACTGATCGCTATACACGCGTTCAGACAGCTTCAAAAGGAATACACGTAATCCCCTAGTGGGTATAACTAACCCCTAGCGAGTCTGACAAAAAAAATGCTGATAGCAAAAAAAAATCCTTCTGCGACTAGATTGCTCCATATGCGCTGCTTAGGCAGTGACCATATGCACTGCTTAGGCAGTGACCATATGTGCTGCTTAGGAAGTGATATACGGCAAGGAAGGGGTTAATAGCTCTTAAAAGAGCCTTTGATATAGTGTAATAAATCAAAGTAAAAAAAAAAACCCCTAAAAAAATGCACAGACAGCAAAAAATGTGCTGCTGTGTAAGATCACTGCGTACACAGCGATCAATTGCAGGGAAGGGGTTAAATACTGGAAACGGCTTTTATAAAAGCCTTTGGGTCTCAATTCAATTAAATATATTATAATTAAAAACTTACATTATACAGCTCTGTCTCCCTCCCTCACTAAAACTCAAGTGAGAGGGAGACAGATCTACACGGGTCAGATCAAATATTTACAAATATTGATCTAACCAGACGAATGGTGATGCTCATCTAAGCAAACGCCAACCCGCCTTTGTCACTTATCAGCTGTTACTGATCGCTATACATGCGGTCAGACAGCTAAAAAAATTTAAACGTAGTCCCCTAGCGGGTATAATTAACACGTGACGGGTGTAATAAAAAAGTTAAAAAAAAATTAAAAATGCTTCTGCAGCAAGATTGCTGCATTTGCGTCAGATCGCTGCTTAGGCAGTGATCTACAGCAAGAAAGGGGTTAATCTCTCTTAAAAGAGCTTTTTTTATACTGTAATGAATTACAGTAAAAAAAAATGAACCCCTAAAAAATGCACAGACAGCAAAAAATGTGCTGCTGTGTATGATCACTGCGTACACAGCGATCAATGGCAGGGAAGGGGTTAAATGGCTTTTATAAAAGCCCTTGGTGTTTAAAATTGTATTAAATATTTTTTTTATTATTTTATTTTATTTTTTACTTTATCTGATCTGTCTCTCTCCCTTACTAAAACTAGTAAGGTGAGGGAGGCAGATCAATACTTGTCAAAGGCAATATTTACTAATATTGCCTTTGACAGTATGATAAGTGCTCATCAGAGCACTTACCATACATGCCTGCACACAGATCACATAGATCTGTTGTGCCGGCATTGATTGGCTCCCCCTAGAGCATCGGAAGTGAAATACTTTCACTTCCGATGCTCTTGCCATTAGAAGGGAAGCGCTGCCTGTACAGGCAGCGTTCCCTTCTACTGAGCCGATGGGGTCGCTCAGGAGAGCGACCACCATCGGCTCTGGGGAGCATCAAGGTGTTACTAAGTGCCTCGCTAGCGAGGCACTTTAGAAACACCGCAGATGCTTAGAAAGCGAACGATCGTTCGCTTTCTAAGCACATGTGTGCAGCCGGCGCAGCCATTTTTAAATGGCTGCTACGATCACTCCGTGGAGTGATCGTAGCATGCCCCTGCACATTTGGGGGGTGTTGCACAATGCCTCTACCTAGAGGCATTGTAGCAACACCGCTAGAGTAAAGAAAGGGACCGCTGGTCGCTTTCTTTACTCAGTTTAGTGCATGACGTGCCAGGCACGTCACCTGTCGGCAAGTCCTCGATTTGCCGTGACGTGCCTGGCACGTCATCTGTCGTTAAGGGGTTAAACACATTATGTCACTACTTGATTTCCGCCACAATTTTTGTGGTGATATGGAAACTTTTTTTGATGATTTAAATAGGTCTGAATAAGGGATAGACCACTTATGTTTAAGTGATGAATTGTATACACTTGAAAAATTACTAACTAAAGAAATAAAAATAAAATGGGAGATTGCCACTCTCAAAAAATACCTTAAGGTAAGAATGATCCCAAGAGGATTCAATCCTAATTCAATGATTTGGATGATAAAAACATTAAAATACAGTGGGAAAAAATCTTGGACCATTGCTCCTTTGAACTGATGGGTTTCATTATCTCAATTAGGGAAAAGACCCTTATAGATCTTAAGACTAATATAGAACGATGCTGTGATAACCTTTCACCCTGTGAGATACTCCCTGAATTTGGGAATTTTACAGAGGATATGAAAGCAAATCTTGATAAAATTGAGGAAGAGATAAGGAAGATAAAAGTGAAAAAATACCAGAGAGATAAAGGGGATTATCTAAATGATAAAATTAAAACCTTCTTGAAGAAATTTGATGAGCTACCTACTACCCCAGTTAAGAAATATGAGGGAAAAGAAAGGGATAGCTGGCATGTGATAGAATCAAAGAAAAGAGGGCAAACTAAATATAAGACACATGAACCAAGGAAAAATACCCTAACACCCATAATAGATTTAGCATTTTATCCCCAGAAATTGGTAATATGACATCTGATCAGGAGAATTTTTTAGGACGGGGTCAGAGAGAACCAGTGTGGAACAAAACATCCCCCTGGAGAAAGAGAGGAGAAAGACCCCGACCACAAAGAAAACAGATATAGGGGAAGGAGGGAAGCTTACACAAGAAGATCCATGTGGAGAAGGAATTAGATACAACAGGCATTTTTAATATATCAGGCCTCGATTTGAGTGACATCCAAAAAAAAGTCCTCAGTAAGGGACTGAAATATGCCCCTACCAGGAGTTTAGATAGATTTGGCACATTTATAGACATTAATAGGTTCATGAGGAAGGCCAATTTAAAAATATTTTTTATAGGCAAACAACAAAGGTATTGTCAGATCTTCTATTTCCGTGACACTAACTCCTCCCCCTTCAGTGACGTGGTATTCCCCCGCCATATTGGGAAACCGCGCATTTGAAGTTGCTGAGTTATTTTGCCTGCTCGTGTCTAAAGACGCATCTCATCTGTTTTCATGTTATACGCAACCGCAAGTTAAACCGAAAGTGATAAACCGAAACTACCCTCGTTGACAGACCCGGATTGTTGTATTCGACTTACCTGAATTCTCCTCTCCTTGAAAACCGACTTGTAAACCGACCATTCTCCATTCTCAACTCCTAATACCTCGGATTGTTAACGGACTGCCTCATAATTAACCCTGAATTTACTGCATCACGCAGCAAGTACCGTATTTGCTCGATTATTAGACGACCCTGATTATAAGACGACCCCCCAAACTTTGGATATTCCATTAGGAAAAAAACTTAAAGCCTGAATATAAGACTACCCTATAGGAAAAAAGTTCAACTTGTATATATTCACATGTAAATTGCTTTTTTTAATAAAATATTATGATATAAAAAAATGTATTTCTTGTTTTTATTTCTTTTTATGTGCCAATGCTGCCTCCCTCTTTCCCTTGCCCCCATTGTTTTCTCTCTCTCACCTCCCCTTAGTGTTGTCTCTCTCTCCCCCTCCATTTGTCTCCCCCTCGCTCCCCTTGTCTGTTTCTGCACCCCCCTTGTCTGTCTCTTCAAACCCCCTCCCTCCCCTTGTCTCTGTCTCTAACAACCCCCTCCCTCCCCTTGTTGCTCTCCCCATCCCTCTGTCCCCGTCCCCCATGTTTTTTTTAAACCCACCCACCCTCCCTCACCTTTTAATTGGTCCCTGGTGGCTAGTGGGGGCAGCCGGGGGATGTCTGCACGATACGTGCAGACATCCTCCATGCTGCCCGACACCTCCGTCTATTATGATGGACCAGCTGGTCCATCATAATAGACGGAGGTGTCGGGCAGCATGGAGGATGTCTGCACGTATCGTGCAGACATCCCCCAGCTTCCCGATTGTCCCTGGTGGCTAGTGGGGCAGCCAGGACTTCTGTGACGAAAGCGGAAGTACCCGGCTTCTTCACAGAAGCCCCGGCGGTCATGCCGGGCGGAAGCAGGGGAGTCTGCGCTCATCGCGCAGACATCCCCTGCTGTTAGAGAGGGGGATCCAGGTCCCCTGCAGCTCTGCTCCTCCCCAATCTCCAATCCATTCAGTCGCCTTCTTTTCTAGGACACTTACTTCAGCAGAACAGAATTACCCAATTGGAGAAAAAGAACTACTAGGAATTAAGGCTTTTGAAAATTGGAGGCATTTATTAGAAGGAAATGAAATACCCATAATAGTTTATACAGATCATAAGAACCTTGAATTCTTACACAACAATAAAACATTATCTGCCAGACAAGTACGATGGAGTCTCTTTTTCGATAGATTTAATTTCCATATAATATACAGACCTGGATCAAGAAATAAAAAGGCTGATTCACTCTCCCGAATACCTAACAATCAATTCCAAACCCAAGTAATTTCTTCCATTCTTCCATCATCCAGATTTATTGGAATCACTACTTCTCTAATCGAAAAGATAAAAGGATTAACTCCTGAAGAATTGGATCTTCCTGATAAATTCTCCCTTTATAAAGAAAACTGTATTTTTTTGAAAAAGAAGAGAATATACATCTCTTCGTCCTGAGCAGGACATCCAGGAATTAGGAAAACATCTGAACTTTCAAAAAGGAGATTCTGGTGGCCATCTCAAGAAGACACCATAACAAATTATGTCAACTCATGTCCTATCTGTCAAAGAATGAAACATCCCCATCAAAACCTACTGGTTTTCTGTAAAATTTACCCATACCTGATAGGCCTTGGAAATCCATATCAATGGATTTCATTGTAGAACTCCCTCTCTCAAAGAAACAAACAACTATCCTCGTTGTCGTTGATCGATTCACAAAAATGTCACATATTGTTTCCATACCAAAGATCCCTACATCTAAGGAATTATCTATTATCTTTACCAACCACATTCTAAGATTACATGGCTTACCCGATGAAATCATTTCGGATAGAGGAACGCAATTTACCTCTTTGGTTTGGAAAGAACTATGTACATCCCTCCACATTTCCTCTAAACTATCTTCCTCATATCATCCTCAAACGAATGGACAAACAGAAAGAGTGAATCAGTGTCTTGAACAATATCTAAGATGCTACTGCACCCATTTACAAGATGACTGGGCTACATGGTTACCATTACCTGAATACGCTTATAACAATACTATTCACTCCAGTACCAAAATGTCCCCTTTCTTCTCTAACTATGGATATCATCCAACTTCCATTCCTATGGATCCATGTAACAGCTGTAATCCTTCTGTGTCTCTCCAAATAACCGAAATGAACTCCCTAATTTCTTCACTAAAGGACAATCTCCAAACGGCTATTTAAAGTCACAAGAAATTTTATGATTTCAAAAGAAAACCCAGTTCTTCATTTGAAGAAGGAGACTTAGTTCTACTATCTACAAAAAACATCAAAACCTTAAGACCTTATAAGAAATTGGATCAACTTTTCATCGGTCCTTTCCCTATAGAAAGGGTAATCAATAATGTAGCTGTGAAATTGATTCTACCTCCACACATTAAATTACATCCTGTTTTACATGTATCCCTTCTCAAACACCATATAAAAGATCCATTCAACCGTGTTGTCCATACTAATCCTGATCCCATTATCAGCCAAGGAATTGAAGAGTATGAAGTTGAGAAAATACTAGATTCTAGATTTCATAGGAGGAGACTGCAATATCTAGTCAGATGGAAAGGCTACGCCCCAGAAGAAGATACATGGGAAGAGTCCTTTGATGTCCATGCTCATAAACTCGTAAAAGCGTTTCATAAGCATTACCCACAAAAACCTCATGCTTAGCACCCAGAGTGTGCTCCTTGAAGGGGGGGTACTGTCAGATCTTCTATTTCCGTGACACTAACTCCTCCCCCTTCAGTGACGTGGTATTCCCCCGCCATATAGGGAAACCGCGCCACATTTGAAGTTGCTGAGTTATTTTGCCTGCTCGTGTCTAAAGACGCATCTCAGCTGTTTTCGTGTTATACGCAACCGCAAGTTAAACCGAAAGTTATAAACGGAAAGTACCCTCGTTGACAGACCCGGATTGTTGTATTCGACTTACCTGAATTCTCCTCTCCTTGAAAAGCGACTTGTAAACCAACCATTCTCCATTCTCAACTCCTAAGACCTCGGATTGTTTAAACCGAACACGCTGTCTTCTCCTTACCTTGAAACCAGATCAGATTAATGGACTGCCTCATAATTAACCCTGAATTCACTGCATCACGCAGCAAGTATCTTCTTATTCATTCCTGCTTTTTGTTCTGCCTACTATTATTATCCAGCTATCCCATCTGCATATTTACCAATAATTCTCAAAGTATATCCTGAACTTTTGTCCCAAGACTATTTTTGTGATTAATAAGGAATTGTAATGCTTACCAATTCTGTTGCATAACCACTACAAGCTGTTTATCATTATAAGCTTTTCTGACAACCTAGCCAACACTGCTGTTGTGTTCCTATACAAATCTCTGATAACCCTGACAGGTATCTGGGTAATGTTGAAAAAACTAAAGACCCACCAGTCAGAAATAATAGAACCACTTTGAAAAAGAGTGCAACCTTTTATCCTTCTGCATACAGATCAGGGACATTAGATGTTTTTGAAAAAATGGTAATGTCGGATGTAGAAAAAAATCAAGAATACGAGATATGATCACTCCAACTTATCCACATTGGAAAGGAAAACTCTGCAGGATTTAAGTAAAGATGAAAGATTGATAATTAAACCTGCAGATAAGGGGAGGTGGTGGTCATTATGTCTTCTGAATATTATTTGAAAGAGGCATATCGCCAATTGAATGATCCTCTAATTTATACTAGACTTAAGGCTGATCCCACTCCTGATCAAAAGAAACTTCTGACCAACTGTCTAGATAAAGGAAAAAGTTGTAATTTCTTGGGAAAAGAAGAATATGAATATATAAATAACCCTCATCTGATCATTCCGGTATTCTACTTCCTCCCTAAGAGACATAAAAATGTGGAATGCCCTCCAGGGAGACCAATTGTGTCTGGAGTGGGATCATTATATTCCAACTTATCAGAATATCTAGATCACATTCTACAACCTTATGTAAACGCAAGGTTGTGCTGCTGCTCCTTATGAAGAATTGTACTTGTGTCCAGACTGTGTTCCATTCACTCTGTCTAATCCTCAACTGCTGACAAGGAGGGGGGGCGTGTCTCCTGCTCCTTGCAGCAGCCCCCACCTTTGGGGGGGCGTGTCTAGCTCCCTGACTCTAGTATGCATGTTCTTTGATTATTCTGAGTATGGTGGACGCCCCTCCTCACTGACACCAGCTGCAGTGCTCAATGTTCACTGTACTGCTGCTCCTTATGAAGACATTATACTTGTGTCCAGATTGTGCTCCATTCACTCTGTGTAATCCTCAGCTGCTGACAGGCAGGGGGGGCGTGTATCTTGCTCCTTGCAACGGCCCCCACCTTTGGGGGGGCGTGTCTAGCTTCCTGACTCTAGTATGCATGCTCCTTAATCATTCTGAGCATGGTGGACGCCCCTCCTCACTGACACCAGCTGCAAGTACTATACTGATTACTTTTTAATTGTGTATTTATGTATATATATTGTGTGTTGTACCATGATACTTCAGACTGCTTTTGACAAAGCGCCAGTTGGTGCGAAACGCGTCAAGCGTGTGTCGTATCCGTTTTGTTCCTGTCTCCCTGCTCGATGGTTTTATTATTCCTTTTTTTTTATTTAATAAAGTTACTTTTTTACAAACCAACTATGGATTAATGCTGTTTACCTTCCGGATGACTTCAGCTGGCACTACCTCTGTTTGTTCCTGTTGTCTGCCTGGGGTGTGAGTAGACCCTTTTTCTGTGCTACAGCACCTGGAAGTAAATTTTACTCACTCCACTGTTATTTGGGGCTTGAGCCGGTCAGAATCTGCTTGGAATTCCTCTCATCATTTCTACTCTATTGACGAGCTCGCCCCTCAGAAGACCCTCATCACATTTGGTGAAGATTACAAGCCCTACACTACAGCAGTGAAACTGTGAGGCTATTGATTAAAGGGTCCAAATTGAAAGTGAGTACTGCATTTTGTTTTTGCCTTAAAGTGGCACACACAACCTTATTTTTAAGATATCTCTATCGAGTATGGAGGGGAGACAGGCAAGAGTGCGGAGCACTTTCATGGAAGGCGAATCTGAAATGGGGCCTGACATTGATTTATACACCTTATTTAGGGATCTGGAAAAAGCTACAAATAAAGAATTACGTTTATAGTGGGACATTGTGACCTTAGAGAAATATATAGAGGTCCAACGAATACCCAGAGGGCTGCATCTAAAAAAGGTTCCATTCTTTATTAAAGATGACGCAAAATTGGAGGAGGATTGAAACTCCACCCTCACCGAATGTTCCTTGAAACTTATGCAGATCATAGTCTCATACAAACAAAGATGATTGATTACTGCCCAGGATAAACTTGCAGCACTTGAATTAAGAAAGGAGGGGGTTAAGGCTAACTCTAAATTTGAAGAATTTGTTTCACATTTAACCATATACAAAGAAAAATTGGAGGATGAAATATCCACCTCAAAAAAGGATAAGTTCCAACGTGATCGCTTGGACTATTCACGGAACGAAGTATACCATTGGAAACGTCAAAATCCTCACAAACAACAACATCACAAAAGAAAGCCTGATTCTAAATCCATACTGAGAAAAACATCTAGAGATTCACGCAGGGTGTCATTCAGCGGACCTGAGACATCAGGTAATGAAGGCGGGTCATCTTTCTCTTCAGCTTCATCACATACTGGAAGCGGGGGCTCTCGAGCCAGCAGATTGGAGAGACTCTCTCTAATGGAATGCGATGCCTCAGATGATTCCCATCAGGTTTTAAAGTGGCGCCGCACATCTTACAAAAGAAAGAAAAGCGGAGAAGCAGGCGAAGGAACCGAAAAACATTCAGGGATGGCAAGGACCCCCCTACCCTGGAACAAGAGGAATTAACCGTGACTAGTACTAATGTTATTAATTTGTCTAGTTTTCCGCTAAATGCCACTCATGAAAAAGTTCTAGGTTTGGGTTTGTCTTTCTCTCCTACCAATCGTTTCTTCTCCACCTCTCTTCTCTTCTCCACCCTTGTAGATGTAAATAAGTTCATAATAAAAGTTACCTTGAAAAAACATTTCCAGGATTCGGCCGAGAGCTCACCTGAACAGGTTAGTTCCACAATTTACACTACAGATCTGGTACAGCCACAAAATCAAACCTTTACTGATTTGTGCCTATTATCTACTCTGGAGGATTTACAATGCGCTCCAAAAGAAATTGTTACCATACGTACTGGGCTAAAACCGAATTCCACCTTTTACCCGGTAAACAGTAGAAACAGTGCCATTGATTCTTATCAAAGATTAGTTGAGGAAGATTTAATAAAATTAGCTAGTAAACAAACAACAGATACTGTACGCCATAACCTCAGTAAGCGTGAGCAGGAGGCAATTAAAGAACTGGCCGGTAACTTGGATATAGTCATAAAGAATGCTGACAAGGGTGGAGCGGTGGTTGTTATGAGTAGGGAGTACTACATGAGAGAAGCCTATAGACAGCTTCTGGATACAAAAACGGATAGATGTTTGTCGACCAACCCAACGGAGGCCTTTCAAAAAGATTTGTCTAAATTATTAGATTTCGGCATATACAATGGGATCTTAAATATAGATGAAGTAGAATATATCTACAAAAGGAGTCCCCTGATGCCTATCTTCTACTTTCTCCCCAAGGTGCATAAGTCACTTGTTAATCCTCCGGGGCATCCCATCATTTCAGGGATTGGTAGTTTGGGAGAAGGCCTCTCAGAGTTGGTCGATTTATATCTACAACCAATTGTGGTAGCCCAAAAGGGCTACATACGCGACTCAAAACAAGTCTTACAGCAAATGGGGATTTTGACTTGGAAGGATAGTTATTCCTGGCTGTCTCTGGATGTATCCTCGCTCTATTCATGTATTCCACATGATAAAGGTGTAATTGCAATCGCATGGTGTCTGGAGAGGTTCAGTAATTACTGCCCTCAGACTATACAGTTCCTACTCATGGCGGTGGAGTTTCTCCTGACTCATAACTGTTTCTCCTTTGATTCTAAATATTATGTCCAGACACAGGGTACAGCGATGGGGGCGCGTTTCGCGCCCTCATATGCCAATATGTATATGATCTATTGGCAGGAACATTACATTTACTGTAGCGACAATCCCTTTATGTCTGATATTATATTTTATGGTCGCTATATTGATGACTTGCTGTTAATATGGGCAGGAGAACATGAGAGAGTAAAATCATTTGTTGACTATGCAAACACTAATCCGCTTAACTTGAACTTCACTTTTGAACATAAATTACATACCATTACTTTCCTTGACCTGGAACTCAATGGGGACGCTGCTGACGGGTGTATTAACACCACAGTTTATCGCAAGAAAGTGGCAGGTAATACTGTCCTCCATGCGAAAAGCTGTCATCCCCCTCATGTAATCAGGAGTGTCCCAACAGGGCAGTATACTAGATTAAAACGAAACTGCTCCTCTTTGGAAAATTTCGAGTCCCAGGCCAAGGAATTACAGCAGAGATTTAGGAAAAGAGGCTATCTGGAATCCGATATCCAACGGTCCTATAATTTGGCCAAAAAGAGGGACCGTGAGGATCTTCTTTGTGACCACCCTATATCAAAAGTGAAGACCCCCAATCAGAATGGGGAACGGATTTGCTTTATTACAGAATTTAGTTCAGAATTTAATCAGATCCGTTCTATCTTGAAAAAACACTTACCAGTACTAAAAACAGATGAATCTCTATCAAGGATAGTGGAAAGGGGAATCAATTATGTTCCAAAAAAGACCTGCACATTGGGAAATCGTTTGGCCCCTAGTACTTTACCTTGCCATAATCCCACTAAGAGCACTGAAACTTGGCTCTCTACTAAGGGCATGTTTCCTTGCGGCCATAAGATCTGTAAGTGTTGTACCCACATTGACAGAACGAATACCTTTGTATCAAATGTTGGAGGGAATATTTTCCGTTTTTAAAGATTACATTAATTGCTGCAGCGAATATGTCATACTATATCTCATTACATGTACTAACTGTGGCATTCAATACGTAGGCCAGACCACACGTCAACTAAAGGCTCGCATAAGGGAACATTTGTCTAGTGTGGAATTGAGAGATGAACAGTCGCCTATAGGAAAACACTTTTTGTCCTGCAGTTATGGGTGTTCTAGGTTTTTTAAATTTTGCGGCATTGAAAAAATTCACACTCCTCCTAGAAGAGGGAATTTAAATACTATATTGAATCAGCGAGAGGTTTTCTGGATATTCCAACTTAAAACCCGTACCCCACAGGGCATTAATGCCAAATATGACGTATCTTGTTTCATTGGCTAGAAGTTAGGGTTTCTATTATCTTTTTTTTTTTTTTTCTCTTTTCCCCTCCTTTTTTCTGTACCCCTCTCTTTACTTTTTACTCTTTAATCTATGTAATTCTGCTTCCCTTCAGCCAAATGAGACTACTATACTCTGTTATTTGGGATTCAGAACACTGTAAATCACTCATTTTTACATTCAGCACTCACTATCATCAATTATTTTTTCTCTTTTGCTCTCACACTTTTTTTTTTCTCCCTTTTGCTCTCACACTTTTTTTTTCCCTTTCACTTTTTTATACAATCACTATTGACTCACTGTTTTACACAATAATGTTCCACTGATTATATTATATTATATTTCCTTAGTTTATTCCATATTTGTCTGAAATGTTTTCATGCTTATTGCTTTTCACCTTTATCTTTTTAATACTTATATATATATCCATTTATATCTATTTATTCTTTTTAATTATGGTATCTCTTAATGTTTTAATCATTTCTACTTTGTGTATATCCAATAATACTATTACTGACTATAACCTTCTATCGCTAAGTCATTCATTCATAAAAAAAAAAAAAAAATTATTTCAATTTATACCTTGCCCTATATATGATATGCACTATTGCTATTTATTATGCTAAATCCTGTTTCTCTCTCTCTTCCATAGTGTTCACTAAGCACTGTGCTGCTGCTCCTTATGAAGAATTGTACTTGTGTCCAGACTGTGTTCCATTCACTCTGTGTAATCCTCAACTGCTGACAAGGAGGGGGGGGCGTGTCTCCTGCTCCTTGCAGCAGCCCCCACCTTTGGCGGGGGCGTGTCTAGCTCCCTGACTCTAGTATGCATGTTCTTTGATTACTCTGAGTATGGTGGACGCCCCTCCTCACTGACACCAGCTGCAGTGCTCAATGTTCAATGTTCACTGTACTGCTGCTCCTTATGAAGACATTATACTTGTGTCCAGATTGTGCTCCATTCACTCTGTGTAATCCTCAGCTGCTGACAGGCAGGGGGGGCGTGTATCTTGCTCCTTGCAACGCCCCCCCCCCTTTGGGGGGGCGTGTCTAGCTTCCTGACTCTAGTATGCATGCTCCTTAATCATTCTGAGCATGGTGGACGCCCCTCCTCACTGACACCAGCTGCAGGTACTATACTGATTACTTTTTAATTGTGTATTTATGTATATATATTGTGTGTTGTACCATGATACTTTAGACTGCTTTTGACAAAGCACCAGTTGGTGCGAAACGCGTCAAGCGTGTGTCGTATCCGTTTTGTTCCTGTCTCCCTGCTCGATGGTTTTATTATTCCTTTTTTTGATTTAATAAAGTTACTTTTTTACAAACCAACTATGGATTAATGCTGTTTACCTTCCGGATGACTTCAGCTGGCACTACCTCTGTTTGTTTATGTAAACAAATACCCTCCTACTTGAAAGACACTATAAGCGTATTGAACATTTTAAAAGATATTGTGTGGGATCAGGAAATGTGGTTAGTTACAAGCGATGTAACATTGGTATATACTATTATTGAGCATGAAAAAGGATGTGCAGCTGTAAAAAATCTTACAGAAAAATATCTTAGAAGAGACCTTTGTTAACATTATAGTGAAAGGGATAAATTTAGTTCTTCGTAACAACTTCTTCTGGTTTAATGATAGCTTTTTCCTACAAAAACAAGGAACAGCTATGGGAAGCAGGTTCGCCCCCAGCTATGCAAATCTATTTATGGCAGAGTGGGAACATCAATTTGTATGCTCAGAGCATGAATGGAGGGCGAACCTGGTCTCATACTACCGCTATATTGATGACTTGTTCATCATATGGAGAGGGGATGAGCTGGAATTAAACAAATTCCTGAAAAACGTAATACTATTGATTGGGGAATAAAGCTGAATACGGAATATGACGCCATAGTGTCCACTTTCTGGACCTAGTAATATATATAGAAGACAGTACAATTAAGTTTAAAACATATTTTAAGAAGGTAGACGTTAATAGTTTTATTGGGCATGATAGTGGACACTACCCTCCGTGGCTGGATGATATTCCTAAAAACCAAGCTTTAAGATTAAAAAGGAACTGCACAGAGGTTATGTAAGGAACAATTACAAATCCTCAAAGAAAGACTTATGGTGAGGGATTATCCCGAGGTAAATATTAATAAAGCAATAGAAGAAGTGGGTATGATAAGTAGGGAATCCCTTCTCGTATATAAAGAAAAAGAGAGGAAATAGAATAAGGAACCCTCGCTCCCCATAATTCTTGACTACAATAATACAAATTACCGGTTAAAGAAAATTATTCAAAAACATTGGCCCATTTTACAAAAGGATGATCTCTTGAAAGAGATCTTACCAGAAAAGCCAAAAATAATTTTTAGAGGGGCCCCTAACATTTGTAGGTGTATTACAAAAAGCTACACAAAGAAACAAGCAAAAGAAAAAATAACCTTTTTAACTCAGAATCCAGGGTTTTATAGGTGTAATAATTGTAATGCATGCATGGGTGAGACTCCTGGAAAGAACTGGGGAAACTGAAGATGTAGTGGGTGTATGAATTGAAAACTCTCACCCCTAATGGTCTTAATGCTGAATTCGACCTCTTCAATTTTCTATAATAATGTGAATACCTACAGGAGCACCTTGATGAATTTGTTCAGCTGTTCGTATTATTTAATTTTTATTGAGAATATAAAATGTGTTGAAATCCACAGAATATTAACTATGTTCTATTGTCTGTCAATGGCACACAATTATTATTTTTATATATACATTTTTTTTTTATGTGTATCTGTATATAACCCTCTTATGACCTTTAGTAGGCATTTCAACCCTATTGTTTAATTCTATTTTTAATATTTTTTTTCTTTTTTGGATATATATATTTATGTTAACGCTTTCTATTTTTGATATCTTTGGTGAATAAAGCGTTTTTATATAGCCCAGAAACAAAGGGGTTTGAAATGTCTAAAAGATAGTAAAAATATGCTCCTTATAGAATATAAAGGTCTGGATGCATTTTTTTTTCAATTGTCCCCCCCTAATATGATGTCTCTGCTGTGACCTGTGAGAAATTGAGAAGCACAAGAATTAACATCACAGCAGTACACGTAGTAAACGAGGAGATGGGAGGTTCCTTTGGTCGTTGCTACAGACGCTTTTGAGTCTGTAGACGTGAATGGTAAAGTGAAAGCGTCCAGCGTTTGACGTCATGACACGCGACATCCAGAAGTCGTAGGTAGCGGGAACTACAAATATGGAGAATCGGATAAGAGAGACTACACTTGAAAAAAACCTTACAAGCCAGGTGAAAAGCGTTGTGTGCGGGAGGAGGATATCTGTGGACAATTTCGAAATTTTCCATTTGGACTTGCACTATATGCACTTTCCCATTGGAGCTTGCTTATTTTAATGTAAGATTTTGCATTAAATGTACCCATCCTGAGATTCTCTCCCTGTGCTCTCTTATCCTATATTGCTTGAAATCTCCCTGAGATTGGTGGATCTTTGACCCAACGTGGGGCTCCTTGGATGCACTTTACACTGAGCATAATTCTGCTCAGGGATATGTGAGTTCATTCATATAAACACCTTTTTATCACTTATATTTCTTGGAAATACTAGACTATATTATACTTTCATTTTTTGTTTCCCTTTGCATTAACCCCTTAAGGACAGAGCCTTTGAAACATTTTTGTCCTTTCTGGACAATGGCTATTTTAACATTTCTGTGCTGTTTGTGTTTAGCAGTAATTTTCTTCTTCGTCATTTGCTGTACCCACACATATTATATATTGTTTTTATCGGGACAAAAATGGCTTTCTATGGATGCCATATTTTTGATCATATCTTATCATATTATTAAAAAATAATAATAAAATATGGTAAAAAAAAAAAATACACAAATTTCCTGACTTTTATTTGAAACAACTTCTCCTCATCGACAATAGCGAACGAAAACACATGCTAAATAGATTCTACTATTTCTCCTGAGTACAGGGATACCACCCATGCAAAGGTTTGTTGGGTTGTTTGGGGGCTAAAATGCCAAATTTGTGAGGTGCAGTTTTTTGTTTTCCAACTTGAAATTTTTACATGCAGACAGCCTGCACCCATGTCCCATTTGGGACATATTTGAAACCAGCCAGTGTATTTTACCCCATAAACCCATATATTTTTTTAAAGTAGACACCCTAGGCTATCTCAAATGGTGGTATTTTTACACTTTCCATGCACTAATTCTACCACCGGCCTTTGTCAAAGTTTGTGGTAGTAATTTTTTTGTGTTTTTTTTTCACAAACCTTGTATTTCAGACATGAATTCACAGATTTTGGTATGTGTCACTGCCAAATAACACCCCAATAAGTGTTCAGCAACATCTCTTGAGTACAGGGATACCACCCATGCATAGGTTTGTTGGGTTGTTTGGGGGGTAAAAGGCCAAATTTGGTAGGTGCCGTTTTTGGTTTTCCAAATTGAAATTTTGACATGCAGACCGCCTGCACCCATGTCCCATTTGGGACATATTTGAAACCAGCCAGTGTATTTTACCCCATCAACCCATATATTTTTTAAAAGTAGACACCCTACGCTATTTCAAATGGTGGTATTTTAACACTTTCCATGCACTAATTCTACCACCAGCCTTTGTCAAAGTTTGTGGTAGTAATTTTTGTGTGTTTTGCTTTCACAAATATTGTATTTTAGACATAAATTCACAGATTTTGGTATGTGTCACTGCCAAACAATAACCCAATATGTGTTCAACAACATCTCCTGAGTACAGGGATACCACCCATGCATAGGTTTGTTGGGTTGTTTGGGGGCTAAAAGGGCCACATTGTGAAGGTGCGCATTTTCAACTTGGAATATTGACGTGTAGCCAGCCTGAGCCCATCTTTCATTTGGGACTTTTTTTTAAAGTAGGACAGTGTATTTTACCCCAAAAAGTATATATTTTGTAAAAGTAGACACCCTAGGCTATTTTAAATGGTGTTATTTTAACACTTTCCATGCACCAATTCTACCACCAGCCTTTGTCAAAGTTTGTGGTAGTCATTTTATTGTGTATTTTTTCCCACATACATTGTACTTTAGACACAAATTCACATATTTCGGTATGTGTCACTGACAAACAATACCACAATATATGTTCAGCAACATCTCCCGAGCACAGGGATACCACCCATGCATAGCTTTGTCAGCTTTGTTGGGTGTTGAAAGGCTACATTTGAGAGGTGCGCTTTTTGATTTTCAAACTTGGAATTTGAACATGTAGAGCAAGGAAGGGATGTATAGCTCTTATAAGAGCCTTTGTAGTACTGTACAAAAAAATTAAAACCTAAAAATGCACAGACAAGAAAAAATGTTCTGCTGTGCAGTGATCAGTGGCAGGGAAGGGGTTAATACACTACACTGTACAAAGGGTATGGCTTTTATAAAAGCCCTTGGGACTCACAATTTTTTAACATTTTATTTAATTTATTACAATTAAAAAATTATGTTATACAGATCTGTCTCTTTCCTTCACTAAAACTAAAGTGAGGAGAGGGAGGCAGATCCATATGGGTCAGAACAATATTTACGAACCAGACGAATGGTGATGCTCATCTGAGAAATCACCAAACCACCTTTGCCACTGATCGGCTGTTACTGATCGCTATACACGCGTTCAGACAGCTTCAAAAGGAATACACGTAATCCCCTAGTGGGTATAACTAACCCCTAGCAAGTCTGACAAAAAAAATGCTGATAGCAAAAAAAAATCCTTCTGCGACTAGATTGCTCCATATGCGCTGCTTAGGCAGTGACCATATGCACTGCTTAGGCAGTGACCATATGTGCTGCTTAGGAAGTGATATACGGCAAGGAAGGGGTTAATAGCTCTTAAAAGAGCCTTTGATATACTGTAATAAATCAAAGTAAAAAAAAATAACCCCTAAAAAAATGCACAGACAGCAAAAAATGTGCTGCTGTGTAAGATCACTGCGTACACAGCGATCAATTGCAGGGAAGGGGTTAAATACTGGAAACGGCTTTTATAAAAGCCTTTGGGTCTCAATTCTATTAAATATATTATAATTAAAAACTTACATTATACAGCTCTGTCTCCCTCCCTCACTAAAACTCAAGTGAGAGGGAGGCAGATCTACACGGGTAAGATCAAATATTTACAAATATTGATCTAACCAGACGAATGGTGATGCTCATCTAAGCAAACGCCAACCCGCCTTTGTCACTTATCAGCTGTTACTGATCGCTATACATGCGGTCAGACAGCTACAAAAATTTTTTTTACGTTAAACGTAGTCCCCTAGCGGGTATAATTAACACGTGACGGGTGTAATAAAAAAGTTAACATTTTTTTAAAATTGCTTCTGCAGCAAGATTGCTGCATTTGCGTCAGATCGCTGCTTAGGCAGTGATCTACAGCAAGAAAGGGGTTAATCTCTCTTAAAAGAGCTTTTTTTTATACTGTAACGAATTACAGTAAAAAAAAATGAACCCCTAAAAAATGCACAGACAGCAAAAAATGTGCTGCTGTGTATGATCACTGCGTACACAGCGATCAATGGCAGGGAAGGGGTTAAATGGCTTTTATAAAAGCCCTTGGTGTTTAACATTTTATTAAATATTTTTTTTATTATTTTATTTTATTTTTTTACTTGATCTGATCTGTCTCTCTCCCTTACTATAACTAGTAAGGTGAGGGAGGCAGATCAATACTTGTCAAAGGCAATATTTGCTAATATTGCCTTTGACTGTATGGTAAGTGCTCATCAGAGCACTTACCATACATGCCTGCACACAGATCACATAGATCTGTTGTGCCGGCATCGATTGGCTCCCCCTAGAGCATCGGAAGTGAAATACTTTCACTTCCGATGCTCTTGCCATTAGAAGTGAAGCGCTGCCTGTACAGGCAGCGTTCCCTTCTACTGAGCCGATGGGGTCGCTCAGGAGAGCGACCACCATCGGCTCTGGGCAGCCTGAAGGTGTTGTTAAGTGCATCGCTGGCGAGGCACTTTAACAACACCGGAGATGCTTAGAAAGCGAACGATCGTTCGCTTTCTAAGCACATGTGTGCAGTGGGCGCAGCCATTTTTAAATGGCTGCTACGATCACTCCGTGGAGTGATCGTAGCGCGCCCCTGCACATTTGGGGGATGTTGCACAATGCCTCTACCTAGAGGCATTGTAGCAACACCGTTAGAGTAAAGAAAGCGACCGCTGGTCGCTTTCTTTACTCAGTTTAGTGCATGACGTGCCAGGCACGTCACCTGTCGGCAAGTCCTCGATTTGCCGTGACGTGTCTGGCACGTCATCTGTCGTTAAGGGGTTAAACACGGAGAGGATTGCCTCGTTTAAAAGGGTAATCACAGTGTAAAGTGTTTTTTGGTAGTAGCTCACATTTTCACAATTTATGTGAATTTAATTTGTTTGTACTAGAAGTGGAACACTCTACTAGTACTAGTTCTCCACTTTTCTGACCCACCACTCCTTGGCCTTCCATATATTGCCTCCCTCATGAACTGAGACTTCCCTTCATGACCTCTGCGCTCCTCAATGGGTATACAGCTTTCCTCCAACCTCATCACCTCTTCCCACTCATGCCTCCCCACAATTAATCTTTGGCCAAACTCACCTAGTGCCAACCTTCCACATAACTGTTACTACATCTCCCTCTGTCCTCTTCACTCCCTTATGCTTTTCATGTACCCCATTCCCTCTAGATTGTAAGCTTGCAAGCAGGGCTCTCTACCTCACGTACCAGTTTGTTCTAGTTTGTCTAACTTAGTATGTAGTTCCCTTCTATGCTCTATATCTAGCGCTACATAAATTGTTGGAGCTAAATAAATAAATTGTAATGTAATGTAGTGAGATCCCTTAGCCGTTTTCCTTATTTACTGAGCGGGCCCAGCTTAATGACTACTCATCTTTTGTGACTTCCCCCTCTGTGTCTCCCCCTACTGGCAGAAACGTAACCTCCATCCCCCAGTTTGCCAACCGAGAGAAATCGTCAGCTGTGGAACACTTTTAAGTTTTTATGAAGTTGGGATTTTCCAAACCAGTGATGATTGTAACAACAGTACACATCAGCCCCAATATATAGTAAAAACCAAAGAAAAACAAGTTACCTGCGCTCTCTCCTTTATCCCTATGTATTTTTAAACAAATGGAGGTTTTTTAGTTACCTCCAATGGCCATGAGAGGATGAGCCCACCTGCCAACGTCAAAGCAGACCCCCCTAGGTGGGTCCTAACTCTAACCATTCACCTTGCTTCTTTGAGCCTCTGGCAAAAATCTCTATTGAGACAGAAAGGGGTGTTTTTTATATACACCCCTATACATTATTAACCCTTAATAGGGAACACATGGGATGGGCGGCTGCATTGTAACAAGGCTGAGTAATACAAAAATGGATACAAATGCAGAAAGAAAAGTCCTGCGCTCACTCCCATCACTGGGCGGCTGCAATGACTACAGTACACATGTACTGTAGTCATTGCAGCCGCCCAGTGATGGGAGTGAGCGCAGGACTTTTCTTTCTGCATTTGTATCCATTTTTGTATTACTCAGCCTTGTTACAATGCAGCCGCCCATCCCATGTGTTCCCTATTAAGGGTTAATAATGTATAGGGGTGTATATAAAAAACACCCCTTTCTGTCTCAATAGAGATTTTTGCCAGAGGCTCAAAGAAGCAAGGTGAATGGTTAGAGTTAGGACCCACCTAGGGGGGTCTGCCTTGACGTTGGCAGGTGGGCTCATCCTCTCATGGCCATTGGAGGTAACTAAAAAACCTCCATTTGTTTAAAAATACATAGGGATAAAGGAGAGAGCGCAGGTAACTTGTTTTTCTTTGGTTTTTACTATATATTGGGGCTGATGTGTACTGTAGTCATTGCAGCCGCCCAGTGATGGGAGTGAGCGCAGGACTTTTCTTTCTGCATTTGTATCCATTTTTGTATTACTCAGCCTTGTTACAATGCAGCCGCCCATCCCATGTGTTCCCTATTAAGGGTTAATAATGTATAGGGGTGTATATAAAAAACACCCCTTTCTGTCTCAATAGAGATTTTTGCCAGAGGCTCAAAGAAGCAAGGTGAATGGTTAGAGTTAGGACCCACCTAGGGGGGTCTGCCTTGACGTTGGCAGGTGGGCTCATCCTCTCATGGCCATTGGAGGTAACTAAAAAACCTCCATTTGTTTAAAAATACATAGGGATAAAGGAGAGAGCGCAGGTAACTTGTTTTTCTTTGGTTTTTACTATATATTGGGGCTGATGTGTACTGTAGTCATTGCAGCCGCCCAGTGATGGGAGTGAGCGCAGGACTTTTCTTTCTGCATTTGTATCCATTTTTGTATTACTCAGCCTTGTTACAATGCAGCCGCCCATCCCATGTGTTCCCTATTAAGGGTTAATAATGTATAGGGGTGTATATAAAAAACACCCCTTTATGTCACAATAGAGATTTTTGCCAGAGGCTCAAAGAAGCAAGGTGAATGGTTAGAGTTAGGACCCACCTAGGGGGGTCTGCCTTGACGTTGGCAGGTGGGCTCATCCTCTCATGGCCATTTGAGGTAACTAAAAAACCTCCATTTGTTTAAAAATACATAGGGATAAAGGAGAGAGCGCAGGTAACTTGTTTTTCTATGATTGTAACAACACTTTATATATAACAGGATGATGGCATTTCCAGACATCTAGGCAAAATAAGGTTCCACAACAGTTACTTATTGTCCCAATCATTGGTGGGCAAATAGAGTCTATAAATTAAAAAGTCAAAATGCTGGTAGTGTCCTTTTGCTTTCAAGCTGTTTATTTCTTTGAACTTTGATTTCAATTGAATGACTCATAGTTTAGAGACCTCTCTCTTTTCCTTGCCAAAGACACAGGAACTCTGCCCCTCAATCCGTCTGCTGAGAGGAATCAGTCTAATGTGAGTCTAATGAGAGGATACCACAGGACTTAGGGTGCTAAAGTCAGTGTAGCTCAGTAGCAGGCTGGGTTGAAGTTCAACTCCGAGAGATGACATTACACGGGTTCTTCCTCCACCCTCAGACCACGCTCCTAGTGTCCTACATCACTTCCGCTGAAAAGTAATCAACTTTCCTGGCTAACCATGGCAGCAGTTACGTATGGGTTAGCTCCACCCTCAAGGTAGGTAGGACAGAAACAAAGTTATAAGAGAGCCCCCACCCCCTGTCTCCTCAGTCTTTTTTCTGTCCTCATTGGTATTAGGACGGGGCCTGTTTCGGGCCTATATTTTTTAGTTGTTTTGGAGTTTTTCTTTTATTATTTTTGACTCACCTTCCGGAAAGTTCAGCCTCTTTCTTTCCGAAGCCCGGTTCCTTGTCATTTTATGGTCCGGTTGGTACTGGAGATGATTTGGTTATGAAGTTATGGGCCATGTTCCTCCGTAAGCTTACTGCAAGTGGTACTGGAGATGTATTGATGGCTAGCAGAGGTCTCAATTCCTGCTGTACTTTGGACTTTATCTAGGTATGTATGGGGCATTGGTGGTTCACCCCCCCCCCCTTATTTCCTATTTATTTATTCTATTTTTTTGCGTCCCACACCTTTGATTCCCCCCTTCTCCTTTTCATTTTCGAGGCTGTGGAACGCATATGCGTTCCACACCTCACTTCCTAACTTCTTTTTCGGAGGTGGAACGCATATGCGTTCCACGCCTTTTTTTATTGAGGGCTGGAGCACTTCCGCCTTCCAGCCCTCACTCTTTGTCCCTGCCGGCTAGTACGGTGGTTAACAGGCGCTGGAACGCATTTGCGTTCCAGGCCTCGTTTTCGCTGCCGTTTTTTCGGCGTTTGAACGCATATGCGTTCCACGCCTCATTTTCAGTTCCGTTTTCGGCGTTGGAACGCATATGCGTTCCACGCCTCGTTTTTTCCTTCAGGTGGAACCCTTATGCGCTCCACCACTTATATTTTTAGTATTTAGGGGGCTGCTGGTGCATGGGTTAGGTGGGCCCTGTCATTCCTATGGGCTCAATGGCACACCCGTTTTCTTCAGTCTCTCCTGCTACCTCACCTCCCGGTTCCCCGGTCATTCTTGGAAAGGAAAGTTTATTTGCCGGAGGTGACCTCTCGTCATCTGGCCTGGTGGTTGGAGGTCCGTCACCTCAGGAGAGGTTTTCCGCTGACGGACGTCACTTACGAAGTTGTCACGACAGATGCAAGTGCACACGGTTGGAGTGCTCATTTGGACGGTCGCTACACCCAAGGAGAATGGTCCACTGTGGAGAGTGGTCTTCATGCAAATATCCTGGAACTGAGGGCGATTTACAGGGCCTTGCTGGCTTTTCATCAAACCGTTCGAGGTCGTTGGGTAAGGATCCAGACAGACAACAGGTGTGCGGTTGCCTACATCAACCATCAAGGTGGTACCAGGAGCCTGTCTCTCAGCCGAGAGTTAGAGCCGATTGCTGTCTGGGGTCAGGAATCAGTCGAACACCTGTCTGCGGTTTACCTTCCGGGTCCGGAAAACACGATGGCAGACTTCCTGAGTCGCACCACTCTCAATACAACAGACTGGAGGCTTTCGTCTCAGGTATTCGATCATCTTTGTCTACTGTGGGGTCGTCCGACCTTAGACCTGATGGCCTCTCCCACGAACACTCAGCTTCCTCGCTTTTTCTCGAGGACTCCTCACCCCATGTCGGAGGGCGTGGACGCTCTCTCTCTCCCATGGCCCAAGGAGTTCCTATATGTCTTTCCTCCTCTCCCTCTCATTCCGAGTCTCCTGGGAAAATTGCGTTTGGAGAAAGCAGAAGTGATGGCCATTCTTCCATGGTGGCCCAGGAGGCCTTGGTTTCCACTGGCGAACAGGCTGTCCGTCCGGGACCCTTGGCTTCTCCCACCTCGCTTGGACCTCCTGTCTCAGGGTCCAGTGTTCCATCCTTGCCCCCGCTCTCTTCAGCTAGCGGCCTGGCGATTGAGCGGCAGTCACTGCTGTCCCATGGTCTGTCGGACGGCGTTGTCTCTACCCTGCTGAAGGCTCGGAAGCCTAACACCTCGGCCACATATCATCGCATTTGGTCTGCCTTCTTGGTTTGGTCTGAGGGTAGAATTCTGGATCCACTATCACCTTCCCTACCGGATGTCCTGGCTTTTCTCCAAGCTGGCCTGGACCAGGGTTTGGGTCTGAACTCCCTCCGGGTTCACGTCTCGGCCCTGTCTGCCCTCACGTCAGTTCGTTGGGCGTTGGAACCCCTGGTGATTCGTTTCTTCAAGGCGGTTCTCAAACTCCGCCCCCCGACCCGTTCCTTCATGACCCCTTGGAGCCTTCCGCTGGTGCTTCGTGCTTTGTCTGAACCTCCCTTTGAGCCCATGCAGGATGCCTCCCTGTGGCTGGTGACCCTGAAGACTCTTTTGCTATTGGCCGTGACTTCTGCTAAGCGTTGCTCTGAACTTCAGGCTTTTTCTACAGAACCTCCATACACGGTCTTCTCTTCGGATCGTGCCCTCCTTCGCCCTGTCCCAGAATTCCTGCCTAAGGTGGTGTCGGCCTTTCACCTGAATCAAGAGACTGTCCTCCCGGTCTTTTTTCCGAACCCCTCAACTCCTGAGGAATCCCGCTGGCATACCTTGGATGTGGTTCGCTGCCTACGCCTCTATATTACCGCCTCTTCCTCCCTGAGGAAGTCTTCCAGGCTCTTCGTCCTTCCTCTGGGCTCACGACGAGGTGAGGCGGCCTCTGTCTCCACTCTACGCCGCTGGATTGTGGTTGCTATATCCAGGTGCTACGCCTCCACTGGTATTCCGGTTCCTCCAGGGCTCAAGGCTCACTCCACTCGGGCTGTTTCCTCTTCATGGGCGGCTGAGGCTGGTTCTTCAATGGCGACTGTTTGCGGAGCTGGGAACTGGTGCCACCTTTTTCCGACACTACCGTCTGGATGTCCGCCGGACTGAGGAATCCTCCTCCTTCTCTCACGCTGTTTTGGCCTCTGTCTCCTCTCATTAAACCTTTTTCATTTTTGCAGTATTTCTTCTGTGTCTGTGTTTATTGGTTGTATGTCCTCCCATCCCTATTAATTTCTGGCTTGGGTATGTCCCATACGTAACTGCTGCCATTGTTTGCCAGGAACATTGAAAATTGTTTCATACTTACCGTAATTTTCTTTTCCTGGTTATTATCCATGGCAGCAGTCAGTTCCCTCCCTTTGTTATTTCTTGGTTATGAGGAGCTGGTTACTAGACTGAGGAGACAGGGGGCGGGGGCTCTCTTATAACTTTGTTTCTGTCCTACCTACCTTGAGGGTGGAGCTAACCCAAACGTAACTGCTGCCATGGATAATAACCAGGAAAAGAAAATTACGGTAAGTATGAAACAATTTTCAATTATCTAGGGGTTATGATCTCTCCATGTATCGAGAATATTGCTAGGATAAATTATACAAACCTGTTAACAGAACTTCTAATTACGATCACGATGTTAAAACTGGGATTTTGTGGCTGGGCCACATCAATGTACCAAAATCATTTATTCTTCCTAAACTATTCCATATAAAATCTCGTATGGCATATTGAAAGACTTTGATCTGCTATTTTAGAAGAATGCTAAGAAGCCACGAATTTCCAGCCAGTTTGAAAACAAAAAAAACGGATATGGATATCCAGATCTTCACAAAATTTATGATGCATGTCAGCAATCTTATGTGTTGGTATGGAATAACTTCCACAACAGCAACATTTGATGGCTGGGTATCGAGAGGTTTCAATGTAAAAAGAAAGACTAATCTCTGCTGCAGTGATGGCCATACAGGTTTTATGTTAATTTAGGGATCACAGCCCATGTGGTCAAAGATATTGTCATCCTGGTACAGAACTAAAAAAGTATTGAAAGTTGATAACCTTTTTTCAAAAGCAGCCCCTCTACAGGTACTTTCCATGTGTATTCCAGATTTAAGTCATGGCGGGTGGAAGGAGGCAGGGATAAAAGACTGTGGAAAATTTGACCTTCCATCCTGTGAATTGTTTAGATACTTGAGGGTCACATTTTTTTTTCTGGCCAGATGTGTTGGATTGGAATACATATATTCTCACTGACACAACAAGGAACTTGGAAGCCTGGTACCATTGTACAATGGGAAAGTGAAATGGGTATGGAATGTGGAAAAGAGGATTGGTTTAGAGCAGGGGTCCTCAAACTACGGCCCGCAGGCCAAATGCGGCCCGCCGAGCACATTAATCCGGCCCGCGGGGGGTGCTGCCGGCACCCCCCGCTGTTTACCTTTTTTTTTTTTTCTTTTCTTGCAGCCGCAACGGATCCGTCACATCCGGTAACTGTGTTTCCCTCCTCCGTGCAGGGAGGAGGGAACACTGCGCGAGACGTCCGTCCGGGGACACAGCAGCTGGAGGTAAGTGATGGGGAAGCGGGGGAGGAGGGAGGTATAACGAGCATCTGACTGGCACAATATTCCTGGGCTCTGACTGGCATAATATTACTGGGCTCTGACTGGCACAATATTCCTGGGCATCTGACTGGCATAATATTCCTGGGCATCTGACTGGCACAATATTACTGGGCATCTGACTGGCACAATATTCCTGGGCTCTGACTGGCACAATATTACTGGGCTTTGACTCGCACAATATTCCTGGGCTCTGACTGGCACAATATTACTGGGCTCTGACTGGCATAATATTCCTGGGCATCTGACTGGCTCAATATTACTGGTCTCTGACTGGCATAATATTACTGGGCTCTGACTGGCACAATATTTCTGGGCATCTGACTGGCACAATATTCCTGGGCTCTGACTAGCATAATATTACTGGGCTCTGACTGGCACAATATTCCTGGGCATCTGACTGGCACACTATTCCTGGGCATCTGACTGGCACAATATTACTGGTCTCTGACTGGCATAATATTACTGGGCTCTGACTGGCACAATATTTCTGGGCATCTGATTGGCACAATATTCCTGGGCTCTGACTAGCATAATATTACTGGGCTCTGACTGGCACAATATTCCTGGGCATCTGACTGGCACACTATTCCTGGGCATCTGACTGGCATAATAGTACTGGGCATCTGATTGGCATAATATTACTGGGCATCTGACTGGCACAATATTCCTGGGCATCTGACTGGCACAATAGTCCTGGGCTCTGACTAGCATAATATTACTGGGCTCTGACTGGCACACTATTCCTGGGCATCTGACTGGCACACTATTCCTGGGCATCTGACTGGCATAATAGTACTGGGCATCTGACTGGCATAATATTCCTGGGCATCTGACTGGCATAATATTACTGGGCATCTGACTGGCATAATATTCCTGGGCTCTGACTGGCATAATATCCCTGGGCATCTGACTGGCATAATATTCCTGGGCATCTGAATGGCATATTATTCCTGGGCATCTGAATGGCATATTATTCCAGGGCATCTGAATGGCAAATTATTCCTGGGCATCTGACTGGCATAATATTCCTGGGCATCTGAATGGCATAATATTCCTGGGCATCTGACTGGCATAATATTACTGGGCATCTGACTGGCATAATATCCCTGGGCATCTGACTGGCATAATATCCCTGGGCATCTGACTGGCATAATATTACTGGGCATCTGACTGGCATAATATTCCTGGGCATCTGACTGGCATAATATCCCTGGGCATCTGACTGGCATAATATCCCTGGGCATCTGAATGGCATATTATTCCTGGGCATATGAATGGCATAATATTCCTGGGCATCTGAATGGCATAATATTCCTGGTCATCTGACTGGCATAATATTCCTGGGCTCTGACTGGCATAATATTCCTGGGCTCTGACTGGCATAATATTTCTGGGCATCTGAATGGCATAATATTCCTGGGCATCTGAATGGCATAATATTCCTGGGCATCTGACTGGCATGATATCCCCGGGCATCTGACTGGCATAATATTCCTGGGCATCTGACTGGCATAATATTCCTGGGCATCTGACTGGCATAATATCCCTGGGCATCTGAATGGCATAATATTCCTGGGCATCTGAATGGCATATTATTCCTGGGCATCTGAATGGCATAATATTCCTGGTCATCTGAATGGCATAATATTCCTGGGCATCTGACTGGCATAATATTCCTGGGCTCTGACTGGCACACTATTCCCATTGAAATACTGGTAAGTTTGTTGATTTAACTTTACTTAATTTTAAATATTGTATTTGTTCCCAATTTGTTTCTTCACTGCAAAATAAGATATATGCAGTGTGCATAGGAATTTGTTCATAGTTTTTGTTTTTACTATAGTCCGGCCCTCCAACGGTCTGAGGGACAGTGAACTGGCCCCCTGTTTAAAAAGTTTGAGGACCCCTGGTTTAGAGTATGGAAAGAGACAAGAAAGGCAGTCCATTGCATTAACATTGCATTTAAACAATTTTAGAAACTCATTCACTGATGGTATTTTGTACTGGTATGACTGGCCAAGTTTTCCACAAACTCAGACAAATTATGCTGGCGCGGTCAAAAAAAAAGTTGGGAGGCAAATACATATCTGGTGGGAATGTGCCTAAAGGGTTAATCTAATTACACAAGGTGTGGATATAGGGCATAAAAAGATCATGTCTCCTCTTCAGCACTGAGGAAGTCCTTTTTTAGATGTAACGCATCTGTGCAGAACTGAGAGAGGAGGAAGACCAGGAAGTAACCTGCACATCCATCTGGCCAGGAGAATGTGGAGGATAAGCGGGACGCCACGTTTCTGAACACCCTTGGACAGACCTCTGTCATCTGCACTAGTTGCTGAGGACTTATATCCGCAAGTGCACTTTTATTATATGCAAACTTTTGCTCTAAGTAAGCCTTATACAGCGGGGGCCAATAAATACCTTTTTTTGTACAATCTATGCTATGTTTTTCTCTAAATGATCTCCTGACAGTTTAAACCTTTCAGATATTATTGTTTTGAGATTGTAAAGATCTGTTTTGAGCCCAAGGGACATATGATTATTGTCCTCCAGAGCCTTTTAACAAGAGCCAAGTTACAGGGCCCTGGTATATCTGAATGCTATACCAGGGGAGGTTTTATTTGGCTCCCTTGTATTAAGAATATTACACATGCTCTATTTCTGTTCTCTTTTTTACATGTCTCATTGAATTTCATGCGATATAATTTGTAATAAGTATACATTTTCTTAAATACTTACCTGGACAGGCTGTATCATAAACATCCATTGCTAACTACAGCATATAGATTTAACTAACTCAAGACTCAATCACAGCAAAATTGGTTCTGACAGCCTAAGTACTTATTTGGTATCACATTGTATTCATTACGTGTGTGTTGCTATAATAGATTCTTCTGTGGATTTCTATAACTAATATATATTTCACTCTTATACCAACTGAATATCTTTACTATTTATCTACGTGCAAATACTTTCCCGGACAGGCTGCATCCTAAATATCCATTGCTAACTGCAGCATATAGATTTAACCAATTAAAGACTCAATCATAGCAGAATTGGTTCTGACAGCCTAAGTACTTATTTGGTATAACATTGTATCCATCACGTGTGTGTTGCTATAATAGATACTTCCACATAATTTATTTCATTATAAAATGTTGCACAGGTGACAGACAAGGACCTTGGAACCCCTTCAGTAATTGGTCTTTCTACAATATTAACCCCAAATCTACACTGATATTGACAATAATCTTTACTTTTTCCGGGGCAAAATTGTACCTTTACTGATGTTGCACCCCTATGTTACCCTTCGGAATGTCTATCCTAAACATTTATAATTAGTGGTTTGCAAGATTTATTTTATTTCACTTTATTCACATGTTTTCACTTACCTTGGTTGTTATTTGTGTACGGTTTTAACTTGTTGCCAATAAAAGTTATGTCTTAATTGGAAACTATTCCACACATGTTTATCAGATCTTGTAGTTAATATCAGGGTTACCCGCTTGTGGATATCACTATATAGTATTTCAGCTATTTTTTGAGATCCTTTTTTATTATTAACAAGGGTTGATATAAATATTTCTTAAATGCATCACTCATTCACTATTTTATTTGGTGGCCTGAATACTTCAGCTAGGAATAATGGAATAGGATTCTGGTTCTATTTTGTTGGTTTTCAGAACTGGGGCCATGAGGGGCAGGTGGGGGCATTCCTATTGTGCCACTAGAGGTGAAATTCTTGGACCTGCAGAAGATGGACCAAAGCAAAAGCATTGGCCAAGAATGTTTTCATTAATCAAGAATGAAAGTCGGAGGGTCGAAGATGATCAGATACCGTTGTAGTTCCAACCATAAACAGTGCCGACTAGCGATCTTGTGACTTTATTCCCATTACCCGCAGAGCAGCTTCCAGGAAACCAAAGTCTTTGGGTTCCGGGGAGAGTATGGTTGCAAAGCTGAAACTTAAAGGAATTGACTAAAGGACATCACCAGCAGTGGAGCCTGAGGCTTAATTTGGACCTCACCTGGCCCGGACATGAAAAGGATTGACAGATTGATAGCTCTTACATTGATCCTGTGGGTGGTGGTGGTGCATGGCCGTTCTAAGTTAGTGGAGCAATTTGTCTGCTTAATTCTGATAACTAACGAGACTCCTCCTTGCTAACTAATTAAGGTTGGGGATTAAACTTCTTAGAGGGACAAGTGGCATAAGCCTCATGAAATAATAGGTCTGTGATCCCCTTAGATGTCCAGGGCTGCACGCACCACACTTAACCAATCAGTATTTGTTGACCAGGTGGAGACCCAGTTTTGTTCGACTCAGGGCTCAGAGCAGACATGGTGACATGCTGAAAATTAAGCATATTACTAAGTGGAGGCAAAGAAACTAACCAGAATTCCCCCAGTAACGACGAGTGAAGAGTTCAGTGCAGAAAACCTGCCCATCCGGTGGTCAAGGGAAATGGGTTATAAGGAAGGCTGGACCCCCCCTCCTTCGCTTGGGGGCCCAAGTCCTTCTGATTGAGGCCCAGCCCGCAGCTATTGGGACCCAGTCTCCTCGGAGTCAGGTTCTTTGGGAGAAGAAGGCTAAATACCGGCACAAGTACAATAAGGGAAAGTTGAAAAGAGCTTTGAAGAGAGTTCAAGAGGGCGTGAAACTGAAAAGTGGTAACTGGGCTGTTGCCGGTGCCCAAGGTCAGATACCACCCTCGCCCTCTGCCCTCCTTTGTGGCAGAAGTGGTACAGAATGAACAGAACACCGGGTTAAGGTGCACGATGCCGAAGCTCATCAGACCCCAGAAAAGGGGTTAGTTTATTATAGAGGTTTAGTTAGACAGCAGGATAGTGGCCATGAAAGTCACAATCTGCTCACCTGCTGAGGTCAGCTAGCCCTGAAAATTAATGGCACTGGACCATCGGACCCATACCTGGCCAGCACCATGCTTAGAGCTCTGGGGGCTAGGCAGCAACTAATAGAATAGCCACCACGTTGGGCACAGCAACCCCAGGGCCTGGGTGAAGCTACCGCAGGTGCAGATCTTGAAGGTAGTAGCAAATATTCAAATGAGGACTTTGAAGGCCAAAGTGGGGAAAGGTTCAATGTGAACAGCAGCTGAACATGGGTCAGTTGGTACTAAGAGATAGGTGACTGCTATTCGGAAGGGACGGGCAATGGCCTCAGTTGCCCATGGCTGATAGAAGGGGAGTCTGGTTCAGATCCTGAACCCAGAGTGCAAAGTGTTGCAGTTTCGGAGATGTCTAGTGAGCTCTCGCTAGCCCTTGAAAATCTGGGAAGGTTGAGGGGAGGTGGCATGTTAGAACAATGTAGGTAAGGGAAGTCGAAAAGTCAGATCCATCAATTCAGGATAAGGGTGGGCCTCTCCCTTGCCCCATCTGTCCCATCCTACCCCCAGGAGAGCGGCAGCGAGCAAGGACCAGGCCTGTGTGTCACCTTGACCGACACCTAGCAGCTGACTTAGAAATGGTGCTGAACAGGGGAATCTGACTGTTCAATTAAAACAAAGCATTGCAAAGGCCCGAGGCGGGTGTTGACGCAATGTGATTTCTGCCCAGTGCTCTGAATGTCAAAGTAAGGAAATTCAATGATGCGCAAGTAAACAGCAGGAGTAACTATGACTATTTTAATGTAGACAAATGCCTTTTGATCTAATTAGTGATGTGTATGAATGGATGACCGAAATTCCCACTGTCCCTACCTACTATCTAGCAGAAGAGTATAGCGCCAAATCCTCAGCAGCGGGAAATGTGACGTAAGGGAGACCAGGTACTTCTGATTGAGGATCAGCCCGCGGACGGTTTTAGGCCTGTGGTGGCCCCCAGCACAGCTGAGCCCAGTTTCCTCGCAGTTGGGTTGTTTGGGAATGAAGCCCAAAGCAGGTGGTGAACTCCCTCTAAGACTAAATACCAGCATGCGAGTGATAGTCGACAAGTACAGTAAAGAAAAGGTGAAAAGAACTTTGAAGAGATAATTCAAGCCAGGGTGAAACCATTAAGAGGTAAACCAGTGGGCTTTGTGCGGTCAGCCCAATGGATTCAACCCTTCGCAGGGGGCCTGAGCAGGCTGGGTCAGCGGGGAAGACCCCGGGGATGGCACGGGGCGTGAGCCCCATTTGTCTCCCTGGCTTTACACCCCCAAGAGCATCAATATCACCCGGGGCCGAGGAGGAAAACCACCTCCCTTGTGGTGATGGGCCAGCGCGCCGGGGGGATAGTTTGTGAAGGTTCTGAAGGAAGTTACTACTCCTAACACACCACATTGCCTAGCTGGATTTAGACCTGCAGGCTGGGTGTATAGTATGGTGTATATCTTCCTCCTTCCTCAATCAATGCAAAAGTGTCTCTAGACTTCTGAATAGCATTAGCAAATTTATAAGCTCCTCCCTAGACACACCAGTCACCAAGCTGGTTACTGTGGAAAACACAAGCAAACACATCCTTTGTTTGAAAGTAACCCTTCCACTGCTGGTAACTGCCATTTTTAACCCATTAAGGACAGACCCTTTGAAACATTTTTGGCCATTCTGGACAATGGCTATTTTAACATTTCTGTGCTTTTGTGTTTAGCTGTAAGTTTCTACTTTATCATTTGCTGTACCAATACAAGTTATAAATATATATATATAATTTTTAAAACCATGTTTTTTTTTAAAAGTAGACCCTAGGCTATTTTAAATAGTGGTATTTTAACAATTCCCATGCACAAATTCTACCACCAGGCTTTGTTGAAGTTCTGGGAAGTAATAGTGTATTTTTTCCCCCATACATTTTACTTCAGACATGAATTTACAGATTTTGGTATGTGTCACTGCCAAACAACACCCCAATGTGTGTTCAACAACATATCTTGATTACAGGGATATCACCCATGCATAGGTTTGTTGGGTTGTTTAAGGGCTAAAAGCCCATAAACTGTGCATTTCCAACTTGGAATTTGGACATGTAGTCAGCCTGCGCCCATGTCCCATTTGGGACTTTTTTGAAGCCGGACAGTGTATTTTACCCCCAAAAATATATTTTATTTTGGAAAAGTAGACACCCTTGGCTATTTATAATGATGGCACAGTACATTAGTCCAGGGCAAGGCATGCCTGTCCCTGGGAAAGGTACAACCTGCAGAAGTGACATACAGTGGCAAAAGTGCTGCAGTGGAGTATGTGTTAGCAGCAGACACAAGGTCTTAACTTGATGAATTAGAACAATGGCTCCTTAGGGAGAGAGCCGTGGTACACATGTGATAGGAAAAGGGTTGAACTTTATGGACGCAAGTCTTTTTTTCAACTTAAACAATTATGTAACTATGTAACTTTATATGACGTTAAAAGCATAGAAACATAGAATGTGTCGGCAGATAAGAACCATTCGGTCCATCTAGTCTGCCCGATGTTCTAAATACTTGTATTAGTCCCCAGTTCACTATCTTATTTCTAGGATAGCCTTCTGCCTATCCCACACATGCTTAAAATCCTTGACTGTGTTTACCTCTACCACTTCTGCTAGAAGGCTATTCCATACATCCACTACCCTCTCAGTAAAATAATACTTCCTGATATTACTTTTAAATCGTTGTCCCTCTAATTTTAGACTATGTCCTCTAGTTGTGGTAGTTTTTCTTCTGTTAAACATACTCTTATCCTCTACTGTGTTGATTCTCTTTATGTATTTAAATGTTTCTATTAAATCCCCGCTGTTACGTCTTTCCTCCAAGCTATACATGTTAAGATGCTTTAACCTTTCCTGGTAAGTTTTATCCTTCAACCCATGAACCAGTTTAGTAGCTCTTCTCTGAACTCTCTCCAAAGTATGAACATCCTTCTGGAGATACGGTCTCCAGTCCTGCGTACAATACTCCAAGTGCTCTGTACAATGGCATGCGCACTTCCCTCTTTCTACTGCTAATACCTCTCCCTACGCAACCAAGCATTGTGGTAGCATTTCCTGCTGCTCTATTGCATTGCCGACCTACCTTTAAGTCCTCTGAAATTATTACTCCTAATTCCCTTTCTTCAGATTTTGAGGTTAGGACTGTACCAAATGTAATATATTCTGCTTTTGGGTTTTTACGCCCAAGGTGCTTAATCCAAGTCCAAGTACAGATCCTTGAGGTACCCCACTAGTAACAAGACCTTGCATCGAATATACTCCATTGACAACAGCCCTCTGTTGTCTCTCACTCAGCCATTGTCTAATCCATTCAAAAATATTGAAATCCTAACTTAAAGATTGCAGTCTATTGATTAGCCTTCTATGTGTGGCAGTGTCTAAAGCCTTACTGAAATCTAGGTAAGCAGTGTCTACTGCACCACCCTGATCTATTATTTTAGTCACCCAATCAAAAAAATCAATAAGATAAGTTTGCCATGATCTCCCTGAAGTAAACCATGTTGTCTCTGATCTTGAAATCCATGCGATTTTAGATGTTCAACAATCCTATTCTTTAACAAGGTTTCAATTATTTTCCCCACTACTGAAGTAAGACTTACTGGTCTATAGTTGCCTGCCTCCTCCCTATTACCTTTCTTGTGAATGGGCACAATGATTGGTTAAATAAATCTGTTAACGGTTTTTGCTAGTACCCAACCATTTTCCTCTGTAAACTTACATGCATCAAAATACTCATTAGCCTTTTTCACTAAATGACGTCCCTTACCCTCATTTTTATTTGTAAAAACTGGAAAAAAAATTCAGTAAGGCAGTCTGCTAGGCATTTATCCTCTTCTACATAGCATCCTTCTTTTGTTTTTAATCTACCTAATCCTTGTTTTACTTTCCTCTTCTCATTTATGTAACTAAAAAAAAATTATCCCCTTTTGCACTGACTGGGCTATTTTCTCTTCTGCGTGTGCTTTGGAAGCTCTTATAGTTTGCTTTGCCTCTTTCTGCCTACTATTATAGATCTTTCTATCTTCCTCATTCTCAGTTTTTTTATAATTAACAAATGCTAGCTTTTTGTTTTGTTTTTTTGCTATTTTGGCAACCTCTGCAGAGTACCACAGGGGTTTCTTTTTTTTGACAAGCCTAATGCAAATTTCTGTTGCCCTTAGTAGTGCAGCTTTTAGATAATCCCATTTATTCTGGACTCTATTTAAATTACTCCAGTCTGATAATGACTCCTTTACACATAATCTAATTTTAGAAAAGTCAGTTTTTCTAAAATCTAATACTTTTGTTTTTGTGTGCTGTGACTGCGTCACTGTTCTTATATTAAACCCCACTGACTGGTGATCACTAGATCCTAAACTTTCACCTACAGTAATATCTGATAACAAATCTCCATTTGTGAACACTAAATCTAATATGGCCTGCTTTCAAGTTGGTTCCTCAACTACTTGCTTTAGAGGTATTCCCAGTAAGGAGTTTAGGATATGCATACTCCTGGCACAAATAGCTATTTTGGATTTCCAGTTCACATCAGGAAGATTAAAGTTACCCATGTTGATCACCTCCCCCTTCATTATCATTTGAGCTATTTCCTCAACTTATCTAACTCCTCTATTTATTTATTTTTATTATGTATTATTTATTTATTTATTATCTAACTCCTCTATTTGTCCACGGGGCCTATAAATCACACCTACCAGAGTTACCATATGATTTCCAAATGACTGACTCTATGTTCACCTCACTAACTTGTATTACGTTAGATTTTAAGCTATCCCTCACATACAGGGCCACCCCTCCATCTTTCTTGCCTTCTCTGTCTTTTCTATATAAAGAGTACTCTGGTATCAGAGGTGTTGCTAGGGGGGGGCTACTGGGGCTGAAGCCCCGAGTCTCAACTCCATAGCCCCGAGTCTTAGGCACTGCTGATTCCAGCAGAACACAGTGGCTCATGCTGGGAGCAGCTGGCTCTTAGCGTGGGGTCCCTGAGTGACAGGGAGCCCCACGCTATATGTGTGCCTCGGTGCCAGCTCTGGCACGGCAGGTCTCTGCCTTTTCTAGCAGAGACCTGCTTCTAACAGAATTTCCCTGCCCGATGCCAATCAGATGCGGGGGCAGGGCTTAAACCCGTGGCCCCGCCCCCTCCACGAGCAGTAGTAAGGCAGCATGGAGGGAGCTGGTCTCTGGCAAGAAGAGTTCAGCAGCTCCCTCCACATCCTAGAGTGCCAGGGAGAAGGCAGAGCTGACCCCTCTCCACCTAACAAGGTAAGGGAGACTAACATTAGTTTGTATGTTTGTTGTTGTGGACCACCCTTTCCATTATGCTCAGCCAGCATAATGGTGTGTTTTGGCTGGCTGAGGATCATGAGAATGGTAGTTCACAGCTAACTTTGTATGGGCTGTTGACTAAATGTCTCATAATGCTCAGCCAGAATTGCCTGGCTGAGGATTATGAGAAAATGGGTAACAGCATACATAATAAGAGGTGTTAGCTGTGAACTACAATTCACATGATACCAAGTCAGCCAAAAAATGCAAATTGACATATTATTATTCCGAAAATTAAAAAGAAAAAGCTAAATTAATTACATTAGAGTGTGAGCTTTATTGGCAGACTGAATTACATTAGAGTGTGAGCTTTATCGGCGGACTGATTTACATTAGAGTGTGAGATTTATTGGCAGGCTGAATTACATTCATGTAATTCAGTCCACCGATAAAACTCACACTCTAATGTAATTCAGCCTGCCAATAAAGCTTAAACTCTAATGTAATTCACTCTGCCAATAAAGCTCACACTCTAATGTAATTCAATCTGCCAATAAAGCTCATACTCTAATGTAATTCAGCCTGCCAATAAAGCTCACACTCTAATGTAAATCAGTCAACCAATAAAGCTCACACTCTAATGTAAATCAGTCCACCAATAAAGCTCACACTCTAATGTAATTAATTTTGCCAATAAAGCTCACACTCTAATGTAAATCAGTCCGACCAATAAACCTCACACTCTAATGTAAATCAGTCCACCAATAAAGCTCACACTCCAATGTAAATCAGTCCGCCGATAAAGCTCACACTCTAATGTAAATCAGTCCACCAATAACTCTCACACTCTAATGTAAATCAGTCCTCCGATAAAGCCCACACTCTAATGTAATTCACTCTTCCGATAAAGCTCACACTCTAATGTAAATCAGTCCACCAATAAAGCTCACACTCTAATGTAAATCAGTCCGCCGATAAAGCTCACACTCTAATGTAAATCAGTCCACCAATAAAGCTCACACTCTAATGTAAATCAGTCTGCCAATAAAGCTCACACACTAATGTAAATCAGCCCGCCGATAAAGATCACACTCTAATGTAATTTATTTTGCCAATAAAGCTCACACTCTAATGTAAATCAGTCCGCCAATAAAGCTCACCCTCTAATGTAAATCAGTCCACCAATAAAGCTCACACTCTAATGTAAATCAGTCCGCCGATAAAGCTCACACTCTAATGTCAATCAGTCCACCAATAAAGCTCACACTCTAATGTAAATCAGCCCGCCAATAAAGCTCACACTCTAATGTAAATCAGTCTGCCGATAAAGGTCACACTCTAATGTAAATCATTTTGCCGATAAAGCTCACACTCTAATTGGCAGATTGAGTTGCATTATAGTGTGAGCTTTATTGGCAGGCTGAATTACATTAGAGTGTAAGCATTATCGGGAGAGTGAATTACATTAGAGTGTGAGCTTTATTGGCAGGCTGAATTACATTAGAGTGTGAGCTTTATTGGCAGCAGTGCCGTCTTTCCGCATGGGCTGTTTGGCGATTGCCCAGGGGCCCCCGAGTTCTAGGGGGCCCCGTCCGAATTTTCTTATGGAGCGTATGTATGTGCATACTTACCTCCATGCTGCTCTCCGTTGCTTCCTCCGTGCAGTCTAACCTCCTGCACGGAGGAAGGAAGATTCGGGCGCTTTTTTTCCCCTTCTTAACTCTATTGACGTCGCGTGACTTCAATAAAGTTAAAAAGAAAAAAAAAGCGCCCGGATCTTCCTTCCTCCGTGCAGGAGGTTAGACTGCACGAGGAAGCAACGGAGAGCAGCATGGAGGTAAGTGCTAGGGAAGGGGGAGGAGGGTGGTACAAAACGAGCAAAGCCTGGCATATTAAGTGGCTAACTAATGGCATATTATGTAGCTAACTCCTGGCTTAAAGTGGCAAAATCCTATCATATTATGTGGCTAACTCCTGGCATAAAGTGGCAAAATCCTATCATATTATGTGGCTAACTCCTGGCATTAAGTGGCAAAATCCTATCATATTATGTGGCTAACTCCTGGCATAAATTGGCAAAATCCTATCATATTATGTGGCTAACTCCTGGCATAAAGTGGCAAAATCCTATCATATTATGTGGCTAACTCCTGGCATAGAGGGGCAAAATCCTATCATATTATGTGGCTAACTCATGGCATAGAGGGGCAAAATCCTATCATATTATGTGGCTAACTCCTGGCATAAAGTGGCAAAATCCTATCATATTATGTGGCTAACTCCTGACATAAAGTGGCAAAATCCTATCATATTATGTGGCTAACTCCTGGCATAGAGGGGCAAAATCCTATCATATTATGTGGCTAACTCCTGGCATAAAGTGGCAAAATCCTATCATATTATGTGGCTAACTCCTGGCATAGAGGGGCAAAATCCTATCATATTATGTCGCTAACTCCTGGCATAAAGTGGCAAAATCCTATCATATTATGTGGCTAACTCCTGGCATAGAAGGGCAAAATCCTATCATATTATGTGGCTAACTCCTGGCATATTATGTGGCAAAATCCTATCATATTATGTGGCTAACTCCTGGCATATTATGTGGCTAACTCATGGCATATTGAGTGGCTAACTCCTGGTATATTATGTGGCTAACTCCCGACATATTATGTGGCTAACTCCCGGTATATTATGTGGCTAACTCCTGGCATATTATGTGGCTAACTCATGGCATATTGAGTGGCAAAACCCTGGCATATTATGTGGCTAACTCATGGCATATTGAGTGGCAAAACCCTGGCATATTATGTGGCTAACTCCTGACATATTATGTGGCTAACTCCTGACATATTATGTGGCTAACTCCTGACATATTATGTGGCTAACTCCTGGTATATTATGTGGCTAACTCCTGGCATATTATGTGGCTAACTCCTGGTATATTATGTGGCTAACTCCTGGTATATTATGTGGCTAACTCCTGGTATATTATGTGGCTAACTCCTGGTATATTATGTGGCTAACTCCTGACATATTATGTGGCTAACTCCTGGCATATTATGTGGCTAACTCCTGGTATATTGAGTGGCAAAATTCTGGCATACTGAATGGCTAAATCACAGTGCATCCGGTGCTGTAAGGAAGAACAAAGTGTGGTCTGTGAGACCACTTTCAACATTGAGCACCTTTCCTCCTTGCTGAGTGTTTCTGTTAGTGTGTGAGTGTGTATGTATGTATACATGTATATGACTGACTACCTGAGTGAGTGTGGCTACGTGTGATTTAGTGTAGTCTAGATTTTTTTGCTGGTTCCTTAAACTCTGTTAAGTTTGTCAAGCCCTGTTAAGTCCTTTTAGGTGCAATGTGGGTGCAGAGGAATGGAAAAAATACAAGAAATGCAATTTTTCAATAACCTTTTTATTACATATGAAAATAGTTGAATATCAAAAAACTCATAATCAAATAAGTATAAATTCAACTAATTGTATTAATATATATCATATATTATCATATATAGAGAGAGATGTCTGTGTGTATAGATAGGCTTGTGATATGTGTGTAAATATATATTTTCGTTGTTTTATAATTGTACTATAGATGAATGTGGCCTGCAGTCACCTCACGGGGCTCCTGTGTATAGCATATTTATTGGGCTCCGATGTGTGGCATAATTAAAGAGCTCTGGTCTTTGGAATATTTAATGGCCCTGTGTGTTACTGAGAGGGTAGTGGATGCATGGAATAGTCTTTCAGTAGAAGTGGTAGAGGTTAATACAGTGAAGGAATTTAAGCATGCATGGGATAGGTATAAGGCTATCCTAGATATAAGATAAGGCCAGGGACTAATGAAAGTATTACATTACTGAGAGGGTAGTGGATGTATGGAATAGTCTTTCAGTAGAAGTGGTCAGGGCCGTCTTTAATAGTGATTGGACCCTGGGCAAGCATTTGCTTGGGCCCCCTGGACCCTGCCCCCTCCCCTGCATGCAATCCCGCCATCCATCGCAATGTTACACCCCCCCCCCACACACACATGCCATAATTGTTGTGCCATTCAGATGCCAGTAACATTGTGCCTTTCAGATGCCAGTAATATTGTGCCAGTCAGATCCCAGTAATATTGTGCCAGTCAGAGCCCAGTAATATTGTGCCATTCAGAGCCCAGGAATATTGTGCCAGTCAGAGCCCAGGAATATTGTGCCAGTCAGAGCCCAGGAATATTGTGCCAGTCAGATACCAGGAATATTGTGAAATTCAGACCCCAGTAATATTGTGCCATTCAGATGCCTGTAATATTGTGCCAGTCAGATACCTGTAATATTGTGCCAGTCAGATACCAGGAATATTGTGCTTGTCAGATACCAGGAATATTGTGCTTGTCAGATACCAGGAATATTGTGCCTGTCAGATACCAGGAATATTGTGCCTGTCAGATGCCAGGAATATTGTGCCTGTCAGATGCCTGTAATATTATGCCAGTCAGATGCCTGTAATATTATGCCAGTCAGATGCCTGTAATAGTGTGCCAGTCAGAGGCCAGGAATATTGTGCCAGTCAGATGCCTGTAATATTGTGCCAGTCAGATGCCTGTAATATTGTGCCAGTCAGATGCCTGTAATAGTATGCCAGTCAGATGCCTGTAATATTATGCCAGTCAGGTGCCTGTAATATTATGCCAGTCAGGTGCCTGTAATAGAGTGCCAGTCAGAGGCCAGGAATATTGTGCCAGTCAGATGCCCAGTAATATTGTGCCAGCCAGATGCCCAGTAATATTGTGCCAGTCAAATGCCCAGTATTATTGTGCCAGTCAGAGCCCAGTAATATTGTGCCAGCCAGATGCCCAGTAATATTGTGCCAGCCAGATGCCCAGTAATATTGTGCCAGCCAGAGCCCAGTAATATTCTGCCATTCAGATGCCCAGTAATATAGTGCCAGTCAGACCCCAGTAATATTGTGCCAGCCAGAGCCCAGTAATATTCTGCCATTCAGATGCCCAGTATTATTGTGCCAGTCAGAGCCCAGTAATATAGTGCCAGCCAGATGCCCAGTAATATTGTGCCAGCCAGATGCCCAGGAATATAGTGCCAGCCAGATGCCCAGGAATATAGTTCCAGCCAGATGCCCAGTAATATTGTGCCAGCCAGATGCCCAGTAATATTGTGCCAGCCAGATGCCCAGTAATATAGTGCCAGCCAGATGCCTGTAATATTATGCCAGACAGATGCCCAGTAATATTGTGCCAGCCAGAGCCCAGTAATATTCTGCCATTCAGATGCCCAGCAATATAGTGCCAGTCAGAGCCCAGTAATATAGTGCCAGTCAGAGCCCAGTAATATTGTGCCAGCCAGAGCTCAGTAATATTCTGCCATTCAGATGCCCAGTATTATTGTGCCAGTCAGAGCCCAGTAATATAGTGCCAGCCAGATGCCCAGTAATATTGTGCCAGCCAGATGCCCAGGAATATAGTGACAGCCAGATGCCCAGTAATATTGTGCCAGCCAGATGCCCAGGAATATAGTGCCACTCAGAGCCCAGTAATATTGTGCCAGCTAGATGCCCAGTAATATTGTGCCAGCCAGATGCCGAGTAATATAGTGCCAGTTAGCCCCCCGCCCCCGTTCCCAAGTACTTACATAACCCTGCTTAACCAGTCTTCTCTCTTGCACGGAGGAGGGAAACAGTCACCGGATGTGACGCGACGTCACATCCGGCGTCAGTTTTTTTTTTTTTTCCGGCCGTCGCATCCATCGGATGCGGCTTGCCGGAAAAAAGCGTTCACAAGCGCAATGCGCTGTGAACGCGGCAAGCAGGGCTGGGGGCCCACGGGACAGCTGCCTTGGGGCCCCCCAGGAGTAAATGGGCCCAGGGCAGCTGCCCCGTTTGCCCCGCGTTAAAGACGGCCCTGGAAGTGGTATAGGTTAATACAGTGAAGGAATTTAAGCATACATGGGATAGGTATAAGGCTATCCTAGATATAAGATAAGGCCAGGGACTAATGAAAGTATTACATTACTGAGAGGGTAGTGGATGTATGGAATAGTCTTTCAGTAGAAGTGGTATAGGTTAATACAGTGAAGGAGTTTAAGCATGCATGGGATATATATAAGGCTATCCTAGATATAAGATAAGGCCAGGGACTACTGAGAGGGTAGTGGATGTATGGAATAGTCTTTCAGTAGAAGTGGTATAGGTTAATACAGTGAAGGAGTTTAAACATGTGTGGGATAGGTATATGGCTATCCTAGAAATAAGATAAGGCCAGGGACTAATGAAAGGATTACTTTACTGAGAGGGTAGTGGATGTACAATGCAGCGAGGGAGAGGCTCACATTTCTCAGCAAGAATCATGTAGTTCTTGATGAGAAACATTGGGTGACCAGGATTATTCTTCACAAAGTTTTAAACATTACAAGGCTTGAAAAGCACACACATTTCAACATATATATGGTAATGACAACTGCTGGCCTATAATGAAGTTCTGTTACATTGAAAGATTGCATAAAGCAAAGACATTTAACATAGAATGTTGTAATGAAAGAATATAAAGACAGCACCAAGACCTCTTTGCTCCATTTAGTGCCATTAGGGAGCAGGCATGTTAGAATATTTAGAGACAGATTTCTAGTTGCCCTAACATGCCTGCTCCCTAATGGCACTAAATGGAGCAAAGAGGTCTTGGTGCTGTCTTTATATTCTTTCATTACAACATTCTATGTTAAATGTCTTTGCTTTATGCAATCTTTCAATGTAACAGAACTTCATTATAGGCCAGCAGTTGTCATTGCCATTTATATGTTGAAATGTTTGTTCCTAAACCAACTTACTGATGATTAATTGTTTAATATACGCAATTAATAAATATTTATAATTTAACAATTAAACTACATAGTTTTGGGTGATTTTTCGGTGATGCACATCCATTGTGGGCGGGGTCATGTTGTTATGGGCGGGGTCATGTTGTTATGGGCGGATCAAGGGGAGGGGCCATGTGGGGCCCCATTGGCTACTTTTGCCCAGGGGCCCACACAGTTCAAAAGACAGCCCTGATTGGCAGGCTGAATTACATTAGAGTGTGAGCTTTATTGGTGGACTGATCTACATTAGAGTGTGAGCTTTATTGGCAGGCTGAATTACATTAGTGTGTTTGCTTTACTGGCAGAGGGAATTACATTAGAGTGTGAGCTTTACTGGCAGAGTGAATTACATTAGAGTGTGAGCTTTATCAGCAGAGTGAATTACATTAGAGTGTGAGCTTTATCGGCAGAGTGAATTACATTAGAGTGTGAGCTTTATTGGCGGACTGAATTACATTAGAGTGTGAACTTTATCGGCAGAGTGAATTACATTAGAGTGTGAGCTTTATTGGCAGGCTGAATTATATTAGAGTGTGAGCTTTATTGGTGGACTGATTTACATTAGAGTGTGAGCTTTATTGGTGGACTGATTTACAATAGAGTGTGAGCTTTATTGGTTGGCTGATTTACATTGGAGTGTGAGCTGGGTGCTGGGGTAAATTCTGGGTGCATTGTCGGTGCAGAGGAAGAAAATAAAAACAAGAAATACATTTTTCAATAACCTTTTTATTAGATATAAAAAAGTGTTCCTTACAAACACACACATATAGATATATAGATTTATCGATGTATATTTATAGATCCCCAGAATTGACTCTGCATCAAATATTCATCAACTCACCAAAAACTTGCCTTTCAGTGAATAGACCACTGTGTGTGTGTCTGTGTGAGACACTGTGGATGTATGTCTTCTCATTGGCATGATATACAAAGATTATGCATTTACTGATCATTGGCATGATATACAATGTTAAAGCATTTTGGCAAATAAAAAGTTACAACCCACTTATCTCAGAGTAGAATTAGAAGAGGCCTATGTAATATAGTACTGATGTTACTGAACGCTTGGGAACATCCAGAGCTGGCAGTGGCATAAATAGAAACTGCTGAACCCTTATTACATACCCCCAATAATTTCGATATTTAGTTTAATATAAAGCCTTGCATATAAAGTTACTGTTCATTGGTATCATATACATCATTTATGTTTTATTGCTCATTTCTTATATTATACCTTTTATATATACCTTTTGCTCATTGTCATAATCATATAAATCATGTATACATATGCATTTATTGTTAATATTATATATATGCCAGGGCTTGACAAATGAGTTTTAGGAGCCAGAAAAACAAAAAATATATGAGCCAGACAATGGCACATACACACAATCACACAAACATACACACACTCAATCACATGCAGTTATACAAACAACCACACAAACATACACACACAATCACATGCAGTCATACACACACAATCACACAAACATACACACACAATCACATGCAATCATACACACAATCACACAAACATACACACAATCACATTAAGTCATACACACAAACATACACACACAATCACATGCAGTCATACACACAATCACACAAACATACACACACAATCAAATGCAGTCATACACACAAACATACACACACACACAATCACTTGCAGTCATACACACAATCACACAAACATACACACACACAATAACATGCAGTCATACACAAACATACACACACACACACACAATCACTTGTAGTCATACACACAATCACACAAACATACACACACACACACTATCACTTGCAGTCATACACACAATCACACAAACATACACACAATCACATGCAGTAACATACACAGTTGGTCACATCCAGTTACATCCATCCATCCATTCATACAGTCAGTCACAGACACATACAAACACAGATTCAGTAACAATTTTAATTTTTTTTAATACTATATATCTTTATTTGGTTTATTTAGGTTATAAATGTATGTTCTAATTATTACGTTGTACAGACAGACACACACACATACAGTCAGTAACATACAGACACACATACAGTCAGTAACATAGAGACACACAGGAAGCTGTCGGTGCACACACTTCCCCCTTGTGCTCCACTGGATAAAACAAAAGGGGGAAAAATGATCCCAGCAGCGAGGGCACCATTTGGGAACAACAATACCCGGACGCCAGGTCTAATTTCAGTCAAATCTGACATGGGCTCCAGCCCCAGGTCTTTTGGAGATCTAGCAACGCCCCTGCCTGGTATTGATATGTCCCAGTTATTTTTTTCATTATACCATGTCTCAGTAACAGCCACTAAATCTACATTCTCAGTTGCCAATATAGTATATATAGCTATATACTATAGTATATAGTTCATGGATCTTGTTCCTTAAACTGTGGGCATTTGTAGACATGACCCTAAGCTTATCATTTTTCAGCACACTGACTACAGGCACCTTCTGTCCCTGTTTTGGGAGGAAATTGGATTGATGTTTTATCTCCATTTGCCCCCTCTTTTAGTTTAAAAACCTCCTAGCAAAACCTCTGAACTGCTCACTGAGAAAATGTGTTCCATTTTGAGAAAGATGCAAACCATCTTTTTTTGTACGGTTTATTTCTTTCCCAATGAGAACTACCATGAGAAACAAAGCCAAATCCTTGCTCCCGACTCCATTCCCCAAAGCACAAGATAAAGTCCCTAAGTTAACGTTCCCTTAAATTCCCCAAGTTAACGTTCCCTTGAGTAAGTCTATTACTGAGGTGCAAGGGCAGGGAGAGTGTGTTGGGCACTCTGTGGTCGATGGGAATATTACATGGTGCATAAAAATAAGAAACCGGGGATGACAAAAAAAAATTGGGGGAAGGGATAATGGAGGCAAGGGGGGGAGCTTTACAGATATATACCCTTTAACTTTTAACATAGTGGACATTTTTTTTCAAGCTAGCATCTCCTCCGAGTTCAATGGGGGTTATTCCACTGCTGTCTGTGAGATTAGAGGAATAGTGCTCATCCAACCTGGAACCCAAGCCTTACATACATATAAAGAGTAGTGATCTCCTTGAAACTGAAAAGTACTCACAGGGTTTACCCTACTAATTAGTGAGTGTAATGTATTAAAAGGGGTTTGGTTCCATGCAGGTTAATGGTCAAGGCGGAACGAAAAATCTGGCTGACAGTTAAACCTATTCTCAATTTAGTGGGTCAGGAGAGGCAGGACAAATGGTCTAGTACCATGTTGCAGACGGAGCTTGGAGAGATGTAGGGTGCACTGTGATTTGGGTGTAGGTTCAGTCAGCAGGCTTAAGTACTGTGATTCAACATAGAAGCAGATGTATAAAAAACAGTAACATTATGGTTGTCAAGTATGTGTAACACAAATGTGTGTGTGTGTGGGGGGGGGGGGGGGGGGGGAGCAGGCCTGTCTCTGAGCAATGATTAAGTATGTATCCTATGAACTGAGGGGAACATGGCCAAGTCTTGAAAAGGTCAGGGCATAGTCTGATTTGTGAAAGTGGATATAAAATGAGTAGATGGGGCAGGTCTGGGCAAGGCAGCCTTCTTCAGGGTGTCCATCAGGGGTTCAAGCATTTCCCGAGCCTATAGCGTGGCCCATACCACATCTGGGAGAATCTGCCCCTTCGTCGGTCAATTCGGCAAGTCATCGCGTGGTTCTGAGGATTTCCTCCTTAAGAGTGTAGTGGTGTAGATGACAAATAATATCCCTTGGGTATGGGCCTGGTAAATCTGACCGTGTCCAAGATTGGAGTATCTTGTGGAAGAGGTACGAAATGAAAGTAGTAAGGTATTCCTGTCCTTCGGATTCAGGAAGGCCTCGGATCCACAGGTTTTGGTGCCTACCTCGATACTCAAGTTCCAAAGATGTGTTGGACCATTTGGGACAACAGCGAACTTTTTCTTACAGTTGTTTGGAGAGGTCAGTGACTGTCATCTGCAATGCTTGTTGGTCAGCCTCCACTGCTTCAATCCATGGTCCCTGTTGTTGCAGGTCTCTGCATATCACCTTCAGTTCCTCCTTGGTGGTGGTGCGGATCAAGGTGACGGCTGAGCGGGTCTGGTTGTGGGAGAATTTCAACTTCGTCCGAGCCATCGCAATAGAGATGTGGCATATGGCGTGTAGTATACAATAGTCTTTTTCCTGCTCGTGTGACGGCATTTTGGATTTCTCCAGTGGTGAAAGCAGGACCATAAACATTCTCAAATTGGGTGGTAAGAGATTTTTTTCCCATTTTGTTGTGGTCTTTATGTGGAGAGAAACATTTGGAGTGATTCCCCATCCTAGTCTGGTATGTTTCACCCCGGTAATAGGTCAGCATTTGGATCTCGAGGCAGGAGCTCAGGTATTATGCAACTGCTTGCTTCAGATGCCAGACACGCACCCCCAGGATCTTCATTTTTTAAGTAATGCAAAATTTAAACTTTGCATTTTAAAGTACTTTGAAAGTACTTTAATATGCATAAAAATTTGTAGTAGGCATTTTGGGCACTAGACATTCCCTTTAAGCACACCACATGCATAATGTATTGGAGACCTGGAAAATCACGTTTTTGATTAAGTACTAGGAGCTTATCCAATCAGTCACTATACTCCTAAGATTCAGTGGACTATTTAGAACACTTATAGTTGTATCATGTTTTTCAGTCATAGGCATATACTATTATGCCAATTATGACATACAAAGCAACAATTATTTGGCATATTCCTGTTTGATTAAAGGTTTTCCTTTGGTTTTATACTTTATTTATCTTGTGTCCCCTGAGCACACAGTACTAAACATTTTGAATTCTTATATAAAAACAGGAACAGTCCAAACAGCCAGTAGAAAAAAACTGTTTACATGAAACAAGGCAACACAAAGTAACCAATTTGAATTGAGAGTTGATGTAAATTTACCTCCTCATTAGAAGACCAAGATTCCAAAAATCTAAGAACCACATTAACATCCCAAAGAGTAGAATAACAGGGCTGTGGTGGCCGAGTCAGCCGAATACCCTTTTAAAAGACACCAAACCACCAGCCTGAATGGAGGCAGATCACAGGCCTATCATACTGGCAATCTGGCGGATAGAAATGGATGGCTGGTTAAGCAACTTTCTGATCTCCTTTTGAGTGATTTTTATCTTGAAGGTTGGGAGATGCAGAGAACCCTGTACAGAATTGATGATAAAGCTGAGGAACTCTATGTGCTGGGAAGATACGAGGTTGGACTTGTCCCAAATTATGAAGAAGCCCAGATCATGTAGGTGGGAGGTACATAGGGGAGAGGATCAAGTGGACACCTTGTCTCCTTAGGTAGTGGACCACCGGTTTGAGCAGCTTGGTGAAACACCAAGGAGCCAAAGGAAGACACCTGAAACACCATGTTTGATTGTCCCATCTGAATTGAAGGTATTTATGGTGGTCCATTGCTATAGGAATGGTCAGAAAAGCGTCCTGCAGGTCCAGTTTGACCATCCAACAAGTATCTGAGGCAGTGAATGCCTTCCATCTTAAAGTGCTGATATGTGACGAAAGCATTCAGTGGCCGGAGGTTTATTACTGCGTCCTAGAAGGATGCTCTCAAGGTGTGGAAGCCTTGGGATCCGTGGTACGGACCCCTGAAGGCTTTTTGATCTTCTGGCTCCCCCAAAAACCTTGGGGTGGAAGACATGCTTCATTTTAGCATGTGCCTTATTGATAGCCATAAAAGTGGAAATGAAGGATCCAAGCTCTTTCACAAAATTATTGCCAAAAAGGAAACCTTTTGGCTGGGGGTCAGGCTCAGCTATGAAACAAGTTTTGTCTCAATCTTAAGTAATATTGTTTTACTTTTCTCACTTACCAATGCAGTGTTGACATTGTCAGTGAGGCATATAGCCCTCTATACCCATCCTTTCCTGGTGGATAGATCTAATGTTCCCTCGCCAGATGGTGTAGCCTCAATCATTTCGTACATCTTTGTACAGGGACCTAAGATTTCAAGTACCTTGTAGTGGCAATGTTTTATGAAGAAATCTATCCCTTCTTAGACTTCCATCCTGATTTTCCAAGGAATTGGGCAATCTTGGAATAAATCGCAGATATATCATAGACCTGGTCGTTGGTCTGAGGCATTCTGCCTGGAGCTTATTCCGTGTGGATTTGTCCAAAGGTTTGTGGACACGCAAATGAAATACGACATAGCAATCCATGATTAAGTCCCTTTTGGACGAAACGTGTGACCAATGATGAGGCTTCCATGCATCATTTTTTAAATATTCTTTAATAAATGCTAAGTTTTATGGATCCAGCAGTGTGAAACTGATTATGCCTGCATGATTGGTGTTACATTCAAGTGTTTTTTTTTTCTTGCAGACACATAGGGCATAATAATTTCTGATGTGCTCAGAGGGGAACCACTCAGCACATTGAGGGTGTTGTAGGGCATCAGTGAAGGTGGCCCTCAGAACCATCTCTGTGTGGTGAGGAATCCCCAGCATATTGATAGAGAGGCATAGCAATGTATAAATGTATAACAGACCCTGTTGGTAATCAAGGTACAGTACAGGCAGCTTAGCACAGCTTTTGATGGAAGAGGGTAGCTAGAATATGCACCTAGGAGATGAAAATCACTCACAAAACTGGTGTGCAGCAAGAGAAAAATGACAACTGCATGTAAAGGGTGCTCCAAAATTGGCCATTGAATCAAAAATGTCTGAAAATGTGAACGCAGTTACAACATTGTCAGCTTAGCGCAGGGGTGTTGGCAAGAGGCAGTGCAGGCAGAAAAGGTTCTCAGTAGTTATTGGGTAATCCGAGGTCAGGAGTGGAGAGGTAAACGTAGTCCAAAATACAGTCCAAGTGTTCAGTAGCCGGGAGATCAATAATCACAGGGGAGCAAGATATTAAGGTTTGGATTGGGATCACTGTAGAGAGACTAGCCACACTACAAGCTTGAAAACGAGCAAGCACTGAATGAACAGTGCTTGCTGTTTAAATTGGAAGTCAGGACCTTTGCTCCACCCACCATCCTGCAGGTCGCCACCCCCTCTGGCTTTAGCCAGATAGTGAAAGCAGGAGTAGGACCTGCCTCTTCTCCACACCTCCCGTGCATCCTCCAATGGGAGCACGCAATCGGCGACAGGCCACACCCCCCACACCACAGCTGTCTTTTAGTGCAAAACAATCCCTATTGTTCAATAAACCTGGCCAGGTGAGCAAGCCCAGTGGGTAAGGGAATTATTTTGTATAGACTTTTATATATATTTTATATTTGTTAAATGCTGATACAGCTATATATGTTTATTTTATATCTGTAACTTTTCCCTTTTTTCATGTATGGCTGTTATTTTTATTTTGTATGTATGTTGTCCATGTGACCACTTATTTATGTACATCTAGTGGCCTGTGACTACATATATCCTCTTTTTCTTTTGTCATTTATACATATAATTTTTATAAATAAATGTATATATTTTTATACTTATCGTGTCTTTGGAGTTTATTGAGTTGTATCTATAGCGCTGTCTCATTCTATAATATATGGTAGCAATAAAACATAGTTAAATCATTGGGAATCCTATTAAGATATAAACATATATGTTATTTAGTTAAAGCTATATTTCCTCATATGAGAAATAATTTCATAATGAATAATTTCACAATCCCTTTGCTATTTAATAGTACATTTCAGACATGTTTTAATGTACTTTACCTCATTATGGAACTCATTAAAAGACTTGTATCCCCTACAACTGCATCTATATAAAGTGATCTATGACAGCATTATATTAGCTTAGGCAACGCAACTTTAATTTTACTCATCCGTCTTAATTTTTTGTAATCATTTTTAGAAGAGGGTATAATGTCAGACATTCCTTCTATGCTACTGACAGATCCAATCTTGCAGATAATTACCATAAGGAAATTGATGCATTTGTGTGCAAAGGAAAATTTAATTTGCTCAGACATCCCGCTGCACAATGCACTCCAAAGGACATCAGAATATTTTTTTTTAATGAAATTAAATGTTACTGTGTATTGTGATTGCTTTTTGTTAAAAAAAACTTTTTAGTTTTTAATGCATATACAGCAAATACATGTAGTCCAATAGCCAAGCTCTTATTATTTGAAGTGCACAAAATCTCTACTCAATGCCAGTTTATCCCATTACTTTTGAAAATGAAAGGCAGCCAATGGTATTAGTGACTTATACTTAATAGTTGCCAAAAGTTTATGTTATCTTGTAAAGAAATTGTTTATTTTTCAATTGTGAGAGTTCAATACATATTAGTTTGTGTCAATGTGTATAGGTATGTGTGTGTCAATGTGTATGTGTGTGTGCCAATGTGTATTTGTGTATCAATGTGTATAAGTGTGTGTGTGTCAATGTGTATAAGTAACATAGTAACATAGTAACATAGTAATTTAGGTTGAAAAAATACACAAGTCCATCAAGTTCAACCCTTCTACCTATCATTACAGCTTTTGATCCAAAAGAAGGCAAAAAACCCCTAAGGAAGCTATTTCGAATTTTGCCTCCTGGGGGAAAAAATTCCTTCTTGACTCCAAGAGGCAATCAGATTTCTCCTTGGATCAATAAGCTCTTTTATTAATGCTTATTCTATTATTAATAGCCCTGTATGTTCTGCTTTCCTAAAAAAATATCCAAACCATTTTTAAATGCATCTATTGTGGTTGCTAGCACTACCTCTCTTGGCAGGGAGTTCCATAACTTTATTGTCCTAACCGTAAAGAATCCCTTCCTTTGCTGTCTATGAAATCTTTGCTCTTCCAGTCTGAGGGGGTGACCTCTTGTTCTTTGTACCTTTCTGTTAATGAACAGGTCACTGGAGAGCTCTTTATATTGGCCCTGCAAATATTTATATAATGTTATCATATCCCCTCTGAGACGCCTTTTTTCTAACGTATATAAATTCAATTTTTTAAGTCTCTCTTCATAACTAAGATCCTCCAAACCCCTTATTAATTTTGTAGCTCTCCTTTGCACTTTTTCTAGTTCCTTAATATCCTTTTTTTAGGACTGGTGCCCAGAACTGTACTGCATATTCAAGGTGAGGTCTTACCATTGATTTGTAAAGAGGCAAGATGATATCCTCCTCCCGTGAATCTATACCTCGTTTTATACATGCCAATATCTTATTGGCCCTTGCAGCTGCTGACTGGCATTGGGCACTGTTGCCAAGTTTGTTGTCTATAATTATTCCTAAATCCTTTTCATTAGTAGTTTTTCCCAGGGAAAAACCATTTAACGTATATGTTGCTTTGTTATTATTTTTCCCATAATGCATAACTTTACATTTGTCTATATTGAACCTCATTTGCCACTTTACTGCCCAGTCCCCCACTCTGTCCAAATCTTCCTGTAAAGAAAAAACATCAAGATTAGTCTTTATTGCCTTACCTAATTTAGTGTCGTCCGCAAACACGGAGACATGGCTCTCAGCACAATGTGGCAGATCATTAATAAACAAATTAAAAAGAAGAGGGCCCAAAACAGACCCCTGAGGTACTCCGCTTAATACCCTTGTCCAATTTGAGGATTTTCCATTTACAACAACCCTTTGTGTTCTATCTTTTAGCCAATTTTCAATCCACATACACACATTTGCCCCCAAACCTATTTCTCTCAATTTGTAGAGTAACCTTTTGTGTGGAACTGTATCAAATGCTTTCGCAAAATCCAAATAGATCACATCAACTGCCACACCTAGATCTATATTTTTACTGACTTCTTCATAGAATGTTATTAAGTTTGTTTGACAAGACCTGTCTTTCACAAAACCACAAAGTGTGTGTGTGTGTGTGTGTCAATGTGTATAAGTGTCTGTGTGTGTCAATGTGTATACGTGTGTGTCAATGTGTATATGTGTGTGTCAATGTGTATACGTGTGTGTCAATGTGTATAAGTGTGTGTGTGTGTGTGTCAGTGTGTTTAAGTATATGTGTGCCAATGTGTATAAGTGTGTGTGTGTTTGTGTGTGTGTCAATGTGTATAAGTGTGTGTGTGTGTCAATGTGTATAGGTGTGTGTGTGTGTCAATGTGTATAAGTGTGTGTCAATGTGTATAAGTGTGTGTGCAGTGGTGTATCTTGGTGTTGTGCTGCCCTAGGCAGACAAAATGTGGGCACCCCCCACGCACGTTGCACACTTACGACATGCCCCATCACACACGTTGCACACCCACGACATGCCCCATCACCCCATTACATGCCCCCATCACCCATATTGCATACACACTAAATGCCCCATCACCCCCATTACATGCCCCCATCACCCTCATTACATACCCCCACCATGTTCATTAGATGCCCCCATCACCCCTATTAATTGGAAGGAGCTTAAGCTTGCTGAACGGTGGGCCAGTGAGCGAAAATGTTTGAAGCACCAGAAGTGTGCTTTAACACCCTCTGGCAAAGTGCCACCCTCTGGCAAAGTGCCGCCCTAGGCAAGTGCCTTGTTTGCCTTGAGGAAGATACACTTCTGTGTGTATGTGTCAATGTGTATAAGTGTGTGTCAATGTGTATAGGTGTTTGTGTGTCAATGTGTATAGGTGTGTGTGTGTGTCAATGTGTATAAGTGTGTGTGTCAGTATGTGTCTCAATGTGTATAAGTGTGTGTGTGTCTGTGTGTGTCAGTGTGTTTAAGTATATGTGTGCCAATGTGTATAAGTGTGTCAATGTGTATAGGTGTGTGTGTCAATGTGTATATGTGTGTGTGTCAATGTGTATAAGTGTGTGTGTGCGTGTGTGTCAGTGTGTTTAAGTATGTGTGTGCCAATTTGTATAAGTATGTGTGTGTCAGTGTATAAGTATGTGTGTGTGCCAGTGTGTATAGGTGTGTGTCAATGTGTATAAGTATGTGTGTGTGCCAGTGTGTATAGGTGTGTGTCAATGTGTATAAGTATGTGTGTGTGTGTCAGAGTGTATAAGCATGTGTGTGTACGTGTGTACATGAGTGTCTGTGTAAGTGTATCCTGTGTGTAAGGCTGTGTGTGTGTGACAGTGTGTATACGGGTGTCTGTGTAAATGTATGTATGTGTGTAAGGTCACTAAGTGTGTAAGTGTGACTGTGTATATTTATGTGTGACTGTGTAAGTGTGCACTTGCCCATGGTCCGGCTGCCTGTGTCACATGGAGGGCAGCAGTCATCATCCAGCCAGAGTCTATTTCCCCACTTCCTGTACTCAGCGTGCTGATAGAGGGTAGACTGTGCAGATGAGACGGCCAGGGACACGAGAGAGCAGCAGCAAGGTGAGTACTTGGGAAGGTGGGAGAGGAGATAATGCTTTTACTGGGCAAACTGAAAGTGGCATATTAATGGGCATATTGACTCTGGCCTATTAATGGGAAAACTAACATTGGTATATAAATGGGGAAAAATGGCTTTGGCATATAAATGGACAAACTATGAGTGGTATATTAATGGACAAGGCTGCCCATGTGCTGCTTTGCTGCCCCTCAGAGCCGGCTCTGCAGACCGGTGCCCTGTTTCCCCTTAGACCTCAGTCCGCTCCTTTCATGGTGGAATAATATTTATTGCTCATTGTGTACTTATTTTCCAATGATGTTCGGCCAGACTAATGGGAGACTTTGGCTGGTTGGGCATCATGGGAATGGTAGTTAAAACACATTCAACTAGCCAGCAAAAAGTCTCCCATGTTGCTGTCTGTGCATCATAGGAATGAATAAAACCACTACACAGTATTATGGCGAAATAAATATTTTTATTTAAAATAAGAGTTTGTGTTAGTCCTTTACATCAAAATAAAGTTTGTGCTCTCTCTCCCCCTCTCCCCAATAATGAAATGGGCATGTCTTGAACAGACATGTCTAAAGGGGAGGAGTTTGTAATATAGCCACGCCCACATAGGAGCGCCAAAAGAAAACCTACACCCAGCCGCCCTTGGATGACCCTTGGATCGGCCCTGGCACAGGGTTTAGAGAAGTGTTGATATGAGAAAAAAGTGCAAAAACATCCAGCGTACATCAGTAAAATTAATCCAAAAGTTACTGACTGAAGATAAAGGAACCAAAATTTATTAAAGTTCCATGACAATCAATCAACACACAGAGAACAACTCTTGCATATTTCACCTATTCAATTTTAATTATAGATGATGTACAAAACTAATAATTACTATAAAAAGAACATATCATGTGAGTTAATCACACTAAACTTGTTAAAATTACCTGCCAACCCAGTGCTCAGCATATTAAAAACAGTATATATGTACAGGGTATAAAAAAACATGCAACGATACACTATTTTGAAAAAGTATTGGGACACCTAACCATTGCACCAACAGGAACTTTTATGACTTCGCATTCTAGACACACAGACATTAATATGTAATTGTTTTCCAGCTACAGTGATGGAAAAAAGTATTTGATCCCCTGGGGGGGGGGGGGGGGATTGTGGGAAGGGGGGTACAGATTTTTATATTGGCTGATCGGGATGGGAGGTTGGTGCAACAGGAGCGTTGCCGGTGTAAAAGAGGGCGGGCGATCTGTGAAAGCTTGTAGTGTGTGATATACCTTTTCCCAAAATGGGGAGATCAGAAGACATTCCCACCTGATGTGCAGCATGTGACCTGGAGATGCTCCACATCTCCAGCAGGTGTCGGGGCATTCAGGAAATTCAGGAATATTATGTAAGATGGACAGGGTCCTATACCATTCTGACAGAAATGTATACGACTTTTCTTGGGTCTTGTTTTGCAGTGACGTTTTATGGGTAAGAAGGAAAAAATGTTCCCACTGAGAGTTAGATAATACTATGTGAAGAGCGTTCTCCCATAGACCAAAAAAGGCCGGGATGGGATTCAGAGTACCACTTTGTCATTTTTTATATAAATTGCATGTCTGGGTGAAACTGTCACTGGCGCAATATTCCTCAAACGGGGTCAGAGCTCTGTGTAGGTGATGTTTGCCTGTCGTTGACTGTACAAAATTGGTAAGTTGCAAATACTAAAAGTAGTCCATGACTGTAAGTGATCTGTCAGGCAACAGGTCACCAAGGGGGCGAATCTTCCGGTCACGTAAAAAATCAGCTGGTCGGTGGGGGCCACCAGCTACAGAGCAGAGAAAAGGTCTGCTGGACATACCCAGGATAAACTCTGGATTTTCGTGCAGTGGGGTCAGCGGGGAAGGGTAAGTAATGAGGTTGAGAGCACGGTGGCTCGTATGAAGGATATGGAGCAAAGCAGAAATAAATTGGTTGGTTTTAGTCAGTGCTCTAGCATTATGTGGCGAGATCCACTGTAACGCAGCTAAGGGAATGTGGCGGGCCAGTTGTTCAATTTGTATCCAAATGTTTTGGAGAGGGCTATGGGTCCATTCCAGAATCTTGAGCAAATGACTGGACTTATAGTAGGTGCCAATACAAAGGAGACCAAGTCTCCCTTTGAGTTTATGTTGCGTTAGGAGATCCATTTTCATTCGGGGAGCTTTCTGGGCCCATATAAATGGAATGAACATGGATCGTAGGAATTTAAAAAAGGCTGGTGGGATTTGTTCGGGATTGTTTGAAAGAAGTAGAGTAGGTATTGGAGGGTATTCATTTTTATCGCGTTGATCCTCCCTGTCCATGAAATATGTTGGGGTGAACAGGAGCAAAAGTCCTTCTGTATTTCAGATAAAATCGGAAGAAAATTGTGTGTGTATAACATGGAGAAGTCATTGGGTAACCAGATACCTAAATACTTGAGTTTGTCTACACACCACCGAAAGGGGAAAGATTGAGCTATTGTGTTAGCTAAGTGGCAGGGCAAGTTAACATTCAGGATCTCTGATTTTGTCAAATTAATTTTCAAACTGGATAGGGCTCGGTAGGTTTGGTATTCCAACAGCAAAACTGGGATAGAGACCTGAGGATTAGTCAAAGGGAACAGTAGATCATCAGTAAACCCCAGGGCTTTGTGTTTGGTACCAGCTATCTCCAGTCCCATAATATCAGGGTTCTAACGGACAGCCTCTAAAAAGGTTCCAGTGAAAGGACAAATAACAGGGGAGAGAGGGAACAACCCTGTCTTGTCCTGTTATATTTGGGGAATGAGTCAGATAAAGCGCCGTTAATTCTGATTCTGGCCGAGGGTCAGGAATATAGGGACAACACCCACATGAGAATATTGGGGCCGAAGCCCATCTGTTGCATAACGTCCATCATAAAATGCCAGTCCAATCTGTCGAAGAATAAAAATGGATTTAAGTGCTAGGCGCTACTGTGAATGTGTGTGATATTTAGTGATGCAGCTCACTTCCAGGTGGAAAAAATACAACAATTTCCACTAAATCAAGAGAAGAATTAAGTATACAATCTCTTAATGTGTATTAAAGAACCAAAGCTTTAATACACAGAACAACAACAGAACAAAAAATAATTTTTGACCATACTTATGTCTCAAATAAGGACAAGGATGACTTGATTGAAGGTCTCAGATGTATGGTATACCCAAAAAAACAAATGAACAATATAATGGTGTACTCTGTTTGAGAGAATTTGATATATATACGAGGGGTGATAGGAGTAATTCTCACAAGCCAGGAGTAGTAAACTGCTCTCTGAAAATGAATCACTGAGGTCCCCAGAAATCTGTTAGCAGTGGGACTTCCTTAAAGTTCTTCACACCAGCTCAGCACATATATGTGGTATTATATGCAGCATGGAAATAAGGCAAAAAAACACCACAATCGTGAAATGCAACAATGACAGGTTTAATAAAAAAGGTAAAAAAAGGCTTACTTAAAAATATTGTTAGTCTTGTATGACTCACTATATGCGCGACCACAGCTTTATCCAACTGCTTCGAATGGTAGAACAACAACAAAGTGTCAAATGATGGGAGAAATGTAGACAGCAATCGGACACCTGCATTCGCTATTTTCAGCTGTCAGAGAAACACAGTTCTGTCAGATCGCAAGAAGGAGAGGGCGTGTCAGATGCGTTTTGCCCGATGGCTTCTTCAAGTGCACGTCCCCGTCGTTGCAGCTTCGTTTTTTATACTGTGAACAATTGGCCCGCCTCCTCTCTCGGTGCCCTATATTCATTATTCAGTACAGTTGGCTACAACCTGATTTGTCCAACATCTTCAATTAACACTTATATCTATTAATAAAACTAAATATAGACTGCCAGAGGCTATTCATATATCTATATATTGTTTCAAAGCAAACTATCAATCAGACTAAAAAATAAACATTTACCTATTAATCCTACATTAATACATTTGGTAACTTGCTGCATTAATCAGAACATTAAAAACAATTACAGATACCTATTAATACCAATTAATAATACGTTATCAATCTGTCTAAGACTTTTTCAGCATCTGTCGGCAGGAGGACCATTTCAGTACTGAAAAACCGAGCATAATGTATCAAGTTAAGCACTCTAATAGTGCAGTCCCTAGTCTCCCGACCTGGGAAAAAGCAAGTTTGATCTGGGTGTTTTAGGGTGGGAAGGAATCTATTTATCCGCAAAGCTAATATTTTATAGAACAATTTAACATCTGCATTGTGCAAAGAGATCGGGCAGAAGTTGGCACATATCTCAGTGTCTCTACCCTCCATAGGGATCAGGGAGATTTTGGCTGAAAGAGTATGCAGGTGTATTTGAGACCCTGTAAGGAGGTCATTATAGATCTATACAAAATGAGGGCCAAGGATGTCTATGAATGTCTTATAAAAGGAGGCTGGGAGGCAGTCTGGCCCAGAGCATTTACCTGTTTTCGTGCTCTTAAGTGCCCATGCTAACTCCTAAGGTGTGATTGGGCGTTCAAGCGTGTCAGCATCTGCCTTGGACAATTTACTGCTAAGGTGAGTATTTAAATACTGTTCTTGGATCGCCAAATGTTTCCGAGCTATGCAAATATCTAGCAGTGGAAATAGGAAACTACAATTGAATTCAGTAAAAAAGAATAAAATCAATGAGGTACTCAGTCCGTTTTTCGTGCAGCCACCTAGAGCTTTGGCTTTGCACTGGACTTCCTGTAGTACGGTGGCTCACAGACTTCAAAAAGACACCCAACACGTTTTGTTCAAAAGAACTTCATCAGGGGAATAGTTAGTCCGAAAGTCAGTGATGGTTTTATACCATTCCCTGAATTCCTATTGGCTGCCATCCGAAATGTTCGCTTTAACTGTGACACAGTGCTTATTACATGAGTAAACCCCTTTTCGGTTTTTGCATAGATTCGTATTAAAAAACTTTTCTTGCTTGGGGCCCCTCTAAAAATTATTTTAGGTTTCTCTGGCAAAATCTCTCTTAGGAGATCGTCTTTCTCTAGGATCGACCAATGTTTTTGAATTATTTTCTTTAAGTGGCGATTTTTATTATTGTAATCCAACATTATAGGAAGGGTAATTTCTTTATTTTCCCCTTTCTTTTTCTCCTTATATATGAGAAGGGAATCCCTCTCTTTTAATCCTACTTCCTCGATAGCTTTGTCAGTGTCAGCTTCAGGGTAATCCCTGGTCATCAGTCTTTCTTTGAGAATTTGTAGTTGTTCTCTACATATGTTCTCCTCCGTACAATTCCTTTTTAATCTTAAAGTTTGGCTTTTCGGAATATTGTTCAGCCATGGAGGATAGTGTCCACTATCGTGACCAATAAAACTGTTAACATCTACTTTCTTAAAAAATGTTTTTGATTTAATCCTATTATTTTCTATATATGTCTCTAGGTCTAGAAAGTGGACACTATGGCAGTCATATTGAGCTTTATTCCACAAACTTATCTAAGTGTTCCAAAAAGAATATTAGTTCTGATTCCTCACCCCTCCATGTGATAAACAAGTCATCTATATATCAGCGATATGAGACCAGGTTCGCCCTCCATTCGTGTCCTAACCACACGAACTGGCGTTCCCATTCTGCCATAAATAAGTTTGCATAGCTGGGGGCGAACGTGGTCCCCATAGCCGTTCCTCATTTCTGTAGGAAAAAAAAGATTAAGCCGATTTCCTCCACTATATAATCAACAAAATTTCCCTCCAAAGAATTACTTTCCATCAAGATATTCCTTACCGCTTCACACACCCTCTCATGTTCTGTTATGGTATAAAGTGACGCAACGTCACTTGTGACCAAACACATTTCTTGGTCCCATGTTACATCTTTCAAGATATTTAATACACTTACAGTGTCTTTAAGATAAGATGGTATAGTTTTTACAAAAGGCTGCAGGATAAAATCTAAATACTATAGATTTGAGTACAGTGATCCCACTCCAGAGACAATGGGTCTCCCTGGAGGGTGCTCCACAATCTTATGAATCTTTGCAAGGAAATAGAAAACAGTAATTATAGGATGTATATTATTGATATACTCTAATTCCTCCTTCCCCCCAAAAATATATATTTTTCCTTTATCCAAATAGCCTGTCAAAGTCTCTTTTGTTCTGGGGTAGGGTTATTCTTAAGTCTGGTAATAGAGTTAAATTCATAAATTCTTATGAATGGGGACTCTATTTCGGTTTATAGAAAGCCAATAGCATTACATGTATTCCATAAGCCGAAAGTCTATAAACCGAACGACATTCGGTTTATAGACTTTCGGTTTATAGAATACATGTAATGCTATTGCTATTCTATAAACCGAAATAGAGTCCAAATTCATAAGAAATTCTTATGAATAGGGACTCTATTTCGGTTCATAGAAAGCCAATAGCATTACATACAATGTAATCGCCGAACCCCGAACTCCAACACGAATATACAGTGGAATGTCCGTGTTTGGGTCCGGGGTCCAAAAACCGTAATGTTTGGTACGAACCCGAACAATGTGGTTCGGGTTCGCTCAGCACTACTCCAGACCTGAGACGATCCCTGCTGTATCTAATTATTTCTTAGAGTTCTCCTTCTCCAATATCTGATCTTTTTCTTTGCTGATTCTGTCTTTCCACTCTTTTTCTCCAGGGGAATTTCGTTTTCCATTCTAATTCTCTCTGGCCCAACTCTAAAAAATCCTCTTGTTCAGATATCATTCTCTCTATTTCTGGAGACAAGGCACTGAACCTATTATTTGTATTCACGGGGATATCTATCTTCTCAGAATTATATGTTTTTATATTATTAGTGCTCCTATGAAACTTTTTTTGGGTCTTACAACCTGCCAATCTTTCTTATCTTTAACATCATCTCTTTTTATGGGGGGAATGTTTACTTCATCAAATTTTTTTAAGAAGGTTCTCATCCTTCCATTCATGTAATCCCCTTTATCCCTGCATAATTTTTTAATTTTGATCTTTCTTACCTACTCCTCCACTTTATCTAGATTTATCTTTATATCATCTATGAAATCTCTAAACTCTGGGAGTATTTCACAGGGTAGGAGGGTCTCGCAGCAAATTTCTATATTCTTTTTAAAATCTATTAGTGTTTTCTCCCTAATTGATATAATAAAGCCCATCATTTCGAACGAGCAATGGTCTAAAATCTGTTCCCATTGTGTTTTAATATTTGCGTCCTCAATGTCTGTGGACAAAACTTTAAAGATCCTCAATCCTCTTGGGATCATTTTCTCTTTAAGATATTTCCTAAGGGTAGCAATCTCCCATTTCACCTTAACTTCTTTTATTAGTAATTTTTCCAGTTTGTGAAATTCATCGCGTAAGCATAAGTGATCTATCCCTTCTCCAGATCTATTGAAATCATCATCAAACAATTTCTCCAAATCACCACATAAATTGTGGTGAAAATCGAGTAATGACATTGTGTAAAAAGAGTGCACAAAGCAGGCAGCTGTATATTCAGTGAAACAAAATTGGAAGATGATAGGGACAAATATATAGTCGATTCGGGAATAGGAGTTATGTGGGGCGGAGAAGAAACTGTAGTCTCTATCTGTGGGGTGCAGAGGCCTCCAGATATCAACCAACTGTAGGTCATGGAGTAATTTTATGATCTTTTTGGAGATATGTAGGGGTGACCGGGAGTGACCATTGGAGGTGTCTACCTGGAGTGTCAGAGCAATGTTAAAGTCTCCCCCTAAGACAAAGAATCCCTCTTTGAAAGGGCGCAGAGCCATCAAGGCTTTAGCTAGTCCTTTGTGCTGGTGTGTATTTAGAAGGTAAACATTGGCAAAGGTGTATAGGTGATCGGTGATAGAGCCTTTCACAAACACGTACCTCCCATCCCGAATCAGCCAAATGCGCAATTTCTATAAAAGGTAGATGCTTTTAAATAAGAATCGCTGTACCATTAACTTTGGCCTCTGGGGTGTTACTGTAAAATCCCAAAGGGAAATGAGAATTAGTGAGTTTGGGATGGGAGGATGCTTTTAAGTGGGTTTCCTGAAGGAACGCCACTGAGACCCTGTGAAACTTGAGTTCACAAAACAGGTGTGAGCGCTTCTCGGGAATGTTCAGGCTTTAACATTCAGGGAAATAATTTTTAGGTCTACAGAGTTGTATGGTGTATGGTTTTTAGGGTTGGACATGATGTTGGTATGGCTAGCTAACGAGGAAAGAGAGGGAGAAGGATAGGGCAAAAGGGACGTATAAACAGTATAAACTGAGAGTCCATAAATAGGGCAAGGGAAGGGAGCAAGGTAATGGGGATCAGGAAGTGGGAGGATGTGTTAGGGATAGATCAAGTAACCTTTCCAGAGACGTCTATTGAGGGGTAGATGGACTCCAGTGTTCAGACCACAGGGACACTTTCTAGGAATCACAAGGACCCAGCAATATTTTCAGGACGCAGATGGAATGGAGGGGGTGTCAACATAAAGTCTCTACTACAGTGAACTGTAGGTGAGAATAGGGAAACAATTGTAAACTTTGAATAAAAAGCTAAGCCTTCCCAGTACTGAGTATCTAGCATATTAACATTGAGAGAAAAGAGAACCGTAGCAAAAACAGCTACTTCAGTAGCTTTATTATTGAACATTGTCCTGCATCTAAGATCAGGGGTAACCACATTTGTGGCTCAGAAATGAAAAACACATTATGAAAGAAAAGAACATCTCAGGGTGTTGGGCCATGAAGCTGCAGGGTATCAGCATAACATAGTATCTTCCCGTAGGTTGCGGGCACAACAATAGGGATAAATAAGACTGTCAAATAACTGGGCCCAATGTATAATAACACTATCAATACCAATAGTCGTATATAGTGGAGGCAGGTATTTCCAGACAAGAGCGAAGGTTATAGAGGGTACAAGGGTGTTATTTCAATGTGTAGTCAAGGTGCTGTAGTCAAAAAGAAAGGGATGCAAAAAACACACTGAAAAGCTCCACATCGTCCCTGGATTGCCTTAGGGGGCTGGGCGTTTGCACCGGGGAAAAGATATGTACTCTGTAGCCTGAGCAAAATTTCAGAGGTAAGCAAACTATAGAAACGGTTATGAACTGTTCTTCTCTATCAGCCAGAGCAGGTCGAGGAGGATCCGGAGGGTTGCACTGCATGCCTAAAGGGCCACGTTGGCGGGCGGCATGTCTGGAGCGTTGCCTCTGGTGGAGAGGACGTCGCAGGTTAATGGATCAAAGTTGCGGAAGATTCCAATCCGTAATGCTAATCTCAGGAAGCCCTAGCTTCTCCAGGAACAGAGGGAGCTACTGATGGTAGCGAAGACTTTTGCTAGAGGTACCATCCTCGAAAATGCAGACTAAATGGGTGTCCCCAATAGTACAGTATACCCCGTCAGTGCAACTCCTGTGTCACGGGGCGGAGTGCTTTACAGGCCTGCAAAGTCAGGTCAGAAAGGTCCTGGTAAAATGAGATCTCAGCATTTGCATACTGGAAGGTGCCCATTTATCTGGCTTTCCGGAGAACCGCTTCTTTAAGGTGATAATCAATCACACAACAAATTATATCCTGTGGTGGTGCTGTCGACGGGCCTTGGGGCCTCAGGGCACAGTGAATCCACAGGGCGGCCCAAAAGAGTATTGCATATAGTGGCTGTTACTAGCGTTGTGTCTTCAGTCTTGGGTGGTTGGGTCTCGGGCACACCTCTGAGGTGGATATTACGCCTCCTACCTCTATTATCAAGGTCTTCAATCCTCCTTCTGTAATCCGCCAGGTATAGCGCTTGTTGCGTGGAGGTGCTGGCGACATGGGAGACCACTTGGGCTTGCTTCGCAAGTTCCGCCTCTTGTGTAGATAGTCGCTGTTCCACTCCTCTCAGGTCCATGCGGAGTGCTGACACAGCCTCTGTGAATGTAACTTTTAGCTCCAAGATCAACATACCAAAATCTTCTTTTCATGGTGCTGAGGAAAAGATTTGGAGTGCCGCTGATGAAGAGGCGGGCTCCTCACAGAGCATCGGTGGATTAGACTTGGTCGTGTCATCAGAGCCCTGTGAAGAAGCAGGTGAGTGGACCACTGCGGCCTCATGCTCACCCGGAGGCTGCAAGGATAACGTGTGGGGTTGCAAGGATCACAAAGGGATGCGGATATTTGTCGTCCTCAGCTGCCTGGTGTCTCAAGCTCTCCTGGGGTATTTTTATTTATGCCCATGGTTGCAGATATCAGCAGTTTGTGGTGTTTTTAAGCTGGGATGCCTGGAGCAAAGCGATTAGGCAGTCATCTCTGTCAACGCCCGGACTCCCCCCCCCCCCCAGACCTGACTTTTCTTTCCCCCACTCACTTCAAGTAACCCAAGGCTGTTTGCATCTTCACTACTGACTTTTCTATCCACCACTCACTTCAAGTAACCCAAGGCTGTTTGCAATTTCCACTACTGAAAAAACCCCTGCTGATTTTGAACATTTGACATCCTTGGACAGCTCTTTGGTCTTGGCCATGGTGGAGAGTTTGGAATCTGATTGATTGATTGCTTCTGTGGACAGGTGTCTTTTATACAGGTAACAAGCTGAGATCAGGAGCACTCCCTTTAAGGGGCTAAGGACAGCAAGTTTCTGAACCTGCTTAATAACACATTTATGGCACAATTAGTAGACACCCCAACTAGAATGGATGCCTGTCTGGATTTAGTAATAACAAACAATGAGCAGCTTATCTCAAACATCAAAGTAAGAGAACACTTGGGCAATAGTGACCATAACATGGTTTCGTTTGAGAAAAAGCAAATTGGTAACTACGCCACCATAACACTTAATTTTAGAAGGGCCAACTTTGATGGACTAAGGGCATCAATGGAACATTTAGACTGGGAACGATTGTTTTCTGGACTAAACACAGAAGACAAGTGGAATGCCTTTAAGCACACATTACAAAAGTACACATCCCAATATATACCTTTGGGAAACAAATACAAAAGACACAAATCAAAAACAATGTGGCTTACCGGTACCGTGAAACAGGAAATGCAAAACAAGAAAATGGCATTCAAACATTATAAAAGGAAGGGATCAACATTATCATTTATAAAATACAAAGTTGCCAACAAAGCCTGCAAAAAGGCAATTAAAATGGCTAAATTGGAAAACGAGGAAAGGATTGCTAAGGAGAGTAAAACTAACCCCAAATTTTTTTATAAGTATATAAATGGAAAAAAGCTAAAGAGGGAAAATGTTGGGCCCTTGTTATCCCAAATGGGAAATTTGGTAAGTGAGGACAGAGAAAAAGCAGACATTTTAAATACTTTTTTTTCTTTTGTTTATACTAAGGAAGAACAGATGGATGAGCCCCTGTTACCGGAAGTTACGGAACAGTCACCACAAACATGGGATTGGCTGACACAGGAAAAAGTGTTTATGCAATTAAACTCTGTTAAGATAGACAAGGCCCCAGGGCCAGATGGTATACACCCAAGGGTCCTTAGAGAGTTAAGCATAATTCTGGCCAGACCAATATTTATGATCTTTAGGGATTCGTTCAGTTCAGGTATAGTGCCAACAGACTGGTGAAAGGCGGATGTCATTCCAATATTTAAAAAGGGATCAAAATCTCTGCCTGGTAATTATAGGCCAGTGAGCTTGACATCTGTAGTGGGGAAATTATTTGAAGGATTGCTAAAGGTGTACACTCAAGAATACATCTTGAATCAGAATATAATTAGTAAAAGTCAACATGGTTTTGTGAAAGACAGGTCTTGTCAAACAAACTTAATAACATTCTATGAACAGGTCAGTAAAAATATAGATCTAGGTGTGGCAGTTGATGTGATCTATTTGGATTTTGCTAAAGCATTTGATACAGTTCCACACAAAAGGTTACTCTACAAATTGAGAGAAATAGGATTGGGGGCAAATGTATGTATTTGGATTGAAAATTGGCTAAAAGATAGAACACAGAGGGTTGTTGTAAATGGTAAAGCTTCAAATTGGACCAGGGTAGTGAGCAGAGTACCTCAGGGGTCTGTTTTGGGACCTCTTCTTTTTAATATGCTTATTAATGATCTCCCACGTTGTGCTGAGTGCCATGTCTCAGTGTTTGCTGATGACACAAAATTAGGTAAGGTAATAAAGACTAATTTTTATGTTTTTTCTTTACAGGAAGATTTGGACAGAGTGGGGAACTGGGCAAGAAAGTGGCAAATGAGGTTCAATATAGACAAATGTAAAGTTATGCATTATGGGAAAAATAATAACAAAGCAACATATACGTTAAATGGTATTTCCCTGGGAAAAACTACTAACGAAAAGGATTTAGGAATCATTGTAGATAACAAACTTGGCAACAGTGCCCAATGCCAGTCAGCAGCTGCAAGGGCCAATAAGATATTGGCATGTATAAAACGAGGTATAGATTCACGGGAGGAGGACATCATCTTGCCTCTTTACAAATCAATGGTAAGACCTCACCTTGAATATGCAGTACAATTCTGGGCACCAGTCCTTAAAAAGGATATTAAGGAACTAGAAAAAGTGCAAAGGAGAGCTACAAAATTAATAAGGGGATTGGAGGATCTTAGTTATGAAGAGGGACTTAAAAAATTGCATTTATTTACTTTAGAAAAAAGGCGTCTTAGAGGGGATATGATAACATTATAAAAATATGTGCAGGGCCAATATAAGGAGCTCTCCAGGGACCTGTTCATTAATAGAAATGTACAAAGAACAAGAGGTCACCCCCTGAGACTGGAAGAGCAAAGATTTCATAGGCAGCAAAGGAAGGGATTCTTTACGGTAAGGACAATAAAATTATGGAACTCACTGCCAAGAGAGGTAGTGCTATCAACCACAATAGATGCATTTAAAAATGGTCTGGATGTTTTTTTTTAGAAAAGCAGAACATAAAGGGGTATTAATAATAGAATAAGCATCAATAATAGAGCTTTTTGATCCAAGGAGAAATCTGATTGCCCTTTTGGAGTCAAGAAGGAATTTTTTTCCCCCTAGGAGGCAACATTCGAAAAAGCTTCCTTAGGGTTTTTTTTTTTTGCCTTCTTTTGGATCAAAACGCTGAAATGATAGGTAGAAGGGTTGAACTTGATGGACTTGTGTCTTTTTTTCAACCTAAATTACTATGTTACTATGTTACCTGTATAAAAGACACCTGGAAACCAGAAATCTTGCTGATTGATAGGGGATCAAATACTTATTTCACTAATTGACATGCAAATCAATTTATAACTTTTTTGACATGTGTTTTTTTGTGTCTCTCATTGTTAAAATTCACCTAACATTAAAAGGGTAGACTGATCATTTCTTTTTCATTGGGCAAACGTTCAAAATCAGCAGAGGATCAAATACTTTTTTCCCTCACTGTATAACAGCTTCCACTCTTCTAGGAAGACTTTACAGAAGGTTGTGGAATGTTTCTGTGGGAAATTTTGCCCATTCATCCAGTAGACCATTTGTGAGGTCAGACACAGATTTCTTTATGGACCTTGCTTTGTGCACTGGGGGCACAGTCATGCTGAAATATAAAAGGGTGTTCCTGAAACTGTTCCCAGAAATTTGGAAGCATTGCATTGTTCAAAATGTGTTGGCATGCTGAAGCATTAAGATTCCCTTCACTGGAAGTAAGAGACCTAGCCCAACCCCTGAATAACAGCCCCATACAACCAGGGGCATTGCTAGGTCAACAAATGATCGGGGGCTAGAGCCCAGATGAGCTTAGTCGCACACAGTTTCACCCCGTCTCTCTCTGTCTCACGCACCCTGTCTCTCTCCCTCTCTTTCTAACGCACACCGCCTCTCTCTCTTTCTCACACACACTCCGTATCTCACACACTCTGTCTCTCTCTCTCACACAGCGTCTCTCTCACACAGCGTCTCTCTCACACAGCGTCTCTCTCTCTCTCTCTCACACAGCGTCTCTCTCTCTCTCTCACACAGCGTCTCTCTCTATCTCACACAGCGTCTCTCTCTCTATCTCACACAGCGTCTCTCTCTCTCATACAGCGTCTCTCTCTGTCTCATAAAGCGTCTCTCTCTCATACAGAGTCTCTCTCTCATACAGCGTCTCTCTCTCTATCTCACACAGCGTATCTCTCTCTCTCACACAGCGTCTCTCTCTCTCTCTCTCACACACACAGTGTCTCTCTCTCTCTCTCTCACACAGCGTTTCTCTATCTCACAAGGCGTCTCTCTCTCTATCTCACACAGCGTCTATATCTCTCTTACACACACACCCTCATACATTTATGCAAACACCCTGACACACACACACATCCTGACACACACACACCCTCATACACTTATGCAAACACCCTGACACACTCACCCTCATACACTTATGCATACACCCTGACACACACACTTACACACACATCCTGACACACACACCCTCATACACTTATGCAAACACCCTAACACACACACTTACACACACACCCGCATAAACTTATGCAAACACCCTGACAAACACACACACACCCTCATACACTTATGCAAACACCCTGACACACACACACCCTCATACACTTATGTAAACACCTTGACACACACACACACACACACACACATCCTGACACACACACCCTCATACACTTATGCAAACACCCTGATACACACACCCTCATACACTTATGCAAACACCCTGACACACACATCCTGACACACACACCCTCATACACTTATGCAAACACCCTGACACAGACTCCCTCATACACTTATGCAAACCCCCTGACACAGACTCCCTCATACACTTATGCAAACCCCCTGACACACACACCCTCATACACTTATGTAAACACCATGACACACACACACTTATACACATTGATTCACCCACACAGTCACACTTCAATGCAGACACTAACACACATTTTTAAATATTTTTCACAAAAAAAAGAAGCCCTATAGCGTTGGTCCCCCTCCCTGCTAAATTAACTCTGTTTGCAGGGAGGAGGACGTCTCCGATGGGACACTTTCACTTTCTTCTGCCGGAAGTCACATCCGGCGCGCAGCCAGACTCACAAAGCGACGGGGGCGTAGCTTGCACCCGTCGCACTGTCAGTATGGCCAGGAGGTGCGGTCACCGCAGGCATTTGCTTGTGGGCCGCACCTCCAGGAGGAGGGGCCAGCAGCAGCGCCTCTCCTCCTCACCCCTGCACGAGCATAAACCTCCGATTCTGGGACTATGTCCCAGACGGGGGAAAGCTCAGCGGGGGAGATTTTTTTTTTTTTTTTAACAGTGATAGCCCTGGATAACCCTAAAGTATGCTTTAGCCCCAGAGTCTCCATTCGGGGCTATGCACTGGAGATTCGGGGCTATAGCCCCAGTAGCCCCCCCCCCCCAGCGACGCCTCTGCACACAATTACCCTCCCCTTCACCAAACTTTACTTTTGGAAAAATGCATTCTGGCAGGTAATGTTCTCCTGACATCTGGTAAACCCATCAGACATTTGTTTCGCCACAGAACATGTTGTCACTGCTCTAGAGTCCACTGGTAGCGTCCTTAGTGATGTGGTGCTTGCATTCAGCTGCTCAGCCATGGAAACCCATTCCAGGAAGCTGATATTAATGCCTGTGGAAGTTTGAAGCACTTTAGTTATGAAATCAGCAGTATATTGGCAGCTTTTTTATGCACCATGCACCTCAGCACTGATATTCCGCTGTTCAAAACGTCAGTGTTGCGCGTGAAATGTCTCTACCAAGCCAATAAGCACTGGTGAAATGTATCTTTTTATGTGCATTAAAATATTGGATGTATGCTGATTAAACATTTATACAAGTGGGACAAAACTGTGTGTTGTAGGTAGGCAATGTAATAGAGCAGCAGGAAATGCTAGCAGAATGCTTGGTTGCATTAGCAGTAGGAAGAGGGAAGTGCTCATGCCATTGTACAGAGCACTGGTGAGACCTCACTTGGAGTATTGTACGCAGTACTGGAGACCGTATCTCCAGAAGGATATTGATACTTTGGAGAGAGTTCAGAGAAGGGCTACTAAACTGGTTCATGGGTTGATGGCAACTGGGAGATGGGGGCAGAGCGAGACGACGTAGCGTAGCGTGCTGCGTCCTCGTGGATCGCGGCTGAGGGAGCGCACGGTGAAGCCGACAGGAAGAATGCAGCCTGTGACTATCTCGAATGTAGCCAGGAGAATGGAAGACTGAGACCTCCTAGCTAAATGACACGGAAGCGATGACGGTAAGAAAGGAGTCCAGGTGGAGCAGCAGACACTGCCACCGAAGCTGCCAGACCCACATGGAAGGAGACATCCAAAGTTAAGTACCAAGCATTATCATTGTATGGACTAAATGACTGTTGGTTCCAAATAACATAGCACAGCACAGTATAAGTCAGAGCACTCTGAACTAGACATGTGCATTCGTTTTCGGACGAATGCATTTTCGTCCGAAAATAGCATTTTCGTCCATTCGTCCGAAAAACGAAGAACGAAAATGTTAAGCTAACGAAAGCCGAATGAACGAATGGTTAATAAACGAAAATCATTCGTTCATTCGTCCATTTGTAGTACTATTGCATTCTATAAGCCGAAATAGAGTCGGTTTATAGAATACAATAGCATTTAACTATACGGAGACAGAGTCTCCATTCATAAAATTATGAATGGAGACTTTGTCTCCGTATAGTTAAAAGCCGACAGCCTATAAAACGAACGTTCGGTTTATAGACTTTTGGCTTATGGAATACATGTATTCCTATTGCTATTCTATAAACCGAACGTTTGGTTTATAGAATAGCAATAGGAATACATGTATTCCATAAGCCGACAGCCTATAAACCGAACGTTCGGTTTATAAGCTGTCGGCTTTTAACTATACGGAGACAAAGTCTCCATTCATAATTTTATGAATGGAGACTCTGTCTCCGTATAGTTAAATGCCCACAGCCTATAAACCGAACGACTTTCGGTTTATAGACTTTCGGCTTATGGAATACATGTAATCCTATGGCTATTCTATAAACCGAACGTTCGGTTTATAGAATAGCCATAGGATTACATGTATTCCATAAGCCGAAAGTCTATAAACCGAAAGTCGTTCGGTTTATAGACTTTCGGCTTATAGAAAACATGTAGTACTATTGCCTTTCTATGAACCGAACGAGAGCCCCATTCATAAGAATTTCTTATGAATGGGGCTCTCGTTCGGTTTATAGAAAGCCAATAGTATTACATTGTATTTCTATAAAACGAATGAATTAAAATTAACGAAACGAAAATAATGAACGAATTTCGTCTGAAACGAATGCAGTAATGAACGAAATTCATTTTAGACGAAATAAATAACATTTTCGTCCGAATGGACGAAAACGAAACGAAAATTTTAGTTTTGCACATGTCTACTCTGAACCACCAATACATGGTTTAATCCAAAATAGAGAAAGAGAAAGTAAACCCTGGTTTGTTTGGGAGACCAGAAATGAATTAGCTGATGTAATTTCTTCCTTTCTAATCACGCAAGCTATTGGGAGATTGAATACGGAAAGAAGTTAAATAAATACCTAAGGAGAGAGGGGGAGGGGATGGAGAACTCAGTTTACTCCTCCCGGTTTGCACTACTGTTAGGTTTAAAACTTGCTAGCAACCAATCTTGGTAAATCTGGGCATAGGAGCTAACACAAACACCCATCTCTAAGCAATCCAAATAATCAATCAAATAGCAAGCTATCTCTGTTACCCAGGATTGTTTCCTAAATATACCCAAGAGGCGAATGTGGTAAAAGGTGTCCTCGGACTGGACCCAAAACCCCAGGAGCTCTCCACTAGAATAATTTACCAAGCCTCAAGTATTAAAAGGGAATCCCCGGAAAGCACAGGCAGGTTATTGTGGTAAGGGCATTAAGTGGGCGCCCCTGAAAAAAGAAGGGGAGGGGTAAAAAGAAAAGAAAAAAAAGAGAAAGAAACTGGTGAAAAGAACTTATGGGGCACCACAAGAGAAAGGTGAGAGGTAAAAGAAGAAATGACTACAAGAAAAGCACAAAATGGTAAGAACCTAAAAAGGGAGAAAAAACAAGACAATCATGCAAAAAAACGCCTGTCATTTTTCTCACCAGGAGTATCTAGCAACAAAGTAAGTTTGGAGGAATCGCTTATTATCAACACTCCACAAGATGAAGATATCAGCAAAAGGCAAAGAGGAGAACCCCAGGAGACAAGAGATGGAGGGAATGACTATGATAGCCTCCTCAGGCATTTAGATAAAAAATTTGGAAAATTAAGGGAAGAAATACAAGCCAATACCCTGCATATAAAGAAAGAACTGTCAACCCTCAACCAACGCTTTCAAGGTAAAGAAGAGAAAATTAATGGTTTGGAACAAATGGAAAGTGCCAATAAAGAGGAACATCACAATCTGGAAAAAAAGATGGCTGACATGGAACTCAAACTTACAGATCTAGAAGATCGATCTAGAAGAAACAATTTAAGAATCGGGAATTTCAGAGCAAATAAGCAACAAAAACCTGGAAACATATATAGAAGACTTCTTCAAGCAACTGAAAGTGGAATGGGACCCTATAAATCCTATAATGGAAAGATGCCACATAGTGAACAAACCAAGAGGTGTCCCAGAGCATCTTCCACACAATGTTTTAATTTGTTGCGCATCCTTTAAAGCTAAAAAGCAGATCCTGAGCTCCATAAGAAACAATAAAGGTGATGAGAATCATGAAGCACTACAAATATTCCAGGACCTATCATGGCCAACCAGACAAAAGAGGAAGACCATCATGGAGGGCACAGCAATTCTAAGGAAAAACAACATAAGTTACCGCTGGGGATTTCCAACAAAATGAATGATATCCTATGAAGGGAAAATCCATACCATTAACCGTGCAGAAGATTTTAAAAAATGGTTAACAACTACTACAATTCAAACAGTTCCAATTGACAAAACGGTGAATGGAGGGGAGAGGAGATGAGGAATTAGTAGGAGGAACAAATGGGGGTCGGGGTGTGGGGGGGGGGGAGATAGAAGGGAATGACCTATTTTCTCTCTCTCTCTCCCATTCCCTTTCTAACTCGGGCCCATTAAGAAATACGTAACCATCCAAGAACTAGACACCTTGTCACGTTCAGGAGCGAGGTTGGAACCGCTTTGCAGAGAGATAGAGGTTAGTGCAACGAACCCCGGTAATAGAACAGAATTCTTCAGCCTGAAGGAAGTCCACCTTATGGTTGAGCCTCAGGTTTCGTTCCCCCTGGTCTTTTGCACTCTGTACTACTACCAGAGTATCGAAGCTGAAACTAAGGTACTGGGCTGGAAGCTGTAACAGGACCGAAGGAGAGGTGCAGGACTGGAAGATGCAACAGGACCGAGTCGAAGGTAACAGGGACACAGGCAAAAGAGTAGTCAGGCAGGCGATAAGTCGTGGCTGGCAGAGTTCAGGCGAAGTCAAAACAGGCAACAGGTCAGGACAGGCGGCAAACAGGCAAGGTCAGGTAGCAAAGTTCGGCAACAGTGATATAGAATAGGAATTACAAAAACGCTAGTAAAGGCTCAAGGCACTGAGTAAGCGCATGCGTACATTTTCTGGAATCATAGCAGCGGATCCGGGACAGGACCTTGTGGTAAGTATTACATGAGCAGAAGAAGCGCGTGTCAAGCGGCGGCTAAGGTAAGCAGGACGTGTCCTGCAGCGCGACGGCACTGATGTGACACACCTAGACCGTAACACTCTGAAGTAAGCAACAAGATTGTAGAAACAAAGTAAATAGTCCAGTCCGAGGAAGCATAAACAATGAAGATAATCCTCCCCAAACTTAAAGACTTGGCAGCCTGAGTGGTAGGGAAGAAGGGGGAATAAGGGCACGCTCTTTCACTAGTCACACGTAGGTATTATACACTACACTCACTAAGCTAACTGAACAACACTAAGTAATAAGCAATGTAAGGGATAGAAGTCACTAGAGAAAGCCGCACATGTAGATAGGCTTGGTGACATGCACCAATCACATATAAGGGAAAGTAAGGGCAACTAAGAGGAGGGACATATGGCATCCCCCAACACACAAGGTTTTTTTAAAATTTTTTCCTCTCCTTCTTTTTCTTCAAGTAGACTGAAGAAATAAAGTAAATAGTCCGCTTGAGTAAGCGCAAGCTATGAAGATAATCTCACTTAAATTTAAGACTAAATGGAAAGCGAAGAGGGGATAAGGGAATGCATTCTCACTAGCATTAAGCAAGTAGTAGACATCACACACACCAAGCCACTGAACAACACGAAGTAACACTTAACACGCAAATAAATAGAAGTCACAAGAGTAAGTTGCACGTAGATGGGCCTCGCGTCCAACTCCAAACACAGGCAAGGGATGGTTAGGACAACTAAGAGGAGGGACACATATGGTATATCTCAATTACATAAAGGTTCTCCCTTTTTCTTTTCTTTTTTTCTTTCCCCTTTGGATTCCCCTCCCTCTCCCTCCTCCACCCTCGGCCCCCTAGAAACACCTACATAAGTCTGCTATGTCCCTCCCAACCTGATAATCTCGAAGCGGACAAGAAAGTAATTATACAATTCTCCCTACACAAAGTAGTTGCGCTTCGCAATCGGCTCCACAAAAAATGCAAATCCTCAGCATGCAAATCCCACATGGTTAGTGGGATAAACATCTCAGCAATGGTTCGCATTGCTAGAGACACAGTATGGTCGGGAATCACCATACTTCATTCATGTCTTAGGTTGATACCAATTACTTGGATCAACCCATGGTTTATTTTATGTCACATTTCACAAGAAAGTTTTTATACGTATTAGCACTATGGCACAAATCCTTGGAGTGAGAGAGCAGCAAGAATATAAAAAAATGAATTCAATGTGATATCAATTAATGCCCGGGGGATAAACACTGCAAGCTAAAAATCCATAATTATGAACTACTTAATTAAAAACCGGATACAGTTATGCGCCCTGCAAGAAATGCACTGGACCAAAGCAAGTCAGACTATCAAATAATCAAGATACCCCATTATCATTAGCGCGGCACTAGAAAACAAAACATAAAGAGGAGTGGCCTTTATGTTCGCCAAAGAGGTCTCCCTAAATATAAAATTTCAAGAAATAGACCCAGAGGGAAATCAACAACAAATTATTCACATTAGCAAACATCTATGCACCAAACAAACTTACAATTAATTATATATACAAAATTGCTCAAAAGAATAGCTGAAGCAAGGGTTCTTATTAATTATGAGGGATTTTAACTATGTAATTGACCACCAGATGGACAGGAAGAGTCAAAGGGAGAGGGAAGACAAATGCAAGAGATCAACAGAAAATAGACTGCAGAATCTTCTAAATAGCTATAGTCATAGCGATGTATGGACTATACATCAGAGCGAGACTATACATGTTATTCTAGAACATTCAATTCCTACTCCAGAATCAATCTGATTTTGAGCAACATATCTATGCTACACCTTGTGAAAAAAATAGAGATACAGGATATAGCATGGTCAGATCACAGTCCAATCATGTTGAAATATAAAGACAACTTTGACCTGTTCCGCAAGGAGTGGCGCATAAAGGATTCCCTGTTGAATAGGAAAAATAACATAGAGAAACTTAAAAAAGAAACAGAATTATTCTTCTTAGAGATCAAAAACAAAGGAACATCAGATACAATGGTATGGTGCCCCTACAAAAGCGTCGTGAGAGGCCAACTGATAAAAATGGATGCTATCGCCAATAGAAAAAGACCACTACACCTCTCAAAATTATACATATCGTTAAGTGAACTCAAAAGGCAAAATAAAATTTTGCCATCCCCACAAACATCCAAAGAAATAGAAGAAATCAATAATAGAAATTAATCAATAACAAAAATTTGAGAAAACGGTGATACCGCAATTAATGAATAGAGATCAAGTAGGCTTTATTCCGGGAAGGGCTCCAATCAACAATATTAGGAAAATAATAAACATATTAGAAGACACTGAGTCCAAGGGAACCCCACTAATAATACTATTGATAGACGCAGAGAAAGCGTTCGATAGAGTTGGATGGAATTTTATGTTTGCTACATTAAAACAATTCAGCATAAGTGGCCCAATTCTACAAGCAATCCCATCACTCTACAGTGCCCCCTGCGCTAAGGTTATGGGGTTGGGTTTCACGTCAGCAAGCTTCAACATCAAAAACGGCACCCGTCAAGGGTGCCCGCTGTCCCCCTTGCTCTACATAATGGTATTGGAACCACTTGCAATCACAATAAGACAAAACAATAAGATTAAAGAATTCATGAAACCTCAAGGTCAAAGTAAACTGAATATTTATGCAGATGACATCTTACTAACCCTGGAAGAACCAAAAATCTCAGTCCCTGAGATTCTGAAGGAGATACAAACATATTCAAAGCTATCAGGTTATAAAATGAATATAGAAAAGTCAAAATATGTAGCGAAAAATCTGGACAAAGACCAGATATTTTTCTTAGTACAAATTTTAGGTCTTCCAGAAAGCAGAGACAAACTAAACTACTTAGGCATCACAATAACTCCAAAACTAAAAGACCTAGTGGAAGCAAACTTCCTACCCTTATTAAAAGACACCAATAAAAAAAAACTAAGAGGTTGGAAAGGTCTATGCTTCTCATGGTCGGGTAGGATTAACATCTTAAAAGCATACATTCTACCCAAGTGGCAGTACTTATGGAGAATGATACCACTCACCTTTTCGGAAGACTGGCTAGCGTTACTACAGACAGCCTTTAGGAAATGTATCTGGGGAGGAAAGAAAGCTAGAGTTAAAATGAAAATTCTAACTAGATCAAGAAAGGAGGGGGGGCTGGGATGCCCAGAAATACTACAATGCTATCAGGCCAGCAGACTATATAATATACTGCTCTCGCAAAATAGCGCCGTAACACAAGAAACATGGTACCACATGGAAAAGGCAAAAACGGGGGTAGGAAATCTATCGTCACTCTTCTGGATTTTAGATCTGAATACGAAACGGATTAAAAAGGCAAGAACTAAATCTAGGATACTCGAGGACTTAACAAACTGGTGGAACAAGTTCACAAAAAAAACTGACCTCAGAAACAGCCTAATAGAAACACTTCCTTTCTCTAGCATTGTGGATATGATAGATAATATAATTACAGACAGCTGGAAGAATGGGGGGATAAAAGTCTATAAACATCTACTTGCGGGGGATAAAATGAAAACCTTCAACCAGATCACAGAAGAATTTAACATTCCACCCTCAGAGATCTTCAATTACCTGCGGATTTAAAGTTTTGTATTAAGGTTTTGCCTACAAATGTAAAACGGAACAAAGGCAATCTAATTCACTGTTGGTGGCAATGCACACCGATTAACAAATTCTGGCAAGATGTAATAAAATTAATAAGACAATTAACAGGGAAAAAACTACTCTACAAGCCAGAAGTCATATTGCTAAACATGTATTGGCCAGAAATGGGGAAAAAAGACTCAATGATAATATATCATATAATTACGACAACTAAACTATTAATAGCTAGAGAATGGAAAATCGAAACAGTACTATCTATAGTGCTCATAAAAGCCGTAATAAAAGGTCATCTGATTAAATTGGATAAAATTAATAAATATAGCAGACTTATATATTCTATATCATAATCTATCTGTTGAGAATAGAAACCAACCATCTGCTTCTAATAAAAAGAGAATAGGGGAAATAGGAATCAAAATAAACAAGAAGTTAGAAGATAATATTACTATGGCACAAAATCAAGAACTAAAAGCTGCAATTAGGGTAATAAGGCAGAACAAAATACTTACAATTAGTGTTGAGTGAACCCGAACCGCACGTTCGGGTTCGTACCGAACATTACGGTTTTTGGACCCCAGACCCGAACACGGACATTTCACTGTATGTTCAGGTTGGAGTTCGGGGTTCAGCGATTTAATGGTGCATTTTGAAAGGCTGCAGGGCAGCCAATCAACAAGCGTTTCACTCGTTTGCCCTTAGAAGTCATCACAGCCATGCCTACTAATGGCATGGCTGTGATTGGCCAGTGCAGCATAAGACAAGGTTTTTTCAGAGCATAATCAGGGTCATCTTATAATCAAGCAAATACTGTATAAGCTGAAGTCACGTACACGCACATCACATGAGCTCTTCTTAGTGTATGGAGAGGATGCTGCAGCTGTGAGGGACAGATTAAAAAAAATTCTGGTGTTGAATCTGCAAACTACAGCGATTATTCAAACTACAGCGATTATTCAAATTACAGTGATTATTTTAGTGGGTGCTATACACCATATCTGTACCCTGCCCTTAGCCCAGTGCCAAAGAGAGTGCAGTGCACTTGCAACTGCATGTGTGCCATGCACATGACTTTAATCCTGTTCTGTTAGCTCAGTGGGCAACATCCAGGCATTTTTAAATACTGCAATTTGTTGGTGTTAAATATTACATTTGCGTCCTGCACTTCATATCTGAGAGTCAAATAGAACCGTCAAATACTGTGCTGAAAAATTCTAACAGTTTTGGGTGGTAAATAGTACATTTGCGTCTTGCGGTGCACTTCATATCTGAGAGACAAATAGAACAGTCCAATACTGTGCTTACAGCGCACTTTGATATCTGAGAGACAAATAGAACAATCCAATACTGTTCTTGCAGCGCACTTTGAAAAATTCTAATTGTTGTGCTAAATAGTACATTTACGGCCTGCACTTCATATCTGAGAGTCAAATAGAACAGTTCAATACTTTGCTTACAGCGCACTTTGAAAAATTATAATTGTTGTGCTAAATAGTAAATTTACGTCTTGCAGTGCATTTTTTGCAGTCCAATAAACAAAAAAAAATAAAAATACAAATACAAATAAAAAACAGTGTTGGCTACCTCCTCCTCCCCTCCAGCGCTGCTTCCACCTACACCGCCACGGTCACCGCCTCCTCAACCTATGGGTCACTTAGTATAAACTGAAAGAGAATACCCTGCACTCCAACCCTCTCTCAAATGGATAATTCTGTTGATCCTCCTGGCAGCCATGCTTTAGATTTAGATTTATGTTCTTCCAAAGCTAAAATCAAAGATTCCATCTAGTGCTATTTTATGGCTCAGCTGTATTTGTAATTTGTATGTATTTTATGTTATTGTAAGTTATTTTCCTATGCACATTTGCTTGCAGGGGCACTTGTCCTACTCTTACCCACATTTTACCTCCTTTTGCAGCCCTCTAGCCCTTTCCATGACTTTTTTAGAGGAATTTTAGTGGCCAAAAGTTTGTGTCCCCATTGACTTCAGTGGGGTTCGGGTTCAGGGTCAAGTTCGGGGTCAAGTTTGAGCATGGACCCGGATAATTTTTTGAAGTTCGGTCGAACCTGACGAACCCGAACATCCAGGTGTCCGCTCAACGCTACTTACAATCAAACTTAAGAAAAAAAATACCAGCAAATACCGTATTTGCTCGATTATAAGACGAGGTTTTTTTCAGAGCAAATGCTCTGAAAAATCCCCCTCGTCTTATAATCGAGGTCTCTTATAATCTGACCTCAAATTGAGGTCAGATTATAAGAAATGGATCCAGGTCCCCAGCAGAGCTGCAGGGGACCTGGATCCCCCTCTCTAGCAGCAGGGGAAGTCTGCGCAACGAGCGCAGACGCCCCTGCTTCCGCCCGGCACGACCGCCGGGGCTTCTGTGAAGAAGCCGGATACTTCCGCTTTCGTCACAGAAGTCCCGGCGAGCGTGCCGGGCGGCAGCAGGGGAGGTCTGCGCTCATCGCGCAGACTTCCTCTGCTGCCCCACTAGGCACCAGGGAGAATCGGGCAGCTGGGGGATGTCTGCACGATACGTGCAGATATCCTCCATGCTGCCCGACACGGCAGACTATTATGACGGACAGCTGTCCGTCATAATAGACTGCCGTGTCGGGCAGCATGGAGGATGTCTGCAAGTATCGTGCAGACATCCCCCGGCTGCCCCCACTAGCCACCAGGGATCAAGGTAAGGGGAAGGGAGGGAGGGGGGGCAGAGAGACAGGGGGGACAGAGAGACAGGGGGAGGGAGGGAGGGGGACAGAGAGACAGGGGGGACAGAGAGACAGGGGGGAGGGAGGGGGGCAGAGACAGAGTCAAGGGGAGGGAGGGGGTTAAGAGACAGAGACAAGGGGAGGGAAGGGGTTAAGAGACAGACAAGGGGAGGGAAGGGGTTAAGAGACAGAGACAAGGGGAGGGAAGGGGTTAAGAGACAGACAAGGGGAGGGAAGGGGTTAAGAGACAGAGACAAGGGGAGTGAGGGGGTTAAGAGACAGGCAAGGGGAGGGGGGAGAGAGAGAGAGAAAAATGGGGGCAAGGGAAAGAGAAAGGCAGCATTGGCACATAAAAAGAAATAAAAACTAGAAATACATTTTTTGATATCATCATTTTTTATTAAAAAAGCAATTTACATGTGACTATATACAAGTTTAACTTTTTTCCTATAGGGTAGTCTTATATTCAGGCTTTTAGTTTTTTTCCTAAAGGAATATCCAAAGTTTGGGGGGTCGTCTTATAATCAGGGTCGTCTTATAATCGAGCAAATACGGTAATTAATAAGATATGTAATGCTGTGAAAATCTGTCAGACTCCTGCTTATATTATTGGCTCAGCATTCAATGCATACTATAGTTCCTTGTATAACCTTTCCAATAACATAACGCCTCAGACCAGAATATTCAGCTCTACTTAGTAGCCACCAAAGTACCACAAAACATGTTAAATGCCCCAATTGATAAAAATGAAGTAGATCAGGCCATAGATAGATTGGACTCATATAAATCTCCCAGACCAGATGATTTTGTTAACTCTTTTTAAAAAAAAAATTATATGTATTTGTTAAGGGATTTTAATGAGAGGATTGAGATTAATGAGAGAATGAGTTATTGAGGACCAGTGAAGATGTGACCAAACTAGCCACCCAGCCTGCAGGGTTTAGGCAATGCAAAGCCCGGTATTTTCGTTGGTGTTAGCACTATGCTGCTGCTGTATCTCCCCCATCTGCAGAGCCTTCCTCCTTCCAGGACACTGTCCCAGAATCAGAGGATTCGGCTCTTGCAGGGGACAAAGAATTGTCAACAAGTCTCCCTCACTGCCGTTACCTGCTCTGTGCTCCTGACCTGCTTGTTGCTCCGCCCCCTGCAAGCTGCACTGACCGACACCCGATGATCTCACAGGAAAGGAACAGCTCAACCTGACATCCAGAGACCCCCTGCATGAAAATTACATGGAGAGAGAGAGACCGTCTGGGTGTGAGAGAGAAAGAGAGAGAGAGAGTGACAGTCTGTGAGATAGAGTGACAGTCTGTGGGAGAGAGACAGTGACAGTCTGTGAGAGAGAGTGAGAGTGACAGTCTGTGTGAAAGAGAAATTGACAGTCTGTGAGAGAGAGTGGGAGAGTGACAGTCAGACTGTCACTCTCTCACACAGACTGTCACTCACCCACTCTCTCTTACAGACCATCACTCGCTCTCACAGACGATCACTCACTCTCACAGACTGTCAATCACTCACTCTCTCTCACAGACTGTCACTCTGTCACTCTCTCACAGACTGTCACTCTCTCACTCTCTCACACATACTGTCCCCCTCTCTCTCTCTCTCTCTCTCTCTCTAAGATTGTCACTATCTCTCTAACAGACTTTTATTCTCTCTCACACAGACTGTCTCTCTCTCACAGACTGTCTGTGTGAGAGAGACAGTCTGTGTGAGAGAGAGAGAGAGTGAGTGAGTGACAGTGTGTGAGAATTTTGTCAGAGAGAGAGTGAGAGTGACAGTCTGTGAGAGAGTAACAGTCTGTGTGTGAGAAAGAGAGAGTCTGTGTGAGAGAAACTACATGTGTCTTTGTGTGTGATAGACAGCGTGTGTGTGATAGACAGCATGTGTGTGTGTGTGAGACCGTGTGTGAGAGAAAGCTTGTTTGCGAGTGTGAGAGACAGCTTGTGTGTGTATATGATATACAAATATATATATATATATATATATATACACACACACGCTTCTCACTGGCATGATATACAAATAATAAATATAATTTCAGTGATAATCCACCCCCTTTGTGGCTCAACCCATCATGGCCCCACCCTCTTGTAGTTCCTCCCACACATATGGCCGGTATGTTTTTTGTGTTTTTTTTCCACAAACATTGTATTTCAGACATATATCCACAGATTTTGGTATGTTTCACTGCCAAAAAACTTTTATAAAAGCCCTTGGGTCTCACAATTTTGTAACATTTTTATTTAATTTATTTAAAACTCAAGTGAGGAGAGGAAGGCAGATCCATATGGGTCAGAACAATATTTACCAATAGTGCAGGCATCGATTGGCTCCCCCTAGAGCATCGGAAGTGAAATACATTCACTTCCGATGCTCTTGCCAGTAGAACGGAAGCGCTGCCTATACAGGGAACCTTCTACTGAGCCGATGGGGTCGCTCAGGAGAGCGACCACCATTGGTTCTGGGGGAGCATCATGGTGTTGCTAAGTGCCTCGCTAGCGAGGCACTTTAACAACACCGGAGGTGCTTAGGAAGTGAACGATTGTTCGCTTCCTAAGCACATGTGTGCAGGAGGCGCAGCCGGGGAGTGATCGTAGCGCTTCTGCACTTTTTTTAAAATGTTGCTCAATGCCTCTACCTAGAAATATTGTAGCAACACTGATAGAGTAAAGAAAGCAACCGCTGGTCGCTTTCTTTACTCTGTTTAGTGCATGACGTGCCAGGCACATCAGCTGTCGGCAAGTCCTCGATTTGCCTTGACGTGCCTGGCACGTCATCTGTCACTAAGGGTTAAGCTTCACTGCCATAGCCAAATATAAGAAATACTGGAGTGGAGGAAATTGAACTCCAGAGACTAGCACCCAAAGGGCTAAATGCAGACTTTGATTTATTCAACTTTCTGTAAAATTGATCTAATGTAGCCCAGATGGACATAGGTTTGGTAGAAATTATTATTGTCATTTGAGAATGGTTGCATCTGTTCCCTCAAATAGACATATGGAATGTGAAGCGGAGTTATTGATCATTGAATAAGTGGATTATAACCAGAGATAGTCACATCTTAGATATGGCTGTCTGTAGAGGTAACAGAATGCATCCGTTTTTATGTATGATTGATCTCTGTGTGTAACTACATTTTCGTTGTATATATGTATTAAAACGTGTATTTTTATCTTTATGCACTGTGCTCCCATGTCTCCACTCTTATTCCGTTTTTCATTGGGACTTATGCCCTGTTGAAACGGAGAAAAGAAAGGGTGAGACATAGTAACATAGTAACATAGTAATTTAGGTTGAAAAAATACAAAAGTCCATCAAGTTCAACCCTTCTACCTATCATTTCTGCGTTTTGATCCAAAAGAAGGCAAAAAAAAACCCCTAAGGAAGCTTTTTCGAATGTTGCCTCCTAGGGGGAAAAAAATTCCTTCTTGACTCCAAAAGGGCAATCAGATTTCTCCTTGGATCAAAAAGCTCTATTATTAATGCTCATTCTATTATTAATACCCCTGTATGTTCTGCTTTTCTAAAAAATCATCCAGACCATTTTTAAATGCATCTATTGTGGTTGATAGCATTACCTCTCTTGGCAGTGAGTTCCATAATTTTATTGTCCTTACCGTAAAGAATCCCTTCCTTTGCTGCCTATGAAATCTTTGCTCTTCCAGTCTCAGGGGGTGACCTCTTGTTCTTTGTACATTTCTATTAATGAACAGGTCCCTGGAGAGCTCCTTATATTGGCCCTGCACATATTTATATAATGTTATCATATCCCCTCTAAGACGCCTTTTTTCTAAAGTAAATAAATGCAATTTTTTAAGTCTCTCTTCATAACTAAGATCCTCCAATCCCCTTATTAATTTTGTAGCTCTCCTTTGCACTTTTTCTAGTTCCTTAATATCCTTTTTAAGGACTGGTGCCCAGAATTGTACTGCATATTCAAGGTGAGGTCTTACCATTGATTTGTAAAGAGGCAAGATGATGTCCTCCTCCCGTGAATCTATACCTCGTTTTATACATGCCAATATCTTATTGGCCCTTGCAGCTGCTGACTGGCATTGGGCACTGTTGCCAAGTTTGTTATCTACAATGATTCCTAAATCCTTTTCGTTAATAGTTTTTCCCAGGGAAATACCATTTAACGTATATGTTGCTTTGTTATTATTTTTTCCATAATGCATAACTTTACATTTGTCTATATTGAACCTCATTTGCCACTTTCTTGCCCAGTTCCCCACTCTGTCCAAATCTTCCTGTAAAGAAAAAACATCAAGATTAGTCTTTATTACCTTACCTAATTTTGTGTCATCAGCAAATACTGAGACATGGCACTCAGCACAACGTGGGAGATCATTAATAAACAGATTAAAAAGAAGAGGTCCCAAAACAGACCCCTGAGGTACTCCGCTCACTACCCTGGTCCAATTTGAAGCTTTACCATTTACAACAACCCTCTGTGTTCTATCTTTTAGCCAATTTTCAATCCAAATACATACATTTGCCCCCAATCCTATTTCTCTCAATTTGTAGAGTAACCTTTTGTGTGGAACTGTATCAAATGCTTTAGCAAAATCCAAATAGATCACATCAACTGCCACACCTAGATCTATATTTTTACTGACCTTTTCATAGAATGTTATTAAGTTTGTTTGACAAGACCTGTCTTTCACAAAACCATGTTGACTTTTACTAATTATATTCTGATTCAAGATGTATTCTTGAGTGTACACCTTTAGCAATCCTTCAAATAATTTCCCCACTACAGATGTCAAGCTCACTGGCCTATAATTACCAGGCAGAGATTTTGATCCCTTTTTAAATATTGGAATGACATCCGCCTTTCACCAGTCTGTTGGCACTATACCTGAACTGAACGAATCCCTAAAGATCATAAATATTGGTCTGGCCAGAATTATGCTTAACTCTCTAAGGACCCTTGGGTGTATACCATCTGGCCCTGGGGCCTTGTCTATCTTAACAGAGTTTAATTGCATAAACACTTTTTCCTGTGTCAGCCAATCCCATGTTTGTGGTGACTGTTCCGTAACTTCCGGTAACAGGGGCTCATCCATCTGTTCTTCCTTAGTATAAACAAAAGAAAAAAAAGTATTTAAAATGTCTGCTTTTTCTCTGTCCTCACTTACCAAATTTCCCATTTGGGATAACAAGGGCCCAACATTTTCCCTCTTTAGCTTTTTTCCATTTATATACTTATAAAAAAATTTGGGGTTAGTTTTACTCTCCTTAGCAATCCTTTCCTCGTTTTCCAATTTAGCCATTTTAATTGCCTTTTTGCAGGCTTTGTTGGCAACTTTGTATTTTATAAATGATAATGTTGATCCCTTCCTTTTATAATGTTTGAATGCCATTTTCTTGTTTTGCATTTCCTGTTTCACGGTACCGGTAAGCCACATTGTTTTTGATTTGTGTCTTTTGTATTTGTTTCCCAAAGGTATATATTGGGATGTGTACTTTTGTAATGTGTGCTTAAAGGCATTCCACTTGTCTTCTGTGTTTAGTCCAGAAAACAATCGTTCCCAGTCTAAATGTTCCATTGATGCCCTTAGTCCATCAAAGTTGGCCCTTCTAAAATTAAGTGTTATGGTGGCGTAGTTACCAATTTGCTTTTTCTCAAACGAAACCATGTTATGGTCACTATTGCCCAAGTGTTCTCTTACTTTGATGTTTGAGATAAGCTGCTCATTGTTTGTTATTACTAAATCCAGACAGGCATCCATTCTAGTTGGGGTGTCTACTAATTGTGCCATAAATGTGTTATTAAGCAGGTTCAGAAACTTGCTGCCCTTAGCCCCTTAAAGGGAGTGCTCCTGATCTCAGCTTGTTACCTGTATAAAAGACACCTGTCCACAGAAGCAATCAATCAATCAGATTCCAAACTCTCCACCATGGCCAAGACCAAAGAGCTGTCCAAGGATGTCAAATGTTCAAAATCAGCAGGGGTTTTTTCAGTAGTGGAAATTGCAAACAGCCTTGGGTTACTTGAAGTGAGTGGTGGATAGAAAAGTCAGTAGTGAAGATGCAAACAGCCTTGGGTTACTTGAAGTGAGTGGGGGAAAGAAAAGTCAGGTCTGGGGGGGGGGGTGTCCGGGCGTTGACAGAGATGACTGCCTAATCGCTTTGCTCCAGGCATCCCAGCTTAAAAACCCCACAAACTGCTGATATCTGCAACCATGGGCATAAATAAAAAGACCCCAGGAGAGCTTGAGACACCAGGCAGCTGAGGACGACAAATATCCGCATCCCTTTGTGATCCTTGCAACCCCACACGTTATCCTTGCAGCCTCCGGGTGAGTATGAGGCCGCAGTGGTCCACTCACCTGCTTCTTCACAGGGCTCTGATGACACGACCAAGTCTAATCCACCGATGCTCTGTGAGGAGCCCGCCTCTTCATCAGCGGCACTCCAAATCTTTTCCTCAGCACCATGAAAAGAAGATTTTGGTATGCTGATCTTGGAGCTAAAAGTTACATTCACAGAGGCTGTGTCAGCACTCCGCTGAGTTTAATTGCATAAACACTTTTTCCTGGGTCAGCCAATCCCATGTTTGTGGTGACTGTTCCGTAACTTCCGGTAGCAGGGGCTCATCCATCTGTTCTTCCTTAGTATAAACCGAAGAAAAAAGAGTATTTAAAATGTCTGCTTTTTCTCTGTCCTCACTTACCAAATTTCCCATTTGGGATAACAAGGGCCCAATATTTTCCCTCTTTAGCTTTTTTCCATTTATATACTCATAAAAAATGTTGGGGTTAATTTTACTCTCCTTGGCAATCCTTTTCTCGTTTTCCAATTTAGCCATTTTAATTGCCTTTTTGCAGGCTTTGTTGGCATCTTTGTATTTTATAAATGATAATGTTGATCCCTTGCTTTTATAATGTTTGAATGCCATTTTCTTGTTTTGCATTTCCTGTTTCACGGTACAGGTAAGCCACATTGGTTTTGATTTGTGTCTTTTGTATTTGTTTCCCAAAGGTATATATTGACGATTATTATGTAAATATCCACCAATCAGATGGACAGAGGGGAGGAGCCAACGGAGATGCTATGTTAACATCCACCAATCAGGTGAACTACGGGGAAGAGCAAACGGAGACCTGATGCCGCAAGGACATCAACCAATCAGATGGTGAAAGGGGAGGAGCTAACGGAGACCAGCCAGAGAAGAGACAAAGAGTAGTGACTGAAGAGAAACGTTACTACAGAAGCGATTGGATAAAAGAAGACTGCTCTGATCACATGGGACACTTGAAAAAGCCTCGAGGAAGAGGGGAAACGCGTTGTGAAGAGAGGGGGACTGCAACGTTTTTTTCTTATAACAAGATATTGTTATAAGGACTTTTAAGAAAATTTTAATGTAAGATCTTACTATTGATTTTATTGCTGTCTATTAAAGTTTTTACACCTGTATTCCCACCTTCTCTCCCCATGTGATCATTCTATCGGGAACTACTGGATACATCATACCTGGCACAGCTGGGCTCCTTCAATACCATATTTCCTGAGCAGTTGATTGCTCAGGGACATGTGAGTGTGCAGTTTATATATTTTTTGCACTTTTTTGACACATTTAAAGAGATACTACACTATATTATTATCTGTTTTATTTTTCCCTTTGCATATTACTGGAGACAATTCGTCTTTCTAAAAAGGGTAATGTTTTAGTGTATAGAGTGGTTTTTAGCGCACAGGTTCACTTTATCTTGTTTTGTTTGCACATTTTGCTAGTAGTGAAACACTAGCTGTGTTCAGGTGCTGCTCACTTTTGTCACTTTGAGGCGCAGTATATGCTCATTTTTTGTCTGTCAATAACTGTATTAGTGTTTAAGTTTAACACAGCAGTTATAGTGAAATCCATTGAGCCATATTTATTCATCTAAAACCGCGAACCCCAACAAATGGCATAGCCGACAGGTTTTTTCCGGAATTAAGAATATTGGCAGTTAATAGCCAAATTGACAAAATTATAAAATTATTTTGTATGAATTTTTTACATTATTTTATTAATATTTTTCCCAGTGTGATTTAGTCAGTAGGCCTCCCAAGTAATTTTTGTATGTCAATATCACACTATGACGTGAGTGGTGTGCTTTGGTGTTTGGTGTGTCACAGCTGCAAGAGGCTTATTGACTAAACAGTGATTTTGTATGTTTAATCTGTAAGTATAAATCAAGGTTTTTCACCTCCCAATGTAACATATCTGGATAAACTTGATAATTATGTAAATACAATCATGCTGTTTGCATGGGGTTTTATTTTTGTAATGCCTGTACCTTAGACAAGTAACTTTGAGCCCTTGTTCCCTAGGATAGTTTCTAACTAGCAACTTGTACAATTACTTTAGACAATTGACTAGTCACTAGCATTTGTACCTAGACAAGTGACTCCAATATTTGAACCCTTAACAATGTATGGTGAATAATACTCAGTTAACCAATAAACTTAACCATAGTCACTCTCACAGGCATAAAGTGCCATACAACTCCTGAAAGGTAAAAACACTGACTGAAGTGCCCTGCAAGGACCCAGAGTCCCTTTTCTCATCCTCCCCTGAAGATGAGTACTCAAAATACTCATCGATGAGAAAGTGGACAGTTGTAAATCTCACCCTTTCCTCACCCAGCAGAGAAATCTAGGGGTACATAGGAGCCTTTAAATAAGGTAGTGCAAAGCTACTCACAACTAGAGCTAACCGAAATCACTAAACTTTATAAACAGGCACTGGATGAGAGTATTGGTGAATGGTTGTTTTGTGGAGCTAGTGAAGCCTAGGCAGGTTGTGGTGGTAGGGGACTCTGTTACTAAGAGAGTAGACAGGGTAATCTGCTGATCTGATTGCAGCAACTGAATGGTTTGCTGTCTCGAGGGTGCCCAGGTTCAGCATGTTGCAGACAGAGTGGACAGATTATTGTGAGGAGCTGTAGAGGAGCCAGCTGTCTTGGTCCATATTGGGACCAATGACAAAGTAAGAGGAAAATGGTGGTGGTCCTAAAAGGTAATTTTAAGGAGTTGGGGAGTTAGATTAAGAAATGGACCTCCAAGGAGATGTTCTCAGAGATACTACCTGTGCCATGCTCTACGCCAGAGAGACAGTGGGATATTAGGGAGATTAATGCATGGCTTGGAGAAGGGCTTTGGGTTTCTAGAGCACTGGGCTGATTTTGCATTGGGGTATAATCTTTACAGTCACAATGGATTGCACCTAAATGCAAGAGGGGTCATGTGCTAGGGGATTGAATGGCTAGAAGGTTGGAGAAGTGTTTAAACTAGGAATGAGGGTGGCGGAGGGACCATTAAGCACTAGGCTAGCAAATATAGGAAGGGAAGGCGACTTAGTTAGTACCGGGTGGGGGGATCTAGGGGCATGGTTAGAATGGATTGTAGGAAGCAACCTATAAATAACTTAAATATAAAATCACAAATAGATTATGCCAGTGGCATTAATAGTATGCATGCAAATGCCAGAAGTTTAATGGGTAAAATAGGGGAATTAGAGTTGGTAGCAGGAACTGAAAATTATGACTTAAGTGGTATAACCGAAACATGGTTGGATGACACACATGATTGGTCAATCAATTTGGAGGGCTACATGTTGTTTAGAAAATAAAGGTTAAACAAAAGAAGTGGAGGGGTCTGTCTGTATATAAAACCATCATTATTGCCTCATTTGAGGGAATATATATATATATATATATATATATATATATATATATATAAAATAACAGTACTGAGCATGTGGAATCATTGTGGGTGGAGCTAGTCAGTAGGGGTAGACCTGACCTAATTAGTGGGTATCTATTATGAACCACCATATATTGGTGAACTTGAAGAATCACAGCTACTAATGCAAATCGAAAAGGCTTCTAAAAGAGAGTGTAATATCATTATGGGGGATTTTAATTACCCAGAAGTAGATTGGAAAAATGTAAAGCTGATGTGGTGCCCATATTTAAAAAGGGATCAAAATCCCAGCCGGGCAATTACAGACCTGTAAGCTTGATGTCTGTGGTGGGGAAACTGAGGGGTTGCTAAGGGAATATATTCAAGATTTCATATTGAACAGGAATCTCATTAGCAGGAACCAACATGGCTTTGTGAAAGACAGATCTTGTCAAACTAGCTTAATTACATTCTATGAGGAGGTGAGTAAAAATATGGATATGGGTGCTGCAGTAGATGTGATATTTTTAGAATTTGCTAAGGCATTTGATACAGTTCCACATAAAAGGTTACTGTACAAATTGACTGAAATAGGCTTAGAGCCAGAGGTTTGTTTGTGGATTGGCAACTGGTTGAAAGACAGAATTCAAAGGGTGGTGGTAAATGGGTAAAAGTTCTCAAATTAGACAGATGTAATAAGTGGAGTACCTCAGGGGTCTGTCCTCTTCTTTTTTTTCTTCTCCCAGAGGGTATAGGGAGCCATGTCTCAGTGTTTGCTGATGACATCAAATAAGTAAACACAGTCCAGGATTTTAAGCATGCGTGGGATAGACACAAGGCTATCCTAGCTATAAGACCGAGAACGGGGGACTTATAAAAGTACTCAAAAAAATTGGGCAGACTAGATGGACCGAATGGTTCTTATCTGCTGACACATTCTATGTTTCTATGTTTCTATAATAAAAATGCAACATATAGTTTAAATGGTGTTTTCTTGGAGAAACCTACTAAATATTTGGGAGTCGTTGTAGACAATTGACTTAGTAGTAGTGCATATTGTCAACTGGCAGCTGCAAAGGCCAATAAGATATTGGGGTGTATTAAAAGGCATATTGACTCACAGGAGGAAGATATTATTCTGCCTCTTTATAGGTCCATGTTAAGACCTCACCTTGAATATGCAGTTCAATTCTGGCCACCTTTAAAAAAAAGAAGAAGACATTATGGAACTAGAGAGAGTGCAGAAGAGGGCTACAAAACTAATTAGGAGAATGGAAAGTTTTAGTTATGAAGAAAGGCTGGAAAAATTAAATCTGTACACCTAGAGAAACAGCAGCCTAGAGGGGATATGATAATGTTATATAAATATATACAGGGCCCATAACCAGAACAGTACAAAGGACCAGAGGTCACCCACTAAGACTTAAAGAAAGGAGATTTAGTCTACAACAGCAGAAAGGATTTTTTACAATTGCCTGAAGATGTAGTTCTAGAAAATACCTTAGATGCCTTTAAGAGCTGCATGGATACTTTTTTTTAATGAGTCAGAGCATAGAGGGCTATGCATGTTAGTCTAGTGCTTGTTGAGCCAAGGAAAATTCTGATTGAAATATGGAGCCAAGAAGGAATTTTCTCCCCCCGTTGAATTCAACATTTGAAATTGCAAAAGAGGTTTTATTTGCCTTCTTTTGGATCAACAGCAGTTAACATGGGATAGGAAAATGGTTGAACTTGATGGACGCACGCCTTTTCTCAACCTAAACTACTATATAACTATGTAAGATAGAAGTCCCACAGATCCAGTTTTACTTCAAGTGGCTGTTTTGGCAAATACAATTGGAGGACATTGAGGAAATAAAGCCTACAGCAAAAGAACTGTTTGCAGTGAACTAAATAAATCTTCATCGAGCATGCCAACTGAACTTCAAAACTCACATCGGTACTCACTTTACTGGCCAGTCCAACAATGGGGCAGGCTATCCCACATTACCCCCATGCCCTGGGGGTGCAATGGGCTTTTGAAAGAATAGATTAATACATTATCTCCAAGTTTGTCATAACTAGGTGGGAAAAAACTTTTACACTTTTTACTCAGGCTTATGATTTCACATCTCTATAAGCCAAGCTTACCTGTAAGGTGAAAATCCATTTGTAAGTCTAAGGTTCACGTTTTACAGGCAGCCTCCCCAAATCAGTGGGGATAAAATGTTTTTTTGTTTAACCCCTTCGCGACAATGGACGTGTCAGGCACATCCAGCCAGGAACTCCGTTCCCGACAATGGAATTGCCTGACATGTCCTGCGGTGAAACAAGCGTTTTTCCCGATCAACGTTCGATGTCAAGGCAAAAGCCAGCACCGACATTTGCTCCCTGGGGCACCCGCGATTGCTTTATATTTCGCTTGAGGCTCCGGCAATACGACAACGCCCTCTTATGGTCACAGCTTTGGAAGTGTAAAAAATTCACTTCCATTGCTCTGAATATGTTAGTTTACTGCCCCTAGAGACAGTCAGCAACATTGCAATGGGGAAAAAAAAGATTTAATTAGCTAAAAACTAGGATTAAGGTTAGATTAGCTGTTAGGGTTAAAATTAAATATTTTTTAGCATAAGGGATAGGGTTACATTAAACTCTCCTTACACTCACTAAAGAGTGAACCAGAGAGGGTTGGAGTACAACTTGGTAGTGAGTGTGGATGAATGTGGAGCACATCTTTGTTTAAAACTAATAAAAGTGGGATAACTGCTGATAGTAGAGGTGGCAAGCAGGGCATCCCACAAAATAAAAGTAGGGTCTAAAGAGTGGGTATTACCAAGGTCTAATGCAGTAGAATGAAGGGGTTAATAATGGTAATAAAAAAACTGTATTATTAAATGATGATTCTTAACATGTCTATTCTCCTTCCAGCAGATAGTGACCTGCTGATTCCATAGATGTCCATCACGTTAAAGTTCGACCAGATGTACACTCCTTTCAAATACTATTGGAGTGAAGAATAAGGAGAATTTATCCAGCCTGGCTGCAACAATAAACAGGCTTCATGAGACACCAGAATTCAAATAATTTGGGGAGGCTAGGAAGCTTGGGGAAATACATTGCACATGGAAAATCAATTACTGTATTTATATGTTTAGCAGAAAGTGAATACAGATTTTTAGAGAACCCCCTATGAGAACATAACTTCAGTGTATTTATGGTGTAATAGCAATAGGTAAAATATTGTAAAATTATATTTTGTGCTTTACCATCATATAATTCACTCATATATTTAAGCATTTCCTTTCTTTAAAATGGCAGTTACGAGCAGTGGAATGGTTACTTTCAAACAAAGGATGTGTGTATTTTAACAGTGAGAGACAGAATAACAAAAAAAAGTACAGAAAAATGGATGTCAAAAAAGTTATAAATTGATTTGCATGTCAATGATTGAAAAAAGTATATGATCCCCTATCAATCAACAAGATTTCTAGATCCCAGGTGTCTTTTATACAAGTAACAAGCTGAGATTAGGAGCACTCTCTTAAAGGGAGTATGCCAAATCTCAGCTCATTACCTGTATAAAAGTCACCTGTCCAAATAAGCAATCAATCAGATTCCAAACTCTCCACCATGGCCAAGCCCAAAGAGCTGTCCAAGGATGTCAGAGACAAGATTGTAGACCTAGACAAGGCTGGAATGGGCTACAAGACCATCGCCAAGCAGCTTGGTGAGAAGGTGACAACAGTTGGTGCGATTATTCGCAAATGGAAGAAACACAAAATAACTGTCAGTCTCCCTCGGTCTGGTGCTCCATGCAAGGTCTCACCTCGTGGAGTTTCAGTGATCATGAGAACAGTGAGGAATCAGCCCAAAACTACATGGGAGTATCTTGTTAATGATCTCAAGGCAACTGGGACCATAGTCACCAAGAAAACTATTGGTAACACACTACGCTGTGAAGGAATGAAATCATGCAGTGCCCGCAAGGTCCCCCTGCTCAAGAAAGCACATGTACATGAAAGTGTTGTGGTCAGATAAGACCAAAATCAAGCTCTTTGGCATCAACTCAACTTGCCATGTTTGGAGGAGGAGGGATGCTGCCTATGACCCCAAGAACACACTGTGAAACATGGAGGTGGAAACATTATGCTTTGGGGGGGGGGGGTTCTACTAAGGGGGCAGGACAATGGCACCGCATCAAAGGGACTATGGATGGGGCCATGTACTGTTAAATCTTGGGTGAGAACTTTCTTCCCTCAACCAGGGCATTGAAAATGGGTCGTGGATGTGTATTCCAGCATGACAATGACCCAAAACACACAGCCAAACCAACAAAGGAGTGGCTCAAGAAGAAACACATTAAGGTCCTGGAGTGGCCAAGCCAGTCTCCAGACCTTAATCCCATAGAAAATCTGTGGAGGGAGCTGAAGGTTCGAGTTGCCAAATGTCAACCTCCAAACCTTAATGACTTGGAGATGATCTGCAAAGAGGAGTGGGACAAAATCCCTCTGTAACGGAACTCCCCGTACTCTGACCGAGTACCTTCCGTTGATGGATGCTTCCTAGCTTGTGCCGAGCACCACAAGCACCGCACCGGACACCACAACCACCGCAGACTCCACAACCGCCATAGCTTAACTGGAGTCTCACCGTCTTCTGTCCACCCTGGATCAGCTTCTGTCCTCCAGGACTGCGTGGGGAAGAACAAGCTCTTAAAAGAGTTAGTGATTATGCTGGGCAGGTTCCCTTTCAAGAACGAGAAAAGGCTATGTTTAAAGGGTGAAGTAGAACTGACCAGAACTGTTTATTGATTCAGAAACAGAGAACATATACAGTTGAACATCTTGACAAACCAGATTGGACAAAGGAACTATAACAGGATTAAAGTTTAACCTAAGGACATATAAAGGGAAATCCTGCCTCACACCTTTCAGGATACAAAGGTGCCCAGTTCAGATACATACAGAAAACGAATTGACTTACATAAAGACAATGGGAAAGGCGACATAATGACAGGGATTAAAGGATAGGATCCAATCTTAACTTGGGGAAAGCACAGTGAATAGGACAAAGACTTGGATCCTAGTAATTACAGTACATTCCTCCCCTCTGCTTGGGAGATAATTGAGTTAACCTTTGTATCAGCTCAATTATCTCCAAGCTAAAATATACAGGTTTTACACAATATTAATAACTTTCAAAATATGCATCACATTCACATAAAACATACATTCTCAGAATCAGCATACTTTAAATATGAACATAACTAAAAATCAGACAATTCCACCCAGTAGTTCAAAAGTTAGCTTTTTGTTAAATGCATCTATTGTGGTTGATAGCACTACCTCTCTTGGCAGTGAGTACCATAACTTTATTGTCCTTACCGTAAAGAATCCCTTCCTTTACTGTCTATGAAATCTTTGCTCTTTCAGTCTCAGGGGGTGACCTCTTGTATCAAAAACAATCTGATACTGGGCCAAACCATAGAGGCTTGGCACTTAATTAAAGTCTTGTAGACTTACAATTATACAGCAAATTATGGATAATATCTCACTGAAGGGTTGGAAAGAGTTGGAAGGATGTGCTATCTCAGAAATCTGCAATGGGGGCAAATTGCTCCCCTATTTGGAATTGTCCAAAAAGGGGCTCATTACCCAACATAACATTTTAATTACATTAGGGTTAACAGTTTCTTAGAGAATTCCATATATTTAAACAACCATTATATGAATAATGTACTATGCCAATTTTTTTTGCTATGCTAAAGTTAATCTAAGTTAAGTGAACAAATTGATGTCTTTGGTCTGTACGTCAGCGATCCAGTCAATAGGTTCATGGGAAAAGAAATTAAAAATAAAAATAGATCCAAAAGAATGGGTGTCCTCACTGAGGAAGGTAAATAAAAAAAATACGCTGCCTGAATATAGTGAAGAACCAGTTTAAATTGGTTAACTGCTAGTATTTAGTTCCAAACAGAATAAATAAGATGTATCCCTCATGTCCAGCCAATTGCTCGAGATGTGGTCAACCTAAATGTTTCTATTTACATATCTGTTACAATATGTTCTGTTGTGGATACAATGTCTCTTTTACTATTATATATTTGTGTTTATGTCTTATTTGGCACGCTTCCCTAAAAGGTCATAATTTCTTACAGATGCTTACGTATAAGCATTGCATTCCTTTGTCTGTTTAATCTTTTACACATGTGTTCAAATAAGCTACTTCCTATGGAAACTCCTCCCATCCAAGCTACCCCTTCCCCCCTGCTAAGGAGCAAGTCTCATGTAACACATTCTTATAAAGACCAGCTTCCGGTACTAACTCCTCCCACTTTCTCTTGTACAAGTTATCACATGCCACGTGAATCACTGTTAAAGTAACAGTAACTGTTCCCCCTGGAGCCCCTCTTTGTTCAGTAAACTACTCACTCCCCCCTCCCATCGTGTAACCAAGATGGAGCTGGAATGTGGGTGGGAGAACTCTATAAAGATGACATCACATTCTGTAGGGTGGGCTTAAAGAAGACCCTCCAACTTGTAGCCAATTGTTGAATGTATACTGTATGTTTAACTGTGACTCTGCACATGACGTATTCCTGCTTTTAAAGGAATCCTTCACTCTGGGAAATAAAGGTTTGCCTCAGGTTTTTCACTGATCAGAAACTTTGTCTCCGGTGTGAATTACTTCTAGGGGAGAGCGCATTAGTTGATCAATCTGGAAGGAGTAGATAGACAATAAAGCAAAGTTAGCTTTGATCCAAATCAGTTCCTATTTCCATATTTACACCTATGGAGATGGTTGTTCAATATATTCACTGGCTCTCGTCCATGGGGAACAAAGCTCCTACTGAAAAAGAAGCTGCCTTGATACACTGCATGGTAGCCACCAAGGTCACAATTGCCCGCAGTTGGAAACTGAGCCTTCCTTTTAATAAATCAAAAGTGTTCAATCAAGTTGCTTTCCAAATGAAGACGTAAAGAGATATTTGCTGGTTTTTCCAGCAAACCAATAGGATGAGTATTAGCTATGGACAAATGGATAACTAGGCTTGTCTGACTTCTGTACATACCTCTGCCTATATGTTTATTGTTATAGTCACGCTGGGTAACAATGATGTGCACTATATGCGATAATAAGCCTAATGATTGGCACTTACAACCTTTTGCTCACATTTGGATGTATATATATTTATGTCCTTAAGAAAAAATTAAATTTCTATATTGTTTTTATATAGTTTTTCTACCAATAATAAGACAATTAAGAAAAATGTATAGTGGTCACAAACAGCCAATCAGTGGCAAAGCTAGTTTGGTGATCACTCAGATGAGCATCACCATTCACCATTCAGATCAATATTTGTAAATATTGGTCTGACCCATCTGGATCTTCCTCCCTCTCCTTACTTGCATTTTTGTGAGGGAGAGAGAGAGGTCAGTATTAGTTAGTGTTAAAATAAAATGTAATAAAACTGTGAGACCCAAGGTATTTTATAAAAACCATGATAATCAGTGATCTTGTACATCAGCACCTTTTTTTGCTGTCTGCATTTTTTGAGGTTCATTTTTTTACTCATGTATTACATTATAAAAAATACTTTTTTAAGAGCTATTAAAACCCTACCTTGCTGTTGATCACTGCATAAGCATTGATCTACCTGCTATCTTTTTGTTATCTGCATATTTTTAATAAAATTGTGAGTCCCAAAGGCTTTTATAAAAACCATAGCCTGTGTATTAACCCCTTCCCTACCACTGATCACTGCATTTTTAGGGGTTCTTTTTAAAAACTATAACAGTATCACAATGGCTCTTCTAAGAGCTAGTAACTCCTTCCTTGCTGTAGATCACTGCTTAAATTTTGAACAGGTTGCAAAAGCACTTTTTTGATGTCTGCATTTTTTCTATTACACCCAGTAGGGGGGCATTATGCCCCCAAACAAGCTAAAAAAACCTATGCATCACGTTACTCAGGAGTTGTTGCTGAACATATATTGGGGTAGTGGTTGGCAGTGACACATAACAGAATCTAAGAATTCATGCCTAAAGTACGTGTGTGAAAAAAACAAAAAATGACCATCACAAATTTTGACAGAGGCTGGTGGTATAATAAATGCATGGAAATTGTTAAATACCACCATCTGAAATACACTGGGGTCACTACTTTTCAAAAATATATGGTATGATGGCAGTAAAAGACATTGGCTGGCTTAAAACAACTTCCATAATGGCACATGGGCGCAGGTTGTAAAAATTCCAAGTTGGAAAAAAGTGTAGCTCCCAAATGTGGCCTTTTACCCCCTAAACAACCTGACAAACATATACATGTGTGGTATCACTGTATTCAACAGATGTTGTTGAACACATATTAGGGTGTTGTTTGGCAGTGACATACCAAAATCTGTCAATTCATGTCTGAAGGACAATATCTGTGGGAAATATAAAATACTGTCCAAAGATTTGATAAAGTGTGAGGCCTCACACAGTTTGCAGATTCATCCAAGCTGTTCCAGTGATTTCAGTATACTTTTGCTTTGCTTGCTTGTTTATTTTCTATGCTTGCTCCTGCTTTTGCTTTCCTCTTTGGCCTTGCTTATTACCTATGCTCATTCCTACCTTTGTTTTGCATACCTGTACCTTCTCTATCCCTATCTCACTCGGCCACAGAGTGGCATCCCTTTCTAGCTCGACCATGTAGTGGTATCCCCCACAGAGTGGCAACCCTTCTCTTGCTCGGTCAAAGAGTGGTGCTCCCACAAAGTGGCAACTCTTCCCTTGCTTGGCCACCAACTGGTACTCCCCCAGAGTGGCACTTTCCGAATCTGGCTATAGTCCAGATTCTGCCCTGTTCCATAGTAGCCCCTACCTGTGAGCACTCCATGATATATGACCAGGGAATCTGTATGTGTGATAACTTCTGTTCCCTTAAAGAAGTTATCCAGCAAAGCAGTAGAGCTGGTCACCTCTGGAGGTTGCTCATGTAATTGTAGGCTATGTCTGCTCTTATGCCCTGTGTCCTGATTCCCTGTATTTCTCAGCCCTGTCTCTCATGTTCCTGTTCTTTAGTTTTTGCTCTGATCCATTTCTGGTTTTCTTGCTCTCTGTTATTCTATTGCTAATTTACAGGTTTTCTTTGTTTCCTCTTACTTAGTTCCTTTATAAATGCAACCACACACATTTACTCTATTTGCTTTCTTCAGCTCTGCAGGTATTTTCTCTGTTTGTATATCTGTGTATTGTTATTAGTTTGCTATTCAATTTTAGCATAGGGACTTGGCCAGAGGCGTCACTAGGGTTGGTGTCACCCGGTGCGGTAACTCATGGTGTCACCCCCCTGGATTTCCTCCAATACCATGCCAAACAGATTCCTTAATAATGCCAGTCAGATGGCCCATTAAATATGCCACATATGGGAGCTCTTTAACTATGCCACACACAGGAGCCCATAACTATGCCACATACAGGAGTCCCATAACTATGACACACCATAGCCCCATAAATTATGCCCCACCATAGCCCCATTATTTATGCCTCACCTTGGAGCCCAATTAATTATGCCACACACACAGGCACCCCTTAATTATGCCACACACAAGCGCCCCATAATTATGCCACACAAAAGAGCCCCTTAATTATGCCACGCAAAAAAAACCCTTAAGTATGACACACATGGGGCCCAATAAATATGCCACACATGGGACCACCATTAATTATGCGACACACAGGAACCCCACAAGGTGACAATTGTACAATTTGAAAACAATACATATCTATAAACACATCTCTCTATAACTAGTTGCATTTATACTTATTTGAATTATTTAATATTATATTTAATAAAAATGTTATTGAAAAATTGCATTCCTATTTTTTATTCCCTTCCTCTGCACCCACATTGCACCTAAAGGACTTAACACAGCACCATACAGTACCCACAGAACTTGCCATGCACCCATATTGAACCCACAGCACTTGGCTTGCACTCATATTGCACCTACATGATTTGGCATGCCACAGTGTCACTTTGCCCCACAGAACTAGCCAGTGTCACTTTCCTTATAGTACATGTTATATTGCCCCACAGACTATGCCACAGCATCACTTTGCCAATTAAAATATGCCAGGATTTTGCCCCTCAATATGCCAGGATTTTGCCCCTCAATATGCCAGGATTTTGCCCCTCAATATGCCAGGTGTTTGCCCCCCAGTATGCCATATAATATGCCAGGATTTTGACCCTCAATATGTCAAGATTCTGCCCCTCAATATGCACCCTAGGATCTCTGCTCCTCACTCAATCCCTTGTGTTCCTTTAGCCCTTCTCTGTCCTCTGTATGTTGTTCTATGTTATTTATGTATCTCTTTATGTCTCTTTACTTATGTAGTTATGTCTTATCCTTTGCCCTTCCTTGTATGCTTTAGTTCTCCCTTTGTACCTTGCTCTGTCCTGCAGCCCTGCACTCTGTATTTATGCTCTGCTCTGCCTTAGTTCCTTTGTACTTGTTTTTCTCTGCTTGGTTTATCTGTTTGCTTTATCCTGATACATCCTGCTAACCTTTTCTTGTTATACTCCATGCTTGCTTCAGGATGTTTGCAGGATCACTTCAGTTATCCCCTAGGCATCACTGGGCTGCAATTACCCAGCACCAAGCCCTGTGTCTCCATTTCCAGTGCATTGAACTCCTGCATCGGTCGCTCCTGCATCAGGGTCCCATAACATCCTGGACCCATCCCGACATATGGCTATAGTCATGGGCCTGAAACAAAGGCTGGTAGTAGAATTACCGTATTTGCTCGAATATAAGACGACCCTGATTATAAGACGACCCCCCAAACTTTGAACATTCCTTTAGGAAAAAACTAAAAGCCTGAATATAAGACTACCCTATAGGAAAAAAGGTTGTATATATTTACATGTTAATTGCTTTTTAATAATATTTAATAAAAATGATGATATAAAAAAAATGAATTTCTTGTTTTTATTTCCTTTTATTTACCAATGCTGCCTCTCTCTCCCCCTCCCCCAGCTTTGTCTCCCTCTCCCCCTTAGTGTTGTCTCTGTCTCTCCCCCTCTCTCCCATGTTCCCCTCCCCCAAAACTTGTCTCTCTCCCCCCACCTTGTCTCTCTCCCCCCCACCTTGTCTCTCTCCCCCCCACCTTGTCTCTCTTCCCCCCACCTTGTCTCCCTTCCCCCCCACCTTGTCTCCCTTCCCCCCCACCTTGTCTCTCTTCCCCCCCACCTTGTCTCTCTCCTCCCACCTTGACTCTCTCTCCCATCTTTTCTCTCTTCCCCCCACCTTGTCTCTCTCCCCCCACCTTGTCTCTTTTCCCCCCCACCTTCTCTCTCTCCCCCCCCAGCTTGTCTCTCTTCCACCCCCACCTTGTCTCTCTTGCCCCCCCACCTTGTGTCTCTTCCACCCCACCTTGTCTCTCCCCCCTCCCTCTCCCTCACCATGTCTCTCTCTCCCTGGTGGCTAGCCGGGGCAGGAGGGGGATGTCGGGCATCCTCCATGCTGCCCGACACTTTCGTCTATTATGGCGGACTTCTGACATCCCCCGGGCATAAGGTCCCGGCTTCTTCACAGAAGTCCCGACAGATGTGACGGGCAGCAGCGAAGCATTGTGCAGACATCCACCGGCTGTTAGCGAGGAGGATTCAGGTCCCCTGCAGCTCTGCGGGGGACCTGGATCCCAGTATTATAGTCTAACCTCGATTTGAGGTCAGATTATAAGATGACCTTGAATATAAGGCGAGGGGTCTTTTTCAGAGCATTTGCTCTGAAAAAAACTTGTCTTATATTTGAGCAAATACGGTATTACATTGAAAGCATTAAAATACCACCATTTGAAATACCCTGGGGTTTCTAAATTTCAAAAATATATGGTTTGATGGGGGTGAAATACATTGGCCTGCTTAAAAAAAAATATCTCAAATGGGATATGGGCCCATGTTGTCTACATGTCAAAATTCCAAATTGGAAAACCAAAAAGTGCACTTCCCGAATGTGGCCTTTTATAAACCCTACAAACCTATACATGTGTTGTGTCACTGTACTCAGGAGAAATAGTAGAACCTATTTAGCAGGTTTTTTCATTAACTTTTGTAGATGAGTAAAAGATGTTTCAAATAAAAGTCAGATCATTTGTATTTTTTTTTTTTTTACTTTGAACCATATTTTATTAGTTTTTTTAAAGTATGTTATATGATATGATTAAAATAATGGTATCTAAAGAAAGCCCTTCTTGTCCCAATAACAATAATATATAATTTGTGTGGGTAGAGCAATTGACAAAGAAATAAATTATAGTTAAACACAAACAGCGCAGAAATGTAAAATAGACATTGTCCAGAATGACCAAAAATGTTCCAAAGGGCAGGTCTTTAAGGGATACAGAGGTGAGATGGAGGGAGGAGTAGGAATAGGTGAGGGAGATAAGGTATTTTGCTGAATGGATGTACAATGGGCTGTGTAAAAGCACCTCCATAATGCTGAATTGGTGGAGTTACCAGGCAGTCTGAGCCACACCGTTTGTTTTGTCCCAGCTCTGTTTCCTGCAGGTATGTATTCTTGAGCTTCCTAATGAGTCTGAGAGTTTGAGTCTCATGTGACATCTCAAAGCTCATCTCACAGAACACTATGTGGCTGTACAAAGGGTCTGCTAACTGGGGCAGATCCAGAGTCTGATCTCGGGAGGGGCTGTGCACATGTCCATCTGTCTTTTCCTCTCTCTACCATGTCCTTCTGTTGCACTCCTCTCCCTTCCCATGTGCGCCTCTCTCTCTCCTCTCTTCCTGTCTGTCACTCTCCTTTCCTTTCCCATTTCTGTCTGTCTCTCCTCTCTCTTCCCATGTCATGTCTGTCTCTCCTCTCCCTTCCCATGTCATGTCTGTCTCTCATCTCCCTTCCCATGTCATGTCTGTCTCTCCTCTTCCTTCCCATGTCATGTCTGTCTCGCCTCTTCCTTCCCATGTCAATCTGTTTCTCTCCGTTCCCATGTCGGTCTGTCTCTCCTCTCCCTTCCCATGTCTGTCTGTCTCTCCTCTCCCTTCCCATGTCTGTCTGTCTCTCCTCTCCCTTCCCATGTCTGTCTGTCTCTCCTCTCCCTTCCCATGTCTGTCTGTCTCTCCTCTCCCTTCCCATGTCTGTCTGTCTCTCCTCTCCCTTCCCATGTCTGTCTGTCTCTCCTCTCCCTTCCCATGTCTGTCTGTCTCTCCTCTCCCTTCCCATGTCTGTCTGTCTCTCCTCTCTCTTCCCATGTCTTGTCTGTCTCTCCTCTTCCTTCCCATGTCATGTCTGTCTCGCCTCTTCCTTCCCATATCAATCTGTCTTTCTCCTTTCCCTTCCCATTTCTGTCTCTCTCCTTTCCCTTCCCATTTCTATCTCTCTCCTTTCCCTTGCCATTTCTGCCTCTCTCCTTTCCCTTCCCATTTCTGTCTCTCTCCTTTCCCATTTTAGTGTCTCTCCTCTCCCTTCCCATTGGCTCTGTGTGTGTTAAACACACTCAGAGCTCAATCGGTGCTGCCTAGCAATACCCATGCGTAGAGAGGATGCAGAGCATTGTGATGCTCTGAACCATAACTATGCGCTGGGAGTGCAAGGCAGCACTGATTGAGCTCAGAGTGTTTTTAACACGGATCACTGTGCCTCCCCATCAGTGACCTGCACCACACTGTTCTACAGGGTGGGGACGAACCTTCACCTCCTTACTGGTGCGGTCCACCACTGTTTGAGGGGGGCAATTGCCCCATTACCCCCACTGGATATGCCACTGCTGAAAATTCAAACAAGAGTAGGAGAAGCCATGGACTGTTTATGGTTGGTAAACTAAGCTAGAGTGCAAAAAAAACACCTGGCAAATAGGGGGGTAAAGCAAAAAAAGGTTTATTTTAATTGTATGCACCCCCTTGCTGTCAGAGTGGTTTGGTCTGCTCTATTTTTCTTTCTCTCCTGATTCCCATGCATAGCATCCCCGCCAGGGCAGAGATAAAAGCTATAGATTATTCAAGCATGTATTGCAGCTAGAGTTTGTTCACACCAGCCGTTCAGACTACATTCTCCATGACTCCCATCTGGCATGTTATACAATTTTACTAGACACCATATATAGAGCACCTTTGTGTCCAGTGAAACTGCATAATTTATAGTTCAAGATAAATTATCAGAGATATTCTGTTCCATGTAAGTAAGATATAGAGATAGGACTCACCAAGTTTGGAGTACTTTGGTGTAATGGTGGGCTAAGCATGACATGGCCATATGATGTGACCAAATCTCCAATATTCTCATCTAAGATGGTGCTTTTAAAATAATTTTAAAATATCTCTATGATTATTACATATTACATATGCCGTTCTGGGTGAGAGTACTCAATATAACAAAAAAGCCCTACGCATTTCATCAGTATGCACTTTTTCATGGGAAAAGAGAGTCAGTATGTTCTAAATTATTCAGGGGAAAATAGCTCTACCTCTTTTTCAATGAAGAATTTAGTGCATACTGACGAAACAAGTAGGAGTTCTTCAGTGGGTTCCTGACATCCGCAAGTTCTGGACACCAGGCACCAACAATCACTAAATATACATCCAAGAGCGGCAAATTTCATCCGAATTACCATACTTCGAACATACATCTACAAACAGCAAACTTTATCCGAAAGACAACAGGTCCCTGAACATTTCAGCTCTAATTTGGTCTAAGATGGGTGTCACTCAACATTTTCAGCTGTAAATTCGGATTCTACAGAGTGGTGCTTCGGACGGGGTAGATTTCCACTGGATGGCCAAATAGAGTGGAGGGTGACACACCCAGACAGGAGAGACATATATGGTTTCTTTGCATTTTAGACATACATGTTTTTGAAATGCCATTTTTTAAGTGAGCTTAATTTTAACTGTTATTCAGTTACATATAGTTTTGATATCTGAAAAACATCTGCACTATAGACTTTTTTCAGTTCTTTCAGAGAAATGGTAAAATATTTCTTGACTTAGATGGACTGGGCTGGTATGATTCGTAGAGATTGTTACACCCGAACGAAAATGATTTTTTGTTTTATTCTGCACTACATAATACCTATTATAGGATTGATTATTTTATAATAGACAAATCTATGATTCAGATATTACTGTCCGCAACCACAGACATCACTTCTTGGTCTGATCATGCCCCTATTTCAATGATTATTACTTGGGACTTTCAAATGCATCGGTTTTAGACCGATATCCTTCCTGAATACAGATGCTAAAATATATGCCAAGATCTTAGAGGATAGATTGAGTGACGTTATGCCTACATTAGTTCATTATGATCAAGTTGGCTTCATTAAATCCAGACAATCCTCTGACAACACAAGAAAGATTTTAAATATCATGCAGTTTGTGAATAAAAATAGAGTTCCTAGCCTTTTTCGCGCATTAGATGCAGAAAAAGTTTTCAACCGCTTACACTGGGGTTATATGACCTCTACTTTTATTACACATGGTAAGAAACTGATGATGTCTTGAAATATACTTTAACATAATCATATAAAGGGAGGATTGGGGGTCCCCAATTTCCATCTTTATCATACAGTGGCTATGCTTTCACAAATTATTAAATGTCATCTTCAACCACAAACTCTAGCATGGTTGAATATGGAAAACAGTTGCATATTTCAATTTTATATAGATCAGTTACTGTGGGTTACCCCTACACAACGATCGGATTTGCCACAAGCTTTTGCTAGAATGAATGAAGCCTTTTCATTCTGTGATACATTGAAATAGGTTTATAAAATGATTCCATTTGTTTCTGAAGCTTCATCATTGAAAACCTTAACTCTATTGATACTGGATCTTAATTTGCTTAGATGGGAACGGAGAGGTATTACTAAATTGGTAGATTTATGGTCCAGAAATATGATTTATTCTTTCCAATATTTGAAGGATACATTTGGTCTGCATTAATGTGATTATTACACATATGTACAATTATCACATTTTTGGAACATGATTTTAAGCATCTGAATTCCAATCTACCTTCCTGATATTAGAAATATAATGAGACTATGTACAAAATCTCCTAATGGTCCTAAACATTTGTCTATATGTTACAATGCTTTAATTTCACTTGACAATGCCAGTAAACTTCCTTATATGATCAAATGGGTTGATCAAAATTGATTTACAAGGATGGCATAAAGGTTTCAGAAAATGTTCTGGTACCTCTCATTGTTCCAACCATATGGAAGTTACCAAAAAGCTTATTCTTAGATGGTATTTGGTACCTACACATCTTTCTAAAACGTACCCTGGATCCAGTGATTTGTGCTGGAGACATTGTGGTGGTCGTGGTACTTTTTAATTTATTTTGGTTACGATTCCACTTACCTACATTAGAATGCCCAGTTTTGGCTCTTTTGAATATGTCATTGCCAGATATTGGCTAAAATAATAAAAAAATATATTAACATTGTTTGTATTGCTACCAAATTGGTCATTGCCAGTAATTGGAAAAACCCTTTGACACCGAACTCTTCAGATGTTGTTAGTGAATTGGAATCTGTTTCTATTTATGAGAAGGCTTTTTTTCTGTGCTCAAAATCAATATGCAACCTATGTAAAGATTTGGTCCACAAGTCTAGATTATCTGATATGACCATCTTAATGTACTACTTTTTAGTCTCTTTTGGATCTCACATGTATGGCATTGTTCTATGGTCTGTCCATAATTCCTTGATTCTTTGTTCCTGTTTGGAGGTTGTGTTTCTTCCTTGTACCCCCCTCCTTTACCTTCAATTGAGATCTGGACACATTTTGTATTTCTGTATGTATTTGTCTTATGATGCATTATGATTTCCAATTATACCATTCCTTTTATTATTTCCTGTATCCCATTTTTCTGTTTTACAAAATCTCTAATTGTATTAAAAAAAAAAAAGGTATTGCTAAACCCATCCGAACCTGAGGATTTATACTGTTTAAGTTGTCTTATTCTTGCCTTTATTTCAGAGTCTCTAATCTCCTGATTCAAAGCTCCTAAATGTTGAAGGTGTAATTTAGGTAATTGGATTGAATTTAGAAATGCATCAATCTCTTCTTAGGTAGAACAGGACAAGATGATGTACAAAGTGCTATAATAATTATTAAAAGCAAGTCCCATTTCTTTCCCAATGTTAGTTCTTTCTAAACGACTTGTTGCTTTTCTCACTTTACTGTTGGTATGCATTCAGCCTGATTACTCCTATAGTATAATTTTGCCCTTTATTTTTAGTCTTCTCGCTTTAATTTTATTGATAGCACCAATTTATTTCTCTTAGTTTCCTCATAAAATGATATGTATAAGTCAGCTAGATTGGTGCCTCTTTTTATATTTTTCTGCTGCCGCTGCCAATTTTATCATATGATCTCTGATTGTGGCTTTCTAGGCACACCATGCCGCTGCATCCTTGACTTCTCATTGTAGTTTTCTAAGGTAAACTGGTCAGTATTATTTTTAATGTAGATTTTCCTTTGTCATGAGTGGGGTCCAGGTGGCATGGGACCCTAAGTGCCCGAGTTCAGGAGTTACAGTGCAGATATGGAGAAATAGGGCCAGGAAGCTTGAGGCCCCAATTTTGGGTCAAGAGCTCTGTGGAAGCAGCTGCTGTATCCAGTATACCAGGGCAGAAACTGAAGAAAACCTGCAGGCATCCTGGAGCAAGCATGAAACACGACTATGACAGGATAGCAGGCATGAAACATAACTCGACAGGAAAGCAGGATGTTTCAGGCAGATAGACTAAGCAGAGCGATAGAATTAAATTACATTTTAAGGGAAGGGAGTTAGACATGAGGTAGGTGGCTGACAAGCTTACATTCTAGAGGGGTTGGGGAACAATGCATATATAAGGAGAGTGAAAAGGCAGAAAAGATGGGGGAGGTAAAAATAGAAGAAGATTGTAATAATGGAATGTGTGGGGGAACTGTGAGAGCTGAGTGAGTCACACCAGAAATTACTTAATAGGTGATTTAGTTGGTGGCATTGTAAGCCTTTATTAGGTTTGCAATGGAAATTTTGGAACACAAGTGCAGGTGGCTAAATTGAGTATACCTCTTTAAGGATTTCCAGGCAAATGTAACAGTTTCAGCAAGCAGGTTTTGCAAGAGATTAGCATGCAGGTTTTGCAGGTAATTAGCAAGCAGGTGATGATCAGTGGTTAGATCAGACTAAATACTTTATGCAACAAATGGATAAATGGAAAGGATTACCTTAAAATGCACAGGATGATTCTGTTGGTTGGAATATATATATATATATATATATATATATATATATATAAAGATAATTGCTTTAGAGGTTGAGAAAAATCCATAAGTAATCCAGATAAAAATGGGTTGGAGATTAAAGCAGAACTGTTTAAGGCAATTCCTGGTCCAAAGGAATATAGAGTTCTGTAAGAATGGTGAAACAAATCTGGGTCCAAGGGCAATAGAAGTCAGCAGTAACGGGTATCAGGCAGAAGTCGGTACACAGAGGATCTTTATAAGAAATAATCTGGAGCTAAGCAGGCACTTGTACTGTTCAGGACAAAATAACTCAGTAACTAAGTTGTTGAGTGACTCCCCTATAAGGCGAGGGAAGATTGTGTCACAGAAAGAGGGAGGAGCCTCTGATGAGTGAAACCTGGAAGGAACTCTGAGGGAAAATGGATGGGTAAGTCCTGACAGCCTTCAAACTCCAGCCACATGGAAAAAAATCATTGGAGAATCCAGGTGAGTTAAGTGTGTGAGGTTGCTGACATAATGCTAATTATTCTGTGCAGAGGGGGGAACATGTCAGGTGGTTGATTAGAGGTCAAGTCACATTAGTTGGTAAACCAGACCTATAAAGGAAATTAACCTGGGGGTTTGGGGGAAGGGAGGGAGTATATTAAAAAGTTGGATCTTATTGCAGAGGGATGATGTGAGTGTATGTGGGTCCAGGAGAAATCTGAGTGAAGTAGAGAGGGGTAAAAAAAAGCCATAAAACATATGCAACAATGTGGGAGGAGAGTGAAATCAACAGGAGAGGGACCAACAATAATGAGGAAATAATTGAAACAGATAGAAATTTAAAGGTGATATATTTCAAGTTGCATAAACCAGTGGGCATAATATACAAATATTGTAGAGACTGTCGTGTACTCAGGGTTGGCAGAGCATAGAGCAGGCAACCCTGATGGGCAAAAGGCATAGGCAAAAGAATGGTCAAGGGACAGTCCAGTGGTCGAGGCAGGCAGCTAAGGATCAAAAACGAGGAAGGAGGCCGAAGTCCAGGGGTCACAGAGGATAGGGTCAACGATGAGTATAGCCAAGGGTCAAAACCAGGTTGCTAATAATTTGTAGTAACTAGGGTAAAGGAGTCTGAGGAAGTACACCAACTAGCTCAACAATCAAGCAAGGAGTGAAGCAAAGTGGGGGTCTAAATAGTAGCTGACCTCCCTGAGTCCCTCCCCCCAACACTAAGTCTCTGCCTTCTTCATAGACTATACAGAGGACTGGTTCTACAGGACTTGCCTTTTGATGTGATTCCAACTGGAGGTAAAACACGCCCCCTGGCTGTTGCTAGACAAACGCGGTGTATCCACAACTTGAGGCCGGGGATGGGGCCTACCCCTGTAGGGCCCGTATGTCACAGATGTAGCCCTGGAAGTGGACCCTCGGTGAAGGGTAAGTGGAGGGCCCTGGGCCCGACAGAGACATAAACATAAAGTCCAAATGTAGATGGGTCAGTTTGATCTTGTTTCAGAGGGATAATGTGAGTGTATGTAAGTCCAGAAGAAATCTCAGGAACATGTATGATAGCAGAATAGCAAACTGAGGCAAAAACAGAACTGAATATACAGAGTACATGACCAAGGAGAGACTGGAGCAGGACAGAAGCAAACATGGTTAGGTCAGAGCAGAACCTAGGCTAAAAACACAAATATAGGGCAGAGACAGATAAAGGGCATAGCAACAAAAATAAAAGCCACAAATATGCACATATTTAAACAAAGAACAAACAAATGACAAGGCTAAGGTAACAGACATAAATACAGGATCTAGCCTAGCGCACTAAGATAGTAAATAGGAGGGGGGGGGGGTTTAGTTTCAACAAATGGCCATGAGATGATAACGCTTGCCAATCATATCAAGGTACCCCACAATATGGCAAGTCCTATCACTGCTTTATATAAATAAATTACTGAATCTATAAGATTGACACTACACGGACTGGAAGCTTGAAGAAAAAAGTGTTGCAGATTATATAGCAGCAAGGCAGAAAGCAACACAAAAATCTAGAATTGAACAGAACAATTGTCATATTGAAGCTGCCGCTCTGCACCATCTGCGATACAGCTCCACAACACCCGCTTCCTGTTTTGGACTCTCCGTGGTCAAGGATTTCCCTCTCATGCTGGCCCCGCTTACTCAGGTACTCTGTGCAGTCACTGCTGCAGTTAAGCACGTCTCTGTCGACTTCTTCCTAGCCACAAGGAGCGCATATAGCAACAATCCACACATCTTTGGCAAACACTTCTCACCACACTTGTTATGGTCCTTCTCCCCACGTACCGACTGGTCTAGCAATTAGTATAACACATATATAAACCCTCAGTATACTAGTGTTCCTTGCCTGTGATAGAGCCTTGAGCCTTTGCATTTAAGCTCCTGGTCTTTGTCTGTTTTTGACCTTGCCTTCTCTCTTCCAGCACTGATCCGTTTGGCTCGTCTGACCCGACGTTTGCCTAGCCCCTCTGTTTTGTTGACTATAGTATACTGTATATTTTGTATTCTGTGATCCTGTCTATTTTTGGTCTCTGTGGTTCCATCTTCAATTTCGGTGGTACTAGTTCAGTGACCAAGCATCTCAACTGTTGGAGAGACAAGCAAATAAGAAGAAGGGTATTTTTATTACAAGGGGAGCACTGTTTATTTGTGTCTGTGCAGGGTAAAGTCTTGTTGAACAAAAACATCTCTTTTGGAGGGAAAAGGTTTGGAAGGGTGTTGCTAATTAGTTAATTAACCTTTCTTGTGAGGCTCTGTTTGCATTGAAGTAAATACATTTATTCTTTATTTTTATTTTTTTTATTGCAAGGGGAGCACTGTCGATTTGTGCATGTGCAGTGTAAAGTATAGTTTAAAAAAAACTGTTTTGGAAAGAAAAGGAAAAGGTGTGGAAGGGTGTTGCTAATTAGTTAATAATCCTTCTCTGTGAATCTCTGTTTGCTTTGAAGGAAATACATTTATTCTGAAAGAATCAGGCAAATACTGAGCAGAGGCAAATTCAGGTGACTCCTCAAGTGTAGGAGTTGCAAGCAAAGAAGTAATTAAAAGGCAGGAAGGAGGGTAAAGTATAAATCCTTGTATATTCTATAAATATTGTGTGGTTTACATTAGAGAGCATGCTAGATAATGCCACTCTCTTGGAGCAAGTTCCTCAGGGTCCATACCAGGGGCGTATCCTGGTTATGAGAGACAGGTGTGCTGCTACTTAAAAACAATAACAATGTAATGTCAAGATACCAGTAATATTGTGCCAGTCAGAGCCCAGTAATATTGTGCCAGTCAGAGCCCAGTAATATTATGCCATTCAGAGCCCAGTAATATTGTGCCAGTCAGAGCCCAGTAATATTGTGCCAGTCAGAGCCCAGTAATATTGTGTCAGTCAGAGCCCAGTAATATTATGCCATTCAGAGCCCAGTAATATTGTGCCATTCAGAGCCCAGTAATATTGTGCCAGTCAGAGACCAGTAATAGTGTGCCAGTCAGAGCCCAAGAATATTGTGCCAGTCAGCTACCAGTAATAGTGTGCCTGTCAGAGCCCAGGAATAGTGTGCCAGTCAGAACCCAGTAATATTGTTCCAGTCAGAGCCAAGGAATATTGTGCCAGTCAGAGCCCAGTAATATTGTTCCAGTCAGAGCCAAGGAATATTTTGCCAGTCAGAGCCCAGTAATATTGTGCCAGTCAGAGCCCAGTAATATTGTTCCAGTCAGAGCCAAGGAATATTTTGCCAGTCAGAGCCCAGTAATATTGTGCCAGTCAGAGCCCAGTAATATTGTGCCAGTCAGAGCCCAGTAATATTATGCCATTCAGAGCCCAGTAATATTGTGCCAGTCAGAGCCCAGTAATAGTGTGCCAGTCAGAGCCCAATAATATTGTGCCAGTCAGATACCAGTAATAGTGTGCCTGTCAGAGCCCAGGAATAGTGTGCCAGTCAGAGCCCAGTAATATTGTTCCAGTCAGAGCCAAGGAATATTGTGCCAGTCAGAGCCCAGTAATATTGTTCCAGTCAGAGCCAAGGAATATTGTGCCAGTCATAGCCCAGTAATATTGTGCCAGTCAGAGCCCAGTAATATTGTGCCAGTCAGAGCCCAGTAATATTATGCCATTCAGAGCCCAGTAATATTGTGCCAGTCAGATACCAGGAATATTGTGCCAGTCAGATACCAGGAATATTGTGCCAGTCAGAGCCCAGTAATATTGTGCCACTCAGAGCCCGGTAATATTGTGCCAGTCAGAGCCCAGTAATATTGTGCCATTCAGAGCCCGGTAATATTGTGCCACTCAGAGCACAGTAATATTGTGCCACTCAGAGCCCAGTAATATTGTGCCACTCAGAGCCCAGAAATATTGTGCCACTCAGATACCAGTAATATTATGCCATTCAGAGCCCAGTAATATTGTGCCATTCAGAGCCCAGTAATAGTGTGCCATTCAGAGCCCAGTAATAGTGTGCCATTCAGAGCCCAGTAATAGTGTGCCAGTCAGAGCCCAGTAATATTGTGCCAGTCAGAGCCCAGTAATATTGTGCCAGTCAGAGCCCAGTAATAGTGTGCCAGTCAGAGCCCAGGAATATTGTTCCAGTCAGATACCAGTAATAGTGTGCCAGTCAGAGCCCAAGAATATTGTGCCAGTCAGATACCACTAATAGTGTGCCTGTCAGAGCCCAGGAATAGTGTGCCAGTCAGAGCCCAGTAATATTGTTCCAGTCAGAGCCAAGGAATATTGTGCCAGTCAGAGCCCAGTAATATTGTTCCAGTCAGAGCCAAGGAATATTGTGCCAGTCAGATACCAGTAATAGTGTGCCAGTCAGATACCAGGAATATTGTGCCAGTCAGATGCCAGTAATAGTGTGCCAGTCAGATGCCAGTAATAGTGTGCCAGTCAGAGCCTAGTTATAGTGTGCCAGTCAGAGCCCAGTAATAGTGTGCCACTCAGAGCCCAGTAATATTGTGCCAGACAGATACCAGTAATAGTGTGCCATTCAGATACCAGTAATATTGTGCCAGTCAGATACCAGTAATATTGTGCCAGTCAGATACCAGGAATATTGTGCCAGTCAGAGCCCAATAATAGTGTGCCAGTCAGAGCCCAGTAATAGTGTGCCAGTCAGATACCAGTAATATTGTGCCAGTCAGGTACCAGGAATAGTATGACAGTCAGATGCCCAGTAACAGTGTGCCAGTCAGAGCCCAGGAATATTGTGCCAGTCAGAGCCCAGTAATATTGTTCCAGTCAGAGCCAAGGAATATTGTGCCAGTCAGATACCAGTAATAGTGTGCCAGTCAGATACCAGGAATATTGTGCCAGTCAGATACCACTAATAGTGTGCCTGTCAGAGCCCAGGAATAGTGTGCCAGTCAGATGCCAGTAATAGTGTGCCAGTCAGATGCCAGTAATAGTGTGCCAGTCAGAGCCTAGTTATAGTGTGCCAGTCAGAGCCTAGTTATAGTGTGCCAGTCAGAGCCCAGTAATAGTGTGCCACTCAGATACCAGTAATATTGTGCCAGTCAGATACCAGTAATATTGTGCCATTCAGATACCAGGAATATTGTGTCAGTCAGAGCCCAATAATAGTGTGCCAGTCAGATACCAGTAATATTGTGCCAGTCAGGTACCAGGAATAGTATGCCAGTCAGATGCCCAGTAACAGTGTGCCAGTCAGAGCCCAGGAATATTGTGCCAGTCAGATACCAGGAATAGTGTGCCAAACAGATGCCCAGTAATAGTGGGCCAGTCAGATACCAGGAATAGTGTGCCAGTCAGATGCCCAGGAATAGTGTGCCAGTCAGATGCCCAGGAATAGTGTGCCAGTCAGATACCCAGTAATAGTGTGCCAGTCAGATTCCAGGAATAGTGTTCCAGTCAGATGCCCAGTAATAGTGTGCCAGTCAGAGCCCAGGAATAGTGAGCTAGTCAGATGCCCAGTAATAGTGTGCCAGTCAGAGCCCAGGAATAGTGTGCCAGTCAGATACCATGAATAGTGTGCCAGTCAGATACTAGGAATAGTGTGCCAGTCAGATGCCCATTAATAGTGTGCCAATCAGAGCCCAGGAATATTGTGCCAGTCAGATACCAGGAATAGTGTTCCAGTCAGATACCAGGAATAGTGTGCCAGTCAGATGCCCAGTAATATTGTGCCAGTCAGATACCAGGAATAGTGTGCCAGTCAGATATCAGGAATAGTGTGCCAGTCAGATACCAGGAATATTGTGCCAGTCAGATGCCCAGTAATATTGTGCCAGTCAGATACCAGGAATATTGTGCCAGTCAGATGCCCAGGAATATTGTGCCAGTCAGATGCCCAGGAATATTGTGCCAGTCAGATACCAGGAATATTGTGCCAGTCAGAGCCCAGGAATATTGTGCCCGTCAGATACCAGGAATATTGTGCCAGTCAGATACCAGGAATATTGTGCCAGTCAAAGCCCAGGAATATTGTGCCATTCAGATACCAATAATAGTGTGCCAGTCAGATACCAGTAATATTGTGCCAGTCAGATGCCCAGTAATAGTGTGCCAGTCAGAGCCCAGGAATATTGTGCCAGTCAGATGCCCAGTAATAGTGTGCCAGTCAGATGCCCAGTAATAGTGTGCCAGTCAGATACCAGGAATAGTGTGCCAGTCAGATGCCCAGGAATAATGTGCCAGTCAGATGTCCAGTGATAGTGTGCCAGTCAGATACCAGGAATAGTGTTCCAGTCAGATGCCCAGTAATAGTGTGCCAGTCAGATACCAGGAATATTGTGCCAGTCAGATACCAGGAATAGTGTGCCAGTCAGATACCAGGAATAGTGTGCCAGTCAGATACCCAGGAATATTGTGCCAGTCAGAGCCCAGGAATATTGTGCCAGTCAGAGCCCAGGAATATTGTGCCAGTCAGATGCCCAGTAATAGTGTGCCATTCAGATACCAGTAATATTGTGCCAGTCAGATACCAGTAATATTGTGCCATTAAGATACCAGGAATATTGTGCCAGTCAGAGCCCAAATTTAGTGTGCCAGTCAGAGCCCAATAATAGTGTGCCAGTCAGAGCCCAGTAATAGTGTGCCAGTCAGATACCAGTAATATTGTGCCAGTCAGGTACCAGGAATAGTATGGCAGTCAGATGCCCAGTAACAGTGTGCCAGTCAGAGCCCAGGAATATTGTGCCAGTCAGATACCAGTAATAGTGTGCCAAACAGATGCCCAGTAATAGTGTGCCAGTCAGATGCCCAGGAATAGTGTGCCAGTCAGATGCCCAGGAATAGTGTGCCAGTCAGATACCCAGTAATAGTGTGCCAGTCAGATTCCAGGAATAGTGTTCCAGTCAGATGCCCAGTAATAGTGTGCCAGTCAGAGCCCAGGAATATTGTGCCAGTCAGATGCCCAGGAATAGTGTGCTAGTCAGATGCCCATTAATAGTGTGCCAGTCAGAGCCCAGTGATAGTGTGCCAGTCAGATACCATGTATAGTGTGCCAATCAGATACTAGGAATAGTGTGCCAGTCAGATGCCCATTAATAGTGTGCTAATCAGAGCCCAGGAATATTGTGCCAGTCAGATACCAGGAATAGTGTTCCAGTCAGATACCAGGAATAGTGTGCCAGTCATATGCCCAGTAATATTGTGCCAGTCAGATACCAGGAATAGTGTGCCAGTCAGATATCAGGAATAGTGTGCCAGTCAGATACCAGGAATATTGTGCCAGTCAGATACCAGGAATATTGTGCCAGTCAGAGGCCCAGTAATATTGTGCCAGTCAGATACCAGGAATATTGTACCAGTCAGATGCCCAGGAATATTGTGCCAGTCAGATACCAGGAATATTGTGCCAGTCAGATACCAGGAATATTGTGCCAGTCAGAGCCCAGGAATATTGTGCCAGTCAGAGCCCAATAATAGTGTGCCAGTCAAAGCCCAGGAATATTGTGCCATTCAGATACCAATAATAGTGTGCCAGTCAGATACCAGTAATATTGTGCCAGTCAGATGCCCAGTAATAGTGTGCCTGTCAGAGCCCAGGAATAGTGTGCCAGTCAGAGCCCAGTAATAGTGTGCCAGTCAGATACCAGTAATATTGTGCCAGTCAGGTACCAGGAATAGTATGGCAGTCAGATGCCCAGTAACAGTGTGCCAGTCAGAGCCCAGGAATATTGTGCCAGTCAGATACCAGTAATAGTGTGCCAAACAGATGCCCAGTAATAGTGTGCCAGTCAGATGCCCAGGAATAGTGTGCCAGTCAGATGCCCAGGAATAGTGTGCCAGTCAGATGCCCAGGAATAGTGTGCCAGTCAGATACTCAGTAATAGTGTGCCAGTCAGATTCCAGGAATAGTGTTCCAGTCAGATGCCCAGTAATAGTGAGCCAGTCAGAGCCCAGGAATATTGTGCCAGTCAGATGCCCAGGAATAGTGTGCTAGTCAGATGCCCATTAATAGTGTGCCAGTCAGAGCCCTGGAATAGTGTGCCAGTCAGATACCATGAATAGTGTGCCAGTCAGATACTAGGAATAGTGTGCCAGTCAGATGCCCATTAATAGTGTGCCAATCAGAGCCCAGGAATATTGTGCCAGTCAGATACCAGGAATAGTGTTCCAGTCAGATACCAGGAATAGTGTGCCAGTCAGATGCCCAGTAATATTGTGCCAGTCAGATACCAGGAATAGTGTGCCAGTCAGATACCAGGAATATTGTGCCAGTCAGATGCCCAGTAATATTGTGCCAGTCAGATACCAGGAATATTGTGCCAGTCAGATGCCCAGGAATATTGTGCCAGTCAGATACCAGGAATATTGTGCCAGTCAGATACCAGGAATATTGTGCCAGTCAGAGCCCAGGAATATTGTGCCAGTCAGAGCCCAATAATAGTGTGCCAGTCAAAGCCCAGGAATATTGTGCCATTCAGATACCAATAATAGTGTGCCAGTCAGATACCAGTAATATTGTGCCAGTCAGATGCCCAGTAATAGTGTGCCAGTCAGAGCCCAGGAATATTGTGCCAGTCAGATGCCCAGTAATATTGTGCCAGTCAGATGCCCAGTAATAGTGTGCCAGTCAGATACCAGGAATAGTGTGCCAGTCAGATGCCCAGGAATAATGTGCCAGTCAGATGCTCAGTAATAGTGTGCCAGTCAGATACCAGGAATAGTGTTCCAGTCAGATGCCCAGTAATAGTGTGCCAGTCAGAGCCCAGGAATATTGTGCCAGTCAGATACCAGGAATATTGTGCCAGTCAGATACCAGGAATAGTGTGCCAGTCAGATGCCCAGGAATATTGTGCCAGTCAGAGCCCAGGAATATTGTGCCAGTCAGATGCCCAGTAATAGTGTGCCAGTCAGATACCAGTAATATTGTGCCAGTCAGATGCCCAGTAATAGTGTGCCAGTCAGAGCCCAGGAATATTGTGCCAGTCAGATACCAGGAATTGTGTGCCAGTCAGATGCCCAGGAATAGTGTGCCAGATACCAGGAATAGTGTGCCAGTCACATGCCCAGGAATAGTGTGCCAGTCAGATGCCCAGTAATAGTGTGCCAGATATCAGGAATAGTGTTCCAGTCAGATGCCCAGTAATAGTGTGCCAGTCAGAGCCCAGGAATATTGTGCCAGTCAGATACCAGGAATAATGTGCCAGTCAGATACCAGGAATATTGTGCCAGTCAGATACCAGGAATATTGTGCCAGTCAGAGCCCAGTAATATTGTGCCAGTCAGATACCAGGAATATTGTGCCAGTCAGATACCAGGAATATTGTGCCAGGCAGAGCCCAGCATATTGTGCCAGTCAGATGCCCAGTAATATTGTGCCAGTCAGAGCCCAGGAATATTGTGCCAGTCAGATGCCCAGTAATATTGTGCCAGTCAGATGCCCAGTATTATTGTGCCAGTCAGAGCCCAGGAATATTGTGCAATTAATGTGCTCGTTTTTAACCACCCTCCTCCCCATCACTTACCTAGCAGCTGCTGCTCCGTGTCCCCGGACGGACACCTCCTCCTTGCAGACAAAAGCCCGCGAAACGGGCGAAATCTCGAGTCTCGCGAGAATTGGACTTTAAAAAAAATATATATATTTTTTTATCACAATGGTTCAAATCCATAGGTGTGCGGCACACGCCTAGCACCAATGGAAGATCCGCCACTGGTCCATACCACTGCTGTAGATGTGACCAGTTTGCTGCTTTAGAAAATAGTATACTAGATCTAAAGAGGCAACACTGTGGAACATTGGGGCTAGTGTAAAGGAGGTGGGGGATGTCACAGAAGAGTATTCTAGGGCAAAGCTGGGTTAGCTGTGTAAAGGGAAGTAGGGGTCAGATAGCTAGGGAGGCTTGTTCTGGGCTAGCTTGTCCAGCTTGTGTGAGGGTGCTGGGGAGATCAGCTCAGAAGAGGCATTTCTGGGGCAGGCTGACTCTCCTACTCAGGGCCGTCTTTAACATTGATTGGACTCTGGGCAAGCATTTGCTTGGGCCCCCTGGACCCTGCCCCCTCCCCTGCATGCAATCACGCCATCCATCGCAATGTTACCCCCCCCCCCCCCCCCCCACACACACACACAAAAACCCCATAAAAATAAGCCACACACAATTGGACTTTTCTTGCAGTGAGTATTTTTATTGCATTGTATAAAATGTGTATATTTAGTGTATAATTGCAGTGTATAAACTGTATATTTGGATAAAAATGTGTATATATGGCTGCAATATGTATACCATCTTACTATGCAACACTGCACTACAACTACTCATTACCTAAATTACCAAAAAATACACAGATATTAGAGAGCACTTACATATGTTCATATATATTTAGCTAAGTTCTGGGGGAGGGGGAGATCATAATTAATTAATGGTAGCTAGAGTAGAAAGGAAGGTGTGTCTATCTGTGGGAAAAGAGGAGGAAAGCTGTGGGAGGGGTTAGCATAGATTACAGAGAGGTACATACAATAAAAGCTGCAGGCATCAAGTGTTTGTCAACTAATAAACAGAAAATGGGTAGCAATCTTAAATGTCTTTAAGCAAATGCAAGAAGCTTGACAAACAAAATTGGTGAGCTGGAGATACTGGTACGTGCATAACAGTATGATTTAATTAGTATCACAGAAACGTCTTGGGATGAAACTCATGACTGGTCAGTTAATTTACAAAGCTACTCGCTTTTTAGAAAGGACAGAGTAAATAGAAAAGAGGGAGGGATTTGTCTATATGTAAATCCTAAACTAAAGCCCAGTATTAAGGAAAGTGTACATGATGATACTGAAACTGATGTGGAGACAATGTGGGTGGAGATTAACATAGACAATAAAAAGAGTTGCACATTACTTGTAGGAGTATGCTATAGTAACATAGTAACATAGTAATTTAGGTTGAAAAAAGACACAAGTCCATCAAGTTCAACCCTTCTACCTATCATTTCAGCGTTTTGATCCAAAAGAAGGCAAAAAAAAACCCTAAGGAAGCTTTTTCGAATGTTGCCTCCTAGGGGGAAAAAAATTCCTTCTTGACTCCAAAAGGGCAATCAGATTTCTCCTTGGATCTAAAAGCTCTATTATTAATGCTTATTCTATTATTAATACCCCTGTATGTTCTGCTTTTCTAAAAAAAAACATCCAGACCATTTTTAAATGCATCTATTGTGGTTGATAGCACTACCTCTCTTGGCAGTGAGTTCCATAATTGTATTGTCTTTACCGTAAAGAATCCCTTCCTTTGCTGCCTATGAAATCTTTGCTCTTCCAGTCTCAGTGGGTGACCTCTTGTTCTTTGTACATTTCTATTAATGAACAGGTCCCTGGAGAGCTCCTTATATTGGCCCTGCACATATTTATATAATGTTATCATATCCCCTCTAAGACGCCTTTTTTCTAAAGTAAATAAATGCCCACCAAAACATTAGCAGTGATCGAGAAGATCAGCTTTTATTGCAAATCTAAAAGGCTGCAAATCTGAATTAAGTTTTAATCATGGGAGATTTTAATTACCCAGCTATAGATTTGGAATTGTGGAACAACTAGTTCCACTAAGGGCAGCAAGTTTCTGAACCTGCTTAATAACAGATTTATGGCACAGTTAGTAGATGGTCCGACTAGAATGGATGCCTGTCTGGATCTGGTAATAACAAACAATGACAAGCATATCTCAAACAAACAAATAAGAGAACATTTGGGGTATAATGACCACAGCATTTACATCGACTGAACATGTAGACTGGGAAGGATTATTTTCTGGATGAGACACAGAAGACAAGTGGAATTCCTTTTTTAAGCACACATTACAAAAGTACACTTGCCAATATATACCTTTGAGAAACAAATAAAAAAGACACAAATCAGAACCAATGTACCGGTAACATAAAACAGGAAATACAAAATAAGAAAACATCATTTGAACATTATTAAAGCAAGGGATCAGCAGAATCATTTATAGAACACAAAGATGCCAACAAAGCCTGCAAAAGGCAATTCAAATGGCTAAATTGGAAAATGATATTATGATTGCTAAGGAGAGTAAAACTTACTCCAAATAATGTTTTAAGTATATAAATGGAAAAAAGCTAAAGTCAGAAATTGTTGGGCCCTTGTTATCCCAAATGGGAAATTTGGTTAGTGAGGACAGACAGAAACCAGACATTTTTTGTCTTCTGTTTATAGTAAGGAAAAACCGATGGATGAGCCCCTGCTGCCTGAATAGACACTGCAAACATGGGATTGGCTGACACAGGGAAAAGTGCTTAAGCAATGAAACTATGTTAAGATAGACAAGGCCAGAGGGTATGCACCCAAGGGTACTTAGAGAGCTAAGTATAATACTGTCTAGACCATTATTTTTTACCTTTAGGGATTCTTTCAGGTATAGTGCCAACAGAGTGGCGAAAGGCGGATGTCATGCCAGTATTTAAAAAGGGATCAAAATCTCAGCCGTACAATTATAGGCCAGTGAGTTTGACATCTGTAGCGCAGAAATTATTTGAAGGATTGCATAGAGATGTGCACTCAAGAATACATCTTAATTCACAGTATAATTAGTAAAAGTCAGCATGATTTTGTGAAAGACATGTCTTGTCCAAAAAACGTAATGACATTCTATGACGAAGTCAGTAAAAATATAGTTCTATGTGCGGCAGTTGATGTGATCTATTGAGGCTTTGCTAAAGCATTTGATACAGTTCCATTCAAAAGGTTACTCTCACATTTACTGCTTTGCCCCACAATGTCCCTGTCACTCGGCACCATCCTGCTGCACCTTCGTGATGGTCCCGTCCTGTGTAAAATCCAAGATGGCGGGCGCAACTATAAAGCATCGCAGTAACGAATCCAAGATGGAGCACACAATGTTTTATGTCGCCAAAGACTTATCCAATGTGGTGGGCTCAAGTACTTACCTCCTAGAAACACCTCCTAATTATCAACCAATGATTCCATAAAAAGGGGCGTGGTCATAGCGGATCTCGTAGCAACATCCCAAGCTTCCTTTCTGACAACTCCCTTGCAATTACAAGCTCATCACCTACAGCCTATATAAACAATGTCTTACCTGAGTATCATTGCTTCTGGTATTTGGACCTGTCAGTTAGTTAAGTTTTACTTGGTTCTGTTTGTGCCTTGCTGATTTACCTGATTCATGTTGCCGAACTTTTGGCTCCCTTTGACAATGATTCTGAGCCGCCTGTCCTGATCCTTGATTGTTCCTGACTTTGACCCTAATCTGCCAGCCCACGACCCCGGATTTCCTGACCTTGATTTCTTGCTTTGCCCTCCTGCACCTCTGGATTTTACTGCCTTTTTCCACTAACTCACCAACCAAGTTTTTGTTCCAATCTTCAATAACTCTGGTTGGTGTCTTTATTTGTACATATGTGACTATTGGACTCCACTTCAGACTGGTAAGAGATCCCAACGTTACAGTTACTCTACAAATTGAGAGAAATAGGTTTGGGACAAATGTATGTATTTGGATTGAAAATTTGCTAAAATATAGAATGCAGAGAGTTGTCGTAAATGGAAAATCCTCAGACTGGACCAGGGTATTAAGCGGAGTACCTCTGTTTTAAGCACTCTTCTTTTTAATTTATTCATTAATGATCTCCCAAGTTATGTTGAGAGCCATGTCTCAGTGTTTGCTGATGAAACAAATAGGTAAGGTAATACATATTAACCTTGATGTTTATTCTCTACAGGAAGATTTGGACAGTGGAGAGGGGGACTGGGCTATTAAGTGGCAAATGAGGTTCAATATAAACAAATATAAAGTTATGCATTATGGGAAAAATAATAACAAAGCAAAATGTACTCTAAATGGTATCTCCCTGGGAAAACTACTAATGAAAATAATTTAGGAATAATTGTAGATAACAGTCTTAGCAACAGCACTCAATGCCTGTAAGCAGCTACAAGGGCCAATAAGATATTGGCATGTATAAAACAGGGTTCATTGGGGGGGGGGGGGGGGGGAGGATATAATCTCACCTCTTTACAAGTCAATGGTAAGACATCAGCTTGAATATGCAGTACAATTCTGGGCACCAGTCATTAAAAAGGATATTATGGAACTATAAAAAAGTGCAAAAAATTAATAATGGGATTTGAGGATCTTTGTTATGAAGAGAGACTTAAAAAGTAGAATTTATACACGCTAGAAAAATAGCATCTCAGAGGGGATATGATAACATTATATAATTACACTCAGGGCTAATATAAAGAGCTCCAGTGACCTGTTCATTAACAGAAATGTACAAAGAACAAGAAGACATCCTGAGAAAAAGATTTCAATGACAGCAAAGATAGGGATTGCCAAGAGAGGTAGTGCTATCAAAGAAAATATATTCATTTAAAAATGGTCTGGATGTTTGTTTTTTTTTTTTTTTTTTTTAGAAAAGAGCTTTCAAGAGCTCCTGCTGTACCTAGATTCTGTTGCTTGGTTCCTGGCGCTACCCCTGCATTGTGAATGAAGTGAATCATTACAGTCTCTTGGAGGGGCCTGAAGGCCAAACACCTCCCTGTGGACTATGGGCCCTATCTGTGGATATGCTAGGTTTTGGTGTACATAATTTGAGGGCACCAGTGACACCCTGCTTCAATACAGCTGGACTTCAACACAGGCTCACTCAGGATGTCAGCCAGGATGTGTACCATTAGGTTTGCTGTTGTTTTCATATTTATCTTGCTTTTTCACAAATAATTGTTCATTCTTGCTGCACCTAACTGCTAGTGGACCTGTCTATTATTTAGGTACAAAGAGCAAGGTTCCAGGAAAGACTTGCTGGGCAAATGCTGAGCTTTAATTGGGGGCTAAGGAGGGGATTTTCCTCAACTGATAGCTTTGCTACCGGCCATGGGTAGCCGTCACGTTACACTTGTGGCAGCAGTGGGAACCTCCTTGCAAGAGCTCTGTGATAAGCAGCAGAGCACCAACAAGGGATTGCAGCCGGGACAATGGCGACTGAAATTGATTACAGGTTTTGCAAAGATGGCCAGATGGCCGGGGATTACAAGCTCGAGGATGTGCTGTATTGGAGAGTTGGTGGCAAGCTGTCCAATCTTATCTGTACTCCAAGAAACAGGGTATCCCAAACAATACTAGAGGTTACATGGTCCTGATGGAATTTTGGCTGCCTGAGAGAATGGCCAGGAGAGAAGTTGGAGTCTGAGCTGGATGCTCTGGTCAATGCAGAGGTTCCCTTGGATGAAGTATACCAGGCATTACATTGACTTGCAACCCAGTTGTGTCAAGAACTTGGGGTCCCGGATGATCCCCTGGAAAGCTTTGGGGGCCCTGGATTTATATATGAAAGCCTACAGGATGAATGCAGCTTCGGTTCCCCAGAGAGTTGGTGGAGAGAGGAGATCCGTGAGTATAGGGAAATGGAGGTCCCAGTTGAGCTCAGTTTGGAGACTCATCTTGAATATTTAGTTACCCAAGTGTGGGAGCTGGAACAGTCTTACTAAAAAAAGTCTGACCATGTTCAGCAACAACCCCCAGAAAATATAGATGCCCAGCCTTCCCAGAGCTTGATAGGAACACTGTGCCTTTCCTTCCTGAGTCCCCAGCTGACAATATGGCTTTAAGGCAGAGCCCCGCTGTCCTCCACCCACCCCTTCTCATGTTCCCAGAGTCTTACCAGGATACCACCTGTTTGTCAGTACAAGATGCCCCAGCTGACCTGATGGCAATGGGGCAGAGTGCCGCTGCCCTCTGCTAACCCAAATATGTGTTCCCAGAGTCAGATCATAACACTGTTCCTGCCTTTTCCCAGTCTGAATCCCCAGCTGACATGCTGGCATCGGGGCAGAGCACCACTGGCCTCTGTCTACCCCAACCTATGTTCCCAGAGTCAGATAGGAACACTGTCCCTGCTTTGTCCCAGTCTGTATCCCCAGCTGTCCTGCTGGTATTGGGACAGAGTGCCACTGGCCTCTGCTCAACCCAACCTGTGTTACCAAAGTTGGATCAGAACACTGCACCTGCCTTGTCCCAGTCTGAATTCCCAGATGACCCGCTGGCTTCAGGACAGAGTGCTGCTGTCCTCTGTCAGCTACTCTCTGTGATCCCAGCCCCATGGATTTGTTTCTCCCAGCAGGCCCCAGAATCCAAGGATTGTATGGTTGCTGTGGAATTACCCTCTTCTCCCTTAAAAATAATAACCCAGTAGGGGTGGATGAGACTATGGTTTCCACACCTGGGTTCCCTGAATGTGTGGCAGTTAGCCCTGTTCCCCAAATATTTTGCATGTGAACCACAGCCACCTTGTCCTGTTCCCTGCAGTATACCCCTGAAACTGTGCCTTCACAGGTGGTTATCTCCCCAGCAGAAGTGCTGGCATGGATGTTCTTAGGACCTAAATGGGATAAACCCATAGGATCAAGCCCAGATAACCCTGCCACCCTACCTTCTAACCAGGGGCTGAACGGATTTCTGGTAGAAGTCACATTTTGCCTTTTTCCCCAGTTGCAGATGCATGTTTTGGGAGAGGCAGAGGTTGGACAGGTAAGTGCTATTTTTGAACAAACAGTGTGGGGTCTGTAAACTTGTAATTGACCATGGGGAGACAGCTATACAGACTGACTTTGGAGTCACCCCATGTGGGAGTTCCTCCAGTGTCAGTCTGCCCCGGACAAAGGAGATATGTCAGGGTACATGTCACAAAGTGAATCTTTCAGTCTATGTGACTGGGGCTCTTGGAGTTCTTGAGGGCCAAACATCTCCTTGTGGACTATGGTCCCTTTCTGTGGATATTCTAGGTTTAGGGGTACATACTTTGGGGGCACCAGTGACAATCTGCTTCAATACAGCTGGACTTCAACACAGGTTCACTCAGGATGTCAGCCAGGATGTGTACCTTGGGAGGGCCACGTCTTTGTCCCATTCATTGTGTTTGCCCCAGGTTAAGAAATGTTATTAAATGTTACGGTTGAAATGTGCACTTATCTAATCAACAAGTGTTTACTGTCCTGTGAGCCATCTATTGTCTCATGTAGTCTGGATGTCTGTATCTAAAGGTGTCATGTTTAATTATGTTAAGATATACTCTATTTAATTACCTGTTTTAAATTATGTTTTCTATTGTTTGAGGCTTACCATGTTAAAATTTGTTTCCCATGTGCCTCCACCCCAGTTGTCATATTTATTTGGATATAAATCTGTGTTTTTTCCCAAATAAATGTTCATTCCTGCTTTACCTAACTGCTAGTGGTCCTGTCTGCTATTTGGGTAAAAAAAGCAAGGTTCCTGAAAAGATTTGCTGGCAAATGCTGAGCTTTAATTGGGGGCTAAGGTGGGGATTTTCCACAACGGACAGAGGTGCTACTGGACTTGGGTAGCCGTGCCGTTACAGCTTGCATGTCGTCACAGTAGGACCCCCTTGAAAGAAATTCCCTGCTGTTAGAAGACACTGGCTCAATTCATAAATGCCTTCAGGGCTGCCTTTTATGCCCCAGGAAGGTGAGATCCAGCTGAACCTAGTCTCATGGAGCTTAGTCAGAGCCTTAAGACTGTTACTCATTATGTTGTTGAAATTAGAACTCTTGCCTATGAGTCCAACAGTGCCCAGCGAGCAGCTTTTCAAAAGGGTCTTAACGATACAGATATCTGCCAGATAATTTGGAAGGCCTAATTGTGCTCTGACTTAAACTTGATGCCAGAGGACAAGAGAGACTCCAAGAACATGAGAGAGGAAGACACAGACAATCACTTATGTTTAGGCCATTAAACACTCCTCCGGTTAGACCACCAATTCCTGAATCCACTGTTAATCAGCCAGAACCTATGGAAATAGGCATGACATCTTTCCAAGGATGAGAAACAATGCTGGATCTATGGGTCTATGCCTCTATTGTGGTCAAAAGGGACATATAGCCAGATATTGTCCACAAAAATCTCAGAAGGCAGAAAACTTCCATGCTTATTGGAGAAACGAGGTGCTCCACTGAGCATATCCACTCTGTCGTCCCTACCTCATCAGAGACTTCTTGTCCCAGTCACGCTTCAGTGACCACCAAAGCCTTCATAGACTTGGGGGCATGAATTATGGAAGGTAATGAGTAAAAAAACAGCATTTAACACTCTGTGTGGCCACTACAAGTACCTTGTAATGCCCGTTGGCCTGTGTAATTCATCCTCAGTGTTCCAGAATTGTATTAATGATGTTCTTCATGAAATGCTGCTATATCATGTCATGGTATATTTAGATGCCATTCTAACTTATTCCAAAGATTTACAAGAACATCAAAATCACAAGCAAGTACTTCAGAGACTAATATACCACAATGTATTTGCCAAGGAAAAGAAATGTGAATTTAAAAAGCAACAGGATGACATTTCTGGGATACATAACTTCTGAAAATGTTCTTGAAATGCATCCCAAAAAAAGTATCTGCCATCCATGAATGGAAACCCTCTAGTGCCCTCAAGGGTATCCAACATTTTTGGGTATTTGCCAACTACTACCATGGATTTAAATGGAACTTTTCTCAAGTAGTATCCCCCATAGCGGCTTTAAACTCAAAGTGGATGCCTCCGAAACTAGAGCGGGTGCTGTACTGTCCCAAAGAAATCAGGAAACCAACCATGTTCACCCCTGTTCCTACTTCTCCAAAGTCTTTTCCTCAAGTGAGTGCAATTATGATGTAGGCAACTGAGAACTGTTAGCCATAAAAAAGGCGTTAGAGGAATGGAGGAATTTACTTGAAGGTTCTCTCATTCTTATAATTATATTTACTGATCACAAAAACCTTTTGGCAAATATACGACTGGGAGAGATAGATACAGTCAAATCTGGTCTTTAAAAGACATGAATGGAGGATTATAAAAACAGTAAAACAAGATGCGGGTTAAAATCGTGCCATTACGAAAGCTGAGTTTTATACAGCGTGTCGCAGCCAACCCAGACCGGTGTGTTTAAATATTATAACTGCGTTTTTCTTATGTTCTTAAGTCTTCATATAAAAAGTAATAATAGGTATTAGTGGTTATCTGTCTGCTGTTGAGTGTGTGTGATGTTGTGAGAGGAAGGATTTATATAATATAATGTTCTATGCTGCTAAAATATATGTTAACAGGCTGAAACATATTGTTCTGATAATGTATAAGGAGATTATTTATTGTTGTATATGCTAAAAAACGGTTTACACATGCTATGAATTGACATATTTTTATACAAAATTCAATAAAGAGTAAAAACAAAAATCTATATAAAAAAGGCTATATAGACAAGCTAGATGGGCCTTGTTCTTTTCTCATTATAATTTTATAATTCCTTGCTATCTAGGTACCAAAAATACCAAAGCCAATGCCCTTTACAGACAATATGAACCTTCTTGTTTCATATAAAAGGAAGAGACCATCATTCTCCCTACCAGTATCATAGCAGCAGTTACTCCTTAGCTTTTACAGGAGATGCAGTATCCCAGGTCCAAGAGAGAAAACTCTCCTTTTGAACGATACTATATACAAGAAAAATACCAGAAGGAAATTATAACTTGGGCACATGCAATATATTATTTCTCACTAAGCGATACATCTGATGGCCTTCCAAGACTAAGGATATCACTGATTTTGCTAAAGCATGTACTCAATGTGCTTGTTTTAAACACAAAAAGAACTTCTGGCCTCATATGCCTGTACCTGTGCCTGAAAAGCCATGTAATACATAAATTCAGTGTGCAAATATACAACATATTATCTTAACATAGTTTTTACATTTTTAAATATTTGTTATTTTAAAAACACTTAGCTTAGATAAAAAAATTGAGATTTAATCAGAATTTATGGCCATATTTTGGCAAGTGAAATTGTATACATTACAACTTAAGATAGATTGTCAGAGGGACAATTCCGTGCAAGTAAGTTATACAGATAGGACTGGAGTACTTTGGCATAGTGGTCTGCTAAGCAAAATATTGGCATATTGTGACTACATTTCCAATATTTTTTTTAATCTAATCTAGGTGCTTTTAAAACAACTTCAAATATTTAAAAATATAACATGATGTTAAGATAATATATTGTATATTTTCACACTGGATTTATGTATTGCAGTGTGTGAATTTTGGTCACTACAATATAACATATGCCGGTTAAGCGGTGCTATCCAAATCTAGTATTTTGTTTCTATATAAAGCCAAAAAACCATGGTCACATATCGCCATGGGTTTAATATCTGACCTTCCGCCTTCAAACACAAAGACCACCATTTTTGTTGTGGCACACTTGTTTTCTCTAAAAAGCTCATTTTGTATCCTTAAAAAAAACTCCCTCCAAAAAACTTGCTGACATTTGCATGAAGGAGATTGCCCAGGTCCACAGTACTCCACAAAGTATTGTATCCGATAGGGGCAATCAGTTTGTATCATGGTTCTGGTGTCCTATATGTAAAAACCTGGGCATTTCTCTTCTGTTTTTCTCAACATACATTCCTCAGACCAATGGTTAAACTGAAAGGACCTATAAGTATTGAAACAATATTTTTGATCATACGTCAATGAGGATCAGTCCAACTGGTCATCCCTGTTATCTATTGCAGAACTCTCATACAACTGTGCCTACCATGACTCACTAATTATGTCTTTGTTTTGTGCAGCATATGAGTTTGAGCTAGACATGTGCAAAACTAAAATTTTCATTTAGTTTTCGTCTATTTGGACGAAAACTTTATTTATTTCGTCTAAAACGAATTTAGTTCATTACTGCATTCGTTTCAGACGAAATTCGTTCATTATTTTCGTTTCGTTTTATTCGTTAGTACGAATCAATTGACCTACACATTCCATAAACCGAAAGTCTATAAACCAAACTTCGTTCAGTTTATAGACTTTCGGCTTATGGAATACATGTAATGCTATTAGCTTTCTATAAACTGAACTAGAGTCCCCATTCATAAGAAATTCTTATGAATGGGGCTCTCGTTCGGTTTATAGAAAGGCAATAGTACTACACGTATTCTATAAGCCAAAAGTCTATAAACCGAAGGTCGTTCGGTTTATAGACTTTCAGTTTATAGAATACGTGTAATACTATTGGCTTTCTATAAACCGAACGAGAGCCCCATTCATAAGAAATTCTTATGAATGGGGACTCCATTCATAAGAATTTCTTATGAATGGGGCTCTCGTTCGGTTTATAGAAAGGCAATAGTACTACACGTATTCTATAAGCCGAAAGTCTATAAACTGAACGACCTTCGGTTTATAGACTTTCGGCTTATAGAATACATGTAATACTATTGGCTTTCTATAAACCGAAATAGAGTCCCCATTCATAAGAAATTCTTATGAATGGGGACTCTAGTTTGGTTTATAGAAAGCCAATAGTATTACATGCATTCCATAAACCGAAAGTCGTTCATTATTTCAGTTTATGGAATGTATATGTAATGCTATTGGTATTCTATAAACCGATTCTATTTCGGTTTATGGAATGCCGATAGCACGAATGGACGAATGGATGAATGATTTTCGTTTATTAACCATTCGTTCATTCGTCTTTCGTTAGTTTAGCATTTTCATTATTAGTTTTTCGGACGAATGGACGAAAATGCTATTTTCGGACGAAAATGCATTCGTCCGAAAACGAACGTACATGTCTAGTTTGAGCCATCCTTGTGATCCTCAAGTTTTGTTCATTCTGATGTTCCTGCTGCTGATATCCTTGTATCTTGTCTCCAGGTTCATTGGTCCAAGGTGTCTAAACAACTTGTTTCAGCTAAACAAATTCAGAAAACTTCTGCTGACAACAAAAAAGATCTCAGTTTCCTTCATTGACCCCTGGGGACAAAGTTTGGTTGTCAACAAAACACCTTCATCTGTTAATAAAAGGGAACACAGGCATCGAGCAAGTTTGTGACCCAGGGGGCCCAAATATTTATTTCTAAAGTGACTGCAGGCATTCTCTGGATGTGTTAAATACATTGAAGTCTGGGCCATGCCATGTAAGTAGGGTAGGCCCATCAATATCTTATAGACTGGGCTCCAGGGCCGGACTGCCCGACCGGGATACCGGGAAATTCCCCGGTAGGCTGGCTGCCCTGGTGCTGCTTTGAAGTATGGCCGGGGCTGTGACAGATTTCTTCTCGTCTGCACTGTCTCAGCCAATCAGATACACAGAATGAGTGTAGAAGTCAGCTTTTTTACCAATCAGGATCCAGGAAATACATTTGACAGTAAGCCCCTCCCTCTCTTCTAAGACAGCGGGACCTGCGCACATGTGCTGCTTGGGTAGGAGACAGGAGCCTGCACCTGTCCAATGACAACAGGAGCCCAGGTACCATCAGTGGAGGGGGAGCTGCGTGGACAAAGCCCATGGGAACTACACAAGGGAGGAGCAGAGGCACTACTAAGCTCCTGGGGTACCACATGTCTCCCTGAACCTCCTATGTGGAGAGAACATTTAGGGGGAGGGGATTTCTGGGCTGAAGGAGCTGTAAGCTGGGCCCATTGGAATGGAGAGTAGGGATATATTATTGGAACCCTGCCCCCAGGCCTGCACAAGGTAACTGGCTGTCTGGGAGAGGCCTGGAGCTGGTGTCTGGTAGAGGCCTGGAGCTTCATACGGAGCAGAGCAAGGCTGACCTGGGGTAGGGAGCCACCATCTTCTAGGGACACTCTTCTCCCTGCCTTGGAAGTGCTAGAGCAGCTGTCAGTCCTTCCACCAAGTTGCCCTTCCTCCAGCCAGAACTGCACAAGGTACACTCTATGTGTATATATGTGAGAGGGATACTGTGTGTGGATGTCTGTGTACCTGTGTGTGGGTGTGTTAGTGACTCTGTGTACATGTATATAAATGTATGTGTAACTCTGCATGGGCCCTTACCTGATAGGAATAATATTACACTCTTTCTCAGTGCAAATAAGAACATGTTTTTCAGTGAGGGATTATGATCCCTCACAAAAAAAAGTACCTCATTACGGGGGAGGGGAAAACTTGTACTCCACCTGGTCTGTCCCAAACACACAGCCTTTCAAGATTGAGTTATGACTCAATCTTGAAAGGCTGTGTGTTTGGGACAGACCAGGTGGAGTACAAGTTTTCCCCTCCCCTGTAATGAGGTACTTTTTTTTGTTCTTTAAAAACAAAAAAATGCTGGCTTGTATTTGACTGTCTGTCTGTATGTGACTGTGTGTGTATGAATGTGTGTGTGTGTGTGAATGTAATGGTCTGTGTGATTGTGCTGTGTCTGCCTCTATTTGTTGGCTCCAAAAGCTAAAACCATGAGTGAGTCTGGTTATTTTTATGAGCCAGGAAAATTGTGCATGTAAAACCATCTGAAACATTAGGAGTCCTGGTTCATGTGTTGTGTCAAGTCCTGTATGCTATTCACGTGCCCCTGTGCTAGACAGATGTATTTCATGGAGAAGCACAGTGATTATACCATGACAGAGGAGATGGCTGTCAGACATTCTAACACTGTCAGCTTTAACAACTTTTATTAGAGTGGTTTGGACAAATTATGAGAGGAAAGTATACACATAGTGGGCACCGTAATTGCTCCTAATAGGGGCACAATCGCTGTGTGTGCCAATGTAATGCCATAAGTAAATACCGTATTTGCTCGATTATAAGACAAGGTTTTTTTCAGAGCAAATGCTCTGAAAAATCCCCCTCGTCTTGTAATCGAGGTCTTTTATAATCTGACCTCAAATTGAGGTCAGATTATAAGACATGGATCCAGGTCCCCAGCAGAGCTGCAGGGGACCTGGATCCCCCTCTCTAGCAGCAGGGGATGTCTGCGCAACGAGCGCAGACTCCCCTGCTTCCGCCCGGCACGACCGCCGGGGCTTCTGTGAAGAAGCCGAGTACTTCCGCTTTCGTCACAGAAGTCCCGGCGAGCGTGCCGGGCGGCAGCAGGGGAGGTCTGCGCTCATCGCGCAGACTTCCTCTGCTGCCCCACTAGGCACCAGGGACAATCGGGCAGCTGGGGGATGTCTGCACTACACGTGCAGATATCCTCCATGCTGCCCGACAAGGCAGACTATTATGACGGACAGCTGTCCGTCATAATAGACTGCCGTGTCGGGCAGCATGGAGGATATCTGCACGTATCGTGCAGACATCCCCCGGCTGCCCCCACTAGCCACCAGGGATCAAGGTAAGGGGAAGGGAGGGAGGGGGGCAGAGAGACAGGGGGAGGGAGGGAGGGGGACAGAGAGACAGGGGGGACAGAGAGACAGGGGGAGGGAGGGGGACAGGGAGACAGGGGGAGGGAGGGGGACAGAGAGACAGGGGGAGGGAGGGGGGCAGAGACAGAGTCAAGGGGAGGGAGGGGGTTAAGAGACAGAGACAAGGGGAGGGAAGGGGTTAAGAGACAGACAAGGGGAGGGAAGGGGTTAAGAGACAGAGACAAGGGGAGTGAGGGGGTTAAGAGACAGACAAAGGGAGGGGGAGAGAGAGAAAAATGGGGGCAAGGGAAAGAGAAAGGCAGCATTGGCACATAAAAAGAAATAAAAACTAGAAATACATTTTTTGATATCATAATTTTTTATTAAAAAAGCAATTTACATGTGAATATATACAAGTTTAACTTTTTTCCTATAGGGTAGTCTTATATTCAGGCTTTTAGTTTTTTTCCTAAAGGAATATCCAAAGTTTGGGGGGTCGTCTTATAATCAGGGTCGTCTTATAATCGAGCAAATACGGTAAGATAATCAATGGACATATAGCAGGAAAGCACTCTTTATCACTGGGTGACCCCACAATTAGTAGACTAAAACCACAATGCACAGCACTTCTATGTGATGAGGTGTATTGCTGCAAACCAGGCCTGGTCTTATGCTATTAGGGTCACCTCATCACGTAGGAGTGCTGTGCATTGCGTTTTTTGTCTACTAATGTAATGCCGCTATCTTTAAATAATATTATCTGAAATGTGCTTTAAAATGCAATGGTGTCCCTTTTAATGAAGCAAATAATGACATGATGTTGGGGCTATGGGGCTGGTAAAAAATTATTTCCAGGGCTGGTTTTCATTCCCAGTCCGGCCCTGCTGGGCTCTCAGGATATTAAAAACAGACCTGCATGCTCTTCTTGCTTGACTGGTTCTGTAGGAGAGGTATGGGTACATTGAGATATCCTTGCATTCCTCACTTTGCATATTCATTTTCCTCTTTGTCTTTAATATTGTTTCTTTACATTTATATGAATGGCAACAAATTATTACCTCTCTCAGTATGTTTTTTGATATTGTCATGAGCTTTGGAAGTTTATGGAATATTTCTAAATTGTCTTTCATTTATATCCATTTCAACACCCAGAGGTTTGAAATAGTCGAGCAAGAATTCCTCCAGTTTGTCTTCAGTGACATTTGCTGTTATGTTTTTAAACCTCAATCCTCTATCTCACTGAGTTTAACTTCCAGTTTTTCTTTCTTGACTCTTTACCTCTTCTTGTAAGACTAGAGTCCTAAAAAATAAAGTTTATGTTTTGTATTTTTTCTTTTATTTATATTTATTATAGTGCCAGTGGAGATAATATACTTCTTAATTTCTTGCATGTTTTGTATAAGCTCCTGTATGATTTGCTTTTTGATTAGCCCCAGTTGCAGATTTAGACACTCATTCGAGAAATCTGGAATAACTGATAAGACTGCACGGAGGAGACGACCGGGGACAGGCAGAGTAATGGGGAAGGAGGGTGGAATATTATTGGGCACATATATGGCTGTGGCTTATTAATGGCAAAATATTCCTGGAATATTAATGAGCAAATTGGCTGTGGCTTATTAAGGGCAAAATAATACTGGCATATTATTGGGAATGTTGGCTGTGGCTTATTAAGGGCAAAATAATACTGGCATATTATTGGGAAAATTGGATGTGGCTTATTTAGGGCAAAATAATACTGGCATATTAATGGCAAAAGTAATACTGTAATATTAATGGCAACATAATACTGGCATATAAAAGGGCAAATTGGTTGTGGCATATTTAATGGACAAATGATGGTATATTTTAATAGGCAAACTGACTGTTACACATGTTAATGAGAAAGTAACTGTGTCATGTGAATTGGTACATGACAGTGGATTATTTTAATTTGTGAAGTGATGCTGTGGCATGTTCTGTGAGGCAAAATAACATTTATTATAGGGGAAAGTGTGACTTTGCCTTGTTCTGCAGGTGCAGTTCTGTGGGACAAAATGACACTGTGGTATCTTCTGTGGGCAAATTGACACTGTGGCATGCCAAATTGTGTGGGTGCAATATGAGAGCAAGCCAAGCGCTGTGGGTGCAATATAGGTTCATGGAAAGTGCTGTGGGTACTGTATGGTGCTGTGTTAAGTCCTTTAGGTGAAATGTGGGTGCAGAAAAAGGGAGTAAAAATAATAAATGCAATTTTTCAATAAAACTTTTATTACAAATAGTTGAATGTGAAAATAGTTGGATATAATATTAAAAAGTTTACATTTACACAGAGTTTTTTACTATGCGACTTTAGAAAAATTGGGTGGAGTGGGGCCCACTGCTAGACTTTGACCAGGGCCCACTAGGGTCTTAAAGTTGCCCTGTCCATGTGTTGCTGTTCTGTGCACCAAGTCCATCTCTGAAGTATTCGCTATACCAGATATATATTTTTATTAAAGACATTTATATATTTGTACACTGGTTTCATGACTTTTTATTGTGTAAGCGCTGTCTAATTCTTACACATTTTTTGTCAATTCTTTCATCCCCATTGGCAGTAGCCAAAAACTGTGGGGTTTTCAATAAGACTAGCAGCTTAAGTGTTAATTATCTGAAAATATGATCTATCTGTGTATTTCTACATATTCTGTCCAAATTTTGTTATTTTTAAAATTATACTTATCATTATAGTAATCATTTTTTGAGCGCTGTGTAACACTTATATTATTGTTTGCTTCACTTTTGTAAATTAATATTCCTTTTACAAACACTGGATAACTAAAATAAATATATTTCAAGTTCTTATATCAACTGCAAAAATTTGACACCTTCTGTCAGGCCTCAACCCATGTTCAGACTCACCAAGGTTGTATCCAGTTATTTTCGTATCCATTTTGCCTAATTTTTCTTGTTTCATATACTCTTTTCTACCTTTGCTTTTCATCCCTTTACCTTGCTGCTTCCCTGCTTAGCCACAGAGTGGCACCCATCCCTTGCTCAAATACAGGACAGTACTCCCACACAGTGGCACCCTCCCCTTGCTTGGCCACAGATTATTACTCTTCCCTAGTTCGGCCACAGTGTGACACCATTCCTTTCTTTTTGTTTAATAATTGTTTATTGTATTTTCCAGAAATCAAATTTGAATAAACAGGAGTTACAAAATACAGGGAATGTTTACAACATAACAGTTGGTAAATGAGCAACAAAGTCCATGGTTACATCCCTGTTATAAAACAGAGAACAATAAACACAGATATAAAGGCTATCATAGGGAAAGAAAAGAAAGAAAAGAAAATGCCAGCTCACCCTGTTGAATGCCTTCTCCGCGTCAATAGATAATAAGACAGTAGGTTTTTGTGACTTCTGGGCATGATTAATTAAGTTGATTACTTTTATAGTGTTATCTCGCGCCTCTCGGCCTGGCATAAAGCCCACCTGGTCTCTATGGATAAGGGATGGGAGTGTGTCTTTTAATCTGACACTGATGACTTTTGCTAGCAATTTGACATCTACATTTAACAACGATATAGGGTGGTAGCTTCCACAGTGATCTGGATCTTTCCCTGGTTTGTGGATCAGAGTGATATGGGCTTCTTGAGATTGTGCAGACATAGTTTCACCCTTGGCTAAGGAGTTGAAGGCTTTGAGCATATGTGGTAAGAGTATACCTTTAAAGGTCTTATAATGCATTGAGGTAAAACCCTCATGTCCTGGCGTCTTTCCATTGGGGTTGTTTTTAAGGCCTCCGATAATTCCTCTAGCGTTATGGGGCATCCAGGCTCTCAGCATCCTGCCTCGAAATTTTCAAGGATATATGTTGCTTAAGGTATGAGGTAATATCATTGTGGAGCTTGGGGTCAGGTGGATACCCCTTAGGAAGAGAGATGTTATATAGTTTAGTATAGAAAGTGTGGAACGCCTCTGCAATTTGAGTAGACTTTTGTACGAGGACATTTTTGTGTGTTCTAATTTTTGGAATGAATGTGGACATGTGATGTTCTTTTAGGGCTTTCGCAAGGTGTTTCCCTGGCTTATCTCTTACCATAAAGGATGTATGTTTGAGTTTCTTTAGGGTTTGTTGTGTCTTAGTGTTACAGATATCTGCTAATTCAGACCGAAGCTTAAAGAGTTCAAGGTAAAGAGTGGGAGATAGATTTAGTTTGTGTTTGGATTCTGTCTCATGGTTTTTGTTAAGTAAGCCTGTGATTGATTGAGACCGAATTTTCTTTAAGTATGTCCCTATTTCAATAAGTTGTCCTCTAATAACAGCTTTGTGAGCCTCCCATATAATTGGGGCAGATATGTCAGGTATGTTGTTTTCAATAAAATAACGTTTTAGGGCCGAGGTTAAATCATCTATAATCGTTTGTTCTTTCAGGATAGTTTCGTTAAATCTCCATATGGTGGTGCGTTTAATGAGGGCTGGGTGGGATACTGTTAAAGTGATTGGAGCATGATCGCTCCACGTGATTTCATGTATCTGAGCAATCAATAATATTATCAAGGTATCTATGGGAGATGAAAAAGTAGTCCAGTCTAGAGTATTTCCCGTGGGGATGGGAAAAAATGTAAAGTCCTTGTCTGTCGGGTATAGTGTTCTCCAAGTATCGGCAAGTTGTGTGTTATGTAGAGCTCGCTTTACCTTTATGAGTTTGTGCTTTTTGAGGGTAGATACCCCAGTCGAGAAATCAAGGCCAGGATCGAGTGTTACATTCAGATTCCCTCCAAGGATCACCATCCCTTCTGCAAATTGAGACAATTCCCTGAGAATTGAACAAATAAATAGGTGTTGATTGTGATTAGGAACATATACATTCGCAATAGTGATAAAGCTCGACTCACCGTGTTCCTCTTGACAGTAATACTTAGAGGAAAACCCCATCTATAGGCAATGTTGGCTTTCCACAGCAAGTCTGTTAGCGGGCGTAATTTCTTCCTAAGTTGAAGTGTACCCCAGGCCACATCTGGTAGTATTTGGATTTCGGAAGATTCATATATATACGGTTTTGTTTGCCTTGCCGCTTTAAGTATGCGTTCTTTAATTGTAGGAGTGAAGTCGACAAATGATATCCCTCGGTTGGGGGTTGGAAAGATCTTTGGGACGAAGTGCCCTATGGACCCTGTCTATCTCCACCGTATCACTCCCAAGATTTTACGGAACAATACCTGGGTAAGTTGCATAGAGTCTTCCTCACTCTCCGACTCAGGGATGCCTCTTATGCGCAAGTTATTTCTCCTGCCCCTGTTATCAATATCAAGAATTTGGAGAGACAATTGCGCCGTCAAAGTTTTCTGTTCTCTTAGTTGTTCTACAAGGCTGACTGCCGATGTTTGTACAGTGGCCTGATCTGTTTCTATTGATTGGATCCGATTTCCTTGCTCCCTCACATCGCTCTTTAGGTCCGTTAATTCATCTCTGATGGTGGAGCCGATTTGCTCCACTGCCATCGCAAAGTCCTTTTTAATTTTGTTGATGAATGACTGTAGGTCGGACCTTGAGTTAGTGTGACAAAGAGAGCATTGTCCATCAACCTCGTCAGCCATTTCAGGATCAGTAGCGTTAGATTCTGATCGGAGGTGGATTGCCGCTCTTCAGCCGCCATCTTAAGATCCTGCATGCATGCCGGCTGAGAAGGGAGAAGAAATGCTCAGAGGGTATGATTAGACGATTTGGGCTGGCATTTTGGTGTCCCCATCGTGGAAGAATGCTTTTTAGGATTTTTGCCCATTTTAGTCGATTCTAGAGGTTTCCACAGTGTTACGTGGGGAGAGTTTGGCGGGAGCCTCTCTGAAACAAGTCTGCTTCACATGCGTTGCTGCCACGCCCCCCCACCCTTCCTTTCTTGGCCCCAGAGTGGCACCTGACCAATAGGGCCCAATAGGGCAGGATCTGGACTGCCTACAGTCCAGATCCTGCCCTATTCCTTGTATCCTTGTACCTGTATCCTGAAGCCCTGTTATAGTTTAGCCCTTTTATAGTTTTAGCTCTGTTATAGTTCAGCCCTGTCTTAGAGGCCTCTTCAGTTCTTCCCTGTTCGGGGTCTCTCCTGACCCCTGTTAAAGGATATCTCTGTCACATGCTTTTTTGGGTCTTTGTTCTCTGTTCTAAATCTTGTTTCCTTGCTTTTTGTTATTCAGTTCTATTCCATTCCGGGTTTTCAATGTTTTTCTCCACGTTGTTACACTGGTCTATATAAGTATGCCCCAGTCGTTTATGCTCTGTTCCAGTCTAACGTGTCTATATCCATGGATTGATATATTTGCCAAATAGCTTCTGAATTAATCTTGATAAGTGCTTCAAAAGGGAAGACAAGCCTAAAAAAAGAGAAAAATAATTCATGATATAACTAAAACATACCAGAAATTAGAACCAGTCATCAAAACACAATAAGAGGAGGATATATAATTTATACATCCATAACAATTCCCATTGTTTCAGTGTCTGCGTCCGAAAAAAACAGACTGCCTTGTAACGTAACTGGGAACCCGAATGTTCTTTTTCAATAAAGTGTCTGGCTACCGGGTATTTCATATTCTTCATTGTAATGGAGATTTTATGTTCTCTGATTTGTACTGGTTTCACCCACATACCCCAATACACAAGGGCATTTAATCAGATAGACCATATGGTCTGTTTGACAGTTTAAGTATTCTTTGATCAAGAACTTTTGTCCTGTCCTGTGGTGTGTAAACGTATTTTGTACAATGCCATTATTGCATCTACCACATTGATACATACTTTTATGGGGAGTTAACAACATCGAAGGTCTTGTTTGCTTCCCTGTGAATTTAGAGGAAGACATAAGATCTTTCAGGTTTTTCAATCCCCGGTACGACATCAAAGGTCTATCATTAAACAGCATCCATAAATCCTTGTCCTTAGACAACACATGCCAGTTTTTGTTCAAAATGTGTCTTACCTGTTTAGACTTTGTAGAGTATGTCTAGAGTTCATGCATTGCAAGATAATACTCCCCAGCTGATACTGTCACCTGTTGGAACCCAGGTTATTCCCCGTGTGTGCCATGTATAAGCACTGTTGTGGTTTTTAAATCATTTACTCACTTTATGAACCAGAGTGCCAGCTTCAATCGGTTTCCTTTGGAAAATATTTTTCTCATTTCATTTGCACTGTAGAATTAAGATACCTTTAGATGGTGCCAGTGGGTTGACTCAGTATCTGACTTACACACGAGGTCCAGAATGGCATAAGACCCTTAGAACCCAAGTTCAGGAGCTCACTGGCAGGAGAAAAGGTAAAGGGCCTGGTGCAGGGTGACTGCATTCCCCCAGAGGCTTGAGGCTTCAGGTTCATGCACCCACATTCCAGGGCCCTGTGGGAGTAGCTGAAGTATCCAGACAAGGCTAAGGTATGACTGAAGAGATCCTAGGGATAATGCATCCGCTTTGTTTATTGTGTTTCCATCTCCACTGCCCATCATGGGCGACTCAACATCAGTTACCCCCTCCTGTGAAGTATTCCGGTGTTGGAGCTTCTGCTTCCTCCTCCGTTTTCCCCGAGCAACATCAGACTCCAACATGGACGGGTCAGCCCAACGTTCAATACCACTAGTACAATCAGACTACACAGCAAACCACGATCTTCACATTCCCAGGTTCTCTAAAATTAATAGATTCTTGCATGTTAGCTCAATGGAGTCTCATGCTTCACGTCCACAAACTCCACAACTGTAACGCACGGGGTCCAGGATGGTAAAGGGACCCTGAGCACCCGAGATCAGGAGCTACAGTGCAGGGTGGAGACACAGGACCTGGTGCTGGGTAACTGCAATCGCCTGAAGGTTTGGGAGCCCAAGTCTTTGCAGTCACAACCAGGCCCTGTGAAGCAGCTGCTGTATCCAGGTACCAGGGCTCGAGATTAAATGAACTTAGATGATAGAGAAGCAGAGCTAAAACAGAAATGACTGAGGTGTAGCAGAACTAAAATACAGAGTGCAGGGCTACAGGACAGAAGCAAGGCATGAGCAAGATAAAACAGAAACCAACTAAGAATAAACAAGGCACGGCAAGGCTCAGGGTTGCAGAACATAACATAAGAATACTGCAGGGAACAGGAATAAGAATATCGAGCCATTATTTTCAACTGTACACTTTTTCTTTTGAAGAATTGATAATATGGCACCAGAAAAAGAAAGACACAAAGAAAAAAAAATCCAGTAAAAAAAGAAGTCCTTAAACATCTTTTGCTCACCAAGACCTTTAGATGCACTTCAAAATCAACACAGACTTTCCTTAAATGTAAATAAAATGGCAGTGACTCATTTGTTAGAGGTATTGAACTGTAATCTCAAAACTGGATGAAACAAGATGGATGAAAGCAGTCTATTTTGTGTCAGTTTTTGGACATCTTTCTGTCTGTACACATCTTATTCTGTGTCTCTGAGGACAAAATAAAGTTTTTCAAATTCCTAACTCTGTTATCTGAAACCAAATCTGTTACTGATAAGAGTGCTGGAGAGGTTCAGTACAGGCCAGAACATATAAGGTGGGCATTGTTAGTGGAAGTTTTATGACTCTAGCCACATTTCATTTTATGTATGCAGACACAGCTGTGTTTATATACAAACAAGAGGAGAAAGGTGGCTGAAGGCACAGACTGTGAGAATATTTGGATCTTAGATTTTTTTTTTTATATTTCAATAATTTTTATTTTTAGAAAAATGCATATTACATATCATCTTCACTCAGATACAAAACATTGTATTTGAGGTTCACATCTAATTATTTGTGTGGTAGAGAATATATTTCCAGTTCAAAGTCATTACCACTACTTGAAAATATCACTCTGTTTCATTTGTTGGTTTGAACTGTCTCAGTAAAAATTTTTACATAGAGAGTAAAGTGCTAATACCAAAAATAAGATAGTAAATTACATAGCAAGCCTAGATGTGAATATGCTGTTTCTATTCATTTCATCTGATATCCATTCGTTCATTCCATTCATACAATTCTGAGTGAGGAGAGGAGAGGAGAGGAGGGGAGGCGGGCCACATGGGAGAGATTCAGTCACACTAATAGTTATTATACAATTTCCAAGGAGCCCAAATCAATTGGTATTTATCGTACTGGCCCTCTCTGAAATAGAAACCTGCCTCCATTCTAAACTGAAAATCTATTTGTTGCATTATCTCTGGCCATTGTATGCTCCCTTTCTTTTTCCAGTTTCTAGCAATGCATATTTTCATTGCTGTGAGTATCTGTAGGGTGAGTATTTTCTGAAAATTGTTCCCAATCAACTGGATGTTGAAGCGGAACAGTTCTGGCTTCAGTTTAACTGTAAGCCTCAGCAGGCCACTCAACAGATCCTGGAGCCCTGAGATCTTGGGTTTCAAGTGTAGACAGTGCCACATATATGGGCCTGTGTACCAATATCTCTATCGCATCTCCAGCATATAGTGGACAGGTCTGAGTTGATCCTATGCAGCCTCGTTGGAACCAAGTACCATCTCATATTAATTTTGTGTTGTAATTCCAAAAGATGTATGCTATGAACATTTTTTTTCATTAGTATTAATGCTTGTTCCCAGTCCTCATATGAGAGGGAAACCCCAAGGTCCTGCTCCCATTTAATCCAAGGGGTCGCCTTCTTGCACAGTTGTAGGTGAGACAAAAAGTGGGAAACACCTGATATTACTTTTTTCTTTAGGTGCTTAGCTATTAATTCCCCTAGTGGTCCTTTTTCTGGGGTAATCTTTCCTGAAAGAAAATGTTTCAGTTGTAGATAGTTGAAAATTTCACTTGGTGGCAGGTTCCAAATAGACTGCATTACATCAAAAGGATACAATATGCCTTAGGGTGCTATGTCTGCCAAAATATTAATACTCTTAACCTTCCAATTCAGCAAACTGAAATTCCCAATGTCAAATTCCAAGACTTCAATTGGAGTGTCTATGGGGATTTGGTTTATATTACCGATGAGGGTCTTTCTGAAAGCAGCTATCATAGTACAAAGATGATTAAGTATTGGGTTTTTAAAGATGTGTTTCCTACCTGACAATCTCTGGCTCCAAAACAAACTGAGTGGCTCAATATGACCCACATCACATCTCTCAATCTATAGCCAACGAGGGGCTGGAGCTAAAGAGTTGTCCCATGCTAATGCGTGAGCTATCATGCAGGTGTTATATGTAAATTGTATGTTAGGGAAGGATATACCTCCAGATTTGATGTCCCATTGCAATAAATTAAGCGCAATTCTGGATTTTTTACCCTGCCAGACAAATCCTGATGCTAACTTTTGTATATTATTTAGGATGGCCGGATCCACTTTAAATGGGATGTTCCTGAACAGGTAAGAGATCTTGGGGGTTATATAAGCATTCATCACTTCGACTCTACCTAGCCAGGATAACTCTATCCTTTTCCACTCGCCTAGGTTTTTATTCATTTCGTTAAGTTTGGCTTCATAAATTTAATTTAGTTGTTTCTTCTATATGTAATGTCAGTCTGACCCCCAAATATTCTACATATGTTTGTGAGCAGCCAAAGCCAAACTTTGCCTTGATAAGTGCCCTATCATTTGTGGCTACATAGCCCAAAAGTGTTTGCGTAAAAGCAAACTGACTATATTAGGAATAGATTTCATTGCATCCGTCAGGGTTAACAGGAAGTCGTTTGCATATAAAACCACTCTTTTATCCATAGCATTAATGATTACCCCATGAATTCCTTTAGACCTTCTTATCATGGAGACCAGAGGCTCAATTGCTAATGTATATAGCATGGGAGCCAATGGGCATCCCTGCCTGGTCCCGTTTTTTATGTTGAACCATTGGGAATGAATCATGTGCCCCGAGACCCTAGCTGTTGGTGAGGAATAGAGGACCATTGTACTATCCTTAAATACACCACCCCAAGATAACGCCAGCTAACTCTATCGAAGGCTTTTTCGGCATCGAGGGCCATGAGGACGGTCGGTACCTTTTGCAAATTTGTATGATAGATAGTGTTAAAAAGGCGTCTGGTATTATCAACAGTTCCCCTCCCCACCACAAATCCACTTTGATCTTTAATGTCCTAATGTATTATCACAGGAAACAATAACTGCTTTAACTGATAATCTTTATCAAAAAATAACGAGAGACCTAGATTCAACAAAAGATGATCTAAAAAAAAAAGTGGCAGTGATAGGAGAAAAAAAATCAACACACAAGCTAAACTAATGATTAAATTCCAATTAAAAATGCAAAAAGAAAACACATTTTTAGACAGTAAACTCAAAGGTCTAGAATTGAAACAAAATATGTAGGACAGATCACGCAGGAAAAACCTGCGATCAGTGGTATTCCTGAAGAGATAGCACAAGTAAGCTTGGAAAATGATCTTACTTCATTTTTTGCCTCACTCTAAAGCCTGCAATCATAAAGAAATTATGGTTAAGGCATTCAGGAAGAATGTTATATTTTTGGGTTCTTTGGCTCTTTGGTGGGTTTGCAGGAATGACTGATGGGTCCCATGGTGAGCAGGGCGGGAAAAATGTAATATTCAATGTCACTTGAATTTCTCTCATTAAATGTCCAGGGCCTTAACTCCCCACAAAAAATGGGTTACCTTTTATAACACGTTGTTATGCCATAACATTGATAAAGCCTACATTCACTAAACCCATTGGTCCATTTCCTACAAAACAGTCTGGAAATATTCAAAATTCAAAATTGTTTCGCAAACAAATATGCAAGGGGGTGGGAGGGGGGGGAAGAGGTGTTGTCAAAATTATTATTAAGAAATTTAAATATGACTATAGATAATGAGTGTGATAGTAATGGAATATCTGTAATATTGATTGTAAAATAAACTACATCCTTTATACTCTAACTAATTCATATAGCCCAAATCAGTTCCAAAATACTGATTTCAAAAAGGTACCTTAATATTTGGGGGAGATATGAATTTTGAATGGATAAAAGTATGGCCTTAGGTACAAATGCAGGCCCATCAATACAAATCTACAGCATTGGCCTTTAAATGTCTTAAACAATTATTTTCTCTTTGATGTATGGAGAGGCAACATCCTGGGAGAGGGATCTCTCTTTTTTATTCCAAGGTTCACGGTTCCTACTCAAGGATCGATATGATTCTGACTAGGGGACTTGGAACAATTCTTTGCCTCCTCTATAGGGCCAATTTCCTGGTCTGATCATGCACCAATCTTCTTTACACTTAAAAATTATCATGAATATAAACAGAGGAATATATGGAGATTAAACAAGCCTTTGATTAGTAGAGAAGCATACAAATTTTAATGGTACAGATTAGCTCTTTTATAAAGAATAACAGTAATGGAGAGGCCTCCAACCTCATGTTATGGTGTACGTTGAAATGTTATAAAAGAGGTCTACTGATCAAAATAGAAAGTACAAAATAAATAAAGACCGATAAACTTATCTTTATCAGACCTATATATTGAATTGGCTCCAAATATAACACTCTCAAAAACCGTTGTGCACAAACAAAAATGTATTAATATAAAGCTAGAAGATAAAACAAAAAAAAACAACGTTTGCTTATACCCTTTAGGACCAGGGATTTTCTGGGCCACAGCGATTTTTAAATTTCTGATATTTGGTTGTTGAAACAGAATTTTTCTCTGTCATTTAAAGGACCCATTCAAGTTATATGATGTTTATTAAAGGACAGTTAGAGCTTTCTTTTGATACCCTATACATAACTATATTCCACAATTTAGTATTAAAAAATACATATAAAAGGGGAACATTTTAGCAAAAAAATTATTTTTAACCATTATTTTCCCAATAATGTTACACAATTAGTACATTAACTAATCTATCCTAACTAATTAACTAACTAATAAAAAATAAAAATATAGGTACCCAGACCCCCCAAAAAATATATAAAAAAAACTCTGACCAGTGCGATGTTACTAGTTAGAACTATAAGAATCACAGAATGGGCATATAGGGGTTAACTGCAATTACATTAATATATTACAATAAAATCATTTATTTATTAAAAATAACTTTAAAATTGCAAAAATAAAAAAAGGTTGGGAAAAAAACCCACTGAGGGTAATTGACAACCTTGATAGGAGTCTCTTGCTCATGGAGCAGAGCTTAATGGGGTCACCTAAAAATGAGGGAGAAGATCAGCCAGTTGGGTGACCGTTATACATGGTTGTAGCAGGAGAGGGAAGAAGAAGATGGCAGCCAGTCCTGAGTTTCAAATTTGCTCAATTGAGTGAAGATGTTGTGGAGGCAGACCCAGGAGTGGATTTGTTGGAGAAATCTGTTCTCCCTAATACCAGGGAGGACATCCAGAATCTAGTGAAGCTTAGGCAGGGTGTGGTCATAAGGGACTCTATTATTAAGAGTATATAGGGTAATCTGTGGCTCTGATGTCAGCAACCGAATAGTTTTCTGTCGACCGAGTGCACGGGTTTGGCATGTTACAGACATGTGTGTGAGTGGACAGATTATTGGGAGTGGCTGGAGAGGAGCCAGCTGTTTCTGTCCATACTGGAACCAATGACAATGTAAGAGGCAAATGGAGAGTCCTAAAATGTCATTTTAAGGATTTAGGGCGTAAGATAAAGAAATGGACTTCCAAGGTAGTGTTCTCAGAGATCACCTGTGCCATGCGCTGTGCCAGAGAAACCGTGGGAGATTAGGGAGATTAATGCATGACCTGGTGTAAGAATGTCAGACTCCCCTAAGAAGTAACTCATCAGAATATCCTAGGATCCAGACTATCACAAGTTCCTCCATTCTCTCCACCATTAAGCTCTCCTGCAAGTATTTACTATACCCTTGGCAACAAGCAGAGCACACGACGGACGCCGCGGAATGTCATGCCCGCGAGAATTTAAAAGGAATCTCAGCATTCAGTATATCCTGCCTCTTAGCATTTATTACCTTCTGTTTACTGTTTCCGAATTGGATTGTCTTCGTTACCGCTACCTTGCCTGTGCCCCTGACCTCGGATTTCCTTTTGACTTCGCTCCTGTGTTTGTGCCCCTGACCCTTGGACCGGCTGATGTTGCTTCTATTCTGGCTTCCTATTTACCTGGCGTTTCCCCCGGATTATTCTACACACCACTGGCTTTGCAGATATTCCTATTATTTCAGTATATGTACCTGTGCTATTAGCCATACCCTGCATATTGTCATACCACATCCTGTATACCTCACATAATCACTCAGCCAGGGGATATATTCGTCCAAAGGGTATTGGAGCCCCAGGAAGTAAGTCAATTGGGCAATCATAACTGCGGTGTGGAGGCAAGGTATCTGCTTTCTTTTTTTCAAAAACATCCTGGTACATTTGATATGCCAATCGAAGTTTAGGTATGGGATTGTTGGTGAGAGATATCAAAGATTGAATAAGATATTTTGAGGTACACGTCTTAGAAGAAAATCTGAAAGCGCCTGTCTCCCAATTAACCTCTAGATTCTGGAAGGCGTTTTGCGAAGGACTGCATATCCACCGATCACTATCCATGGCCTTTCACCCTCAAAGCAATGGCCAAACGGAACGCACAAACCAGACCCTGGAGCAGTATTTAAGTTTTTTTTTATTCGCACCTTCATGATAATTGGGCTGAATATTTGCCTCTCGCCGAGTTCGCCTATAACAACAATTTACACAGATCCATCCAGATGTCTCCATTCTTTGCTAGCTATGGTTTTCACCCTTCAATGTTTCCAGGATCCCCAGTATCATATCACTGTCATACTCCCCTAAGAAGTAACTCCCCAAAATATCCTAGGATCCAGACAATCACAAGTTCCTCCATTCACTCCACCATCAGGCTCTCCTGTGTTTATTATCCCCGAATTGGATTGTCTTCGTTACCGCTACCTTGCCTGTGCTCCTGACCTCGGATTTCCTTTTGACTTTTCTCCTGTGCTTGTGCCCGTGACCCTTGGACCAGCTGACTTTGCTTCTATTCTGGCTTCCTATTTACCTGGCGTTTCCCCCAGATTATTCTACACACCACTGGCTTTGCAGATATTCCTATTATTTTGGTATATGTACCCGTACTATTAGCCATACCCTGCATATTGGTCTCCACATCCTGTATACCTCACAAAGAAGGAGGGCTTTGGGTTCTAAAGCACTGGGCTGATTTTGCATTGGGGTACAATCTTTATAGTCACAATGGATTGCACCTAAATGCAAGTGGGGGATTACAGGGAGCGACCTATAAACAACTTCAAAATGAAATTACAAATGGATTATACCAGTGGCATTAAGTGTATGCTTGCAAATGCCATACGTTTAACTGTTAAATAGGGGAATTAGAGCTTAATTGGTATAACAGAAAGATGGTGGGATGGCACACTTGATTGGTTTGATTGGGTTGTTTTGACAAGTTTACTTGTCATGATGTCGCAAAAGGGTTAAACAAAAATGGTACTCTGGAGCAAATCAAATAAACAAAGTCCTTAGTAATAAACTAAAAGATAGAAGATTGTATTTAAAAGATAGTGGTGGGTTCCAGGGTTATGCTGTCCCCCCAAAGTTTTTCAAATACTTTCAGAAACTATTATAGTATTTTGTACAACTTACACAAGGGCAGAAGGACCAGGGAAGATATTGCATAATTTCTGCAGAATCAGGCTTTTTCTCCCATTGTATCTGCTCTATTATTAAGATCTATAAGCGAGATATTTGCTGATAGATCAATCCCCTTTTTGAAATGTTCCAGGCCACTATTCCCCAAACTAAAATTCGGAAAGGATCCAGCCACTATCGACCAATATCACTAGTTAACTTAGATATTAAAATGTTCTCATAAATCCTTGCAGATTGTTTGAAATTGGTTATTTCTGATGTTGTTCACATTGATCAAACAGGATTTATATAGGATAGAGATGCGGCTGACAACATCCGCAAAATTATTAACATACTTTATAATATCATAGATAATATCCCATCCATTATTAGAGCTCTAGATGCTGAAAAAGCATTTGACAGAGTGAGCTGGACCTTCCTGGGTAAGGTGATGGTGGCTTTTGCACTAACGGGATCTAATTATAAAGATCACAATCACAATGTCTTTACATAGTAACCCGCAAGCATAGGTAGTGGGCCCAGGTTCTGGACTCCGTCTGGTTCGATATAAGGAATGGCAAAGACAGGGTTGTCCTTTAGCCCCGCTCTTTTATCTTCTATCAATTTAACTGTTGGCAGCCTTAATTTGACAGTCTCCATATATCCAAGGGATAACTATAGCAGACCAAAATATGATGATTAACCTCTTTGCCAATGATTTCTATTTACCTTTAATGATCCAGTGTTATCCTTTATTATTCCAAATATCAAAATGCAGTATCTAAAAAAAGCTTGTATCAAGCATTAAATACCTGGTTATAATACAAAAGCAACAAACGTAATATCAGCCTTCCATGTGGTTGTTAAATATCTTGCAAAACTAGCAGAAATCTGAAAGACATACATTTATCTCTCCTACCCTCTCCCCCTGCCTCCGGAAAAAAAGAAAAGAGGAGATTGAAGGAGAAAGAGAAAAGACAGGCAAGACATGACAAGACAAACCAAAACAGAAAAATACTTTTTTTTTACAGCTACCACTTTCCCTTAAGGGACTGTTGGTTTTTCCATATCTCAGTGTAGCCTTCGCTGTGCTTTTTTCTTGGGATTCACTTATGTTTCTTTCCTAGTCCTGCCTGGTCCCAATCAGCTATTATGTTCACTAAAGTATTCCTCCCATTTTTCCTAATATTTTGTTTTTAGACTTCTCCGTACATATGATATGCCTCTTTCTACATTTGTATATCATTTGATTTTTTAACATCTGCCAAGTAATAATCTTAGTGGATTTCCATTAGTGGAAATGGAAATCCACTAAGATTATTACTTGGCAGATAGTAAAATGTTACTACTGTTAGAATATGTATTAAAATTTGTATCCCCTCTCTATTTTTTCCGGTAGGTTTATGTGTAGAATTGTCCTTTTCTGGTGGTAAAGCCCAATCTGGCCCAAAGAGGGCAATCAGTTTGGCAGAGATAACCGACCATGTCCTACAGATCAGTGGAAAGTCCCACCATATATGTTTCATATCTCCTCTACTTCTACCGCAACACCAACATATTGAGGTGCAGCTATTGTACATCTTCATGAGTGTTATAGGTACAAGATACCACCTATCAGCTACCTTGTATTGGGTTTAATTTAGATTAAGACAGTGTACTGTTGTATACATAAGGCTGAGTGTTTTATCCCTGTTTTGAATTGGCATCTGTATGTGTAAATATTTTTCCTTTTATTTTTGTAGCTGGGGTAAGCCCCTTTCTGGCTGCTTGAATAATTTCCAGTGCTTTAGCTACTAAATTCCTATTGCCTTTTGTTTTCAGAAGTTCCATTAGTAGCCACACTGGTATAGATTCAGTGTCTTTGATCAGTATATCTAGAAGTAAAATTTTAATTCTTAAATATCTAAAACAGTCTGTTATAGTGAGACCAAACTCTGTTTGCAGTATTTGAAATGTCTGCCCCATCTAGCAGGTTGTCTGTCCCCTCTATACCTCAATTCTTGCAGTTTCTTAGATATATATCTTCCATAAGGTCTTCTACAATGGCTATTGATAGGGAGGGGAATATCCTATCCCCTCTTTTTTAAAGCTTTTCCAATTTATCAATATATGTTTTAATGCTAAGCTTCTCATATATTTTATCTCTATTGCCACTTGCCTATCTGACAGCCAGAAAAATGATTCTTATAACCAGTACTGACTTCTTCAATTTTAGATTTTAGCCATACAATTGCCTGGGCCAGTAAGGCTGCCTAAGTATAGGCTGCCAGTAAGGTGGCCTATTTCGCCACAGATGGTACATCTATGCCTCCTTCTTGTTTTTTCTTCATAAGCAGGAAAGTGTTAAGTTTTGGTCTCTTAGATGCCCAAATAAATATATTAATTGCTGACTGAATCATAAGAATCCAGCTGGGGGGAACTGCAAAAGGGTGTATTTGAAATATGTATGGGAACTTGGGTAGAATATACCCTCTAACCGCATTAATTCTTCCCCTCCACAAAATAAATAAACCCTTCCATTTTTTGAAGGACGCATTCAATAATAAGAGCCATTATACTTGTCTCCATCCATGGGGAAGTGTCAGATTCCTAGAGTTGCGTCTTTAGCTCCTCCCCTTGTAGTGACGCGGTATTCCCCAGCCTTATAGGGAAACCGCACTACATTTGAAACTGCTGAGTTATTGTTTTCCTCATGTCTCAAGAGCCGGCTCAGCTGTTTTCGGATATACGACTTTGAAGTTAAACCGAATCTATAAACTGAACGTTACCTCATTGTCCTCGGATTGCTTACTTTCACTTTCCCGACGTCTCCTCTCCTTTGATCACGGACCGAATATTCAACGATTCTACCTTCTCCTCTCCCTCGACCACGGATTGCTTTACTGACCAGGCTGCCTTCTCATTCCCTCATAACACGGATTATATAACGGACTGCCTAACCATTTATCCTGAAGCTTCCAAATCCGCCAGCAAGTATTTCTTCTTATATTTCCCCTATTGTTGTGTCTACTTCCATGAACTTCTGCCTCCTTTATAATTGAATTTATTTACTGCGTATTACTACATCTCTATATACAATTCGCACAGGACCTGTTTTACCTACTGTTTGTTCAGTGTGAAGAATCTGATAACAACTTGCTGAAGTCATCTCATATCTGCAGTTGTGTTCCAATTGAACAAACTTCCTTGTTTAAAATACTCATTTATTTTAAAGTAACAGTGTGGAATTTTATTGTTCTGACAGGAAGTGTGATGACGTAGTAAGCCTAGGCGCCACCAGATGTTTGTGTTTGATCGGTGCCCATCAACCGGGGCTATCGTCTGGAGCATAGACGCAGTGATGACTGCGAATGTACCCTTCATCTGGAGAGCTGTCTGATTCGGCTCGGATCTGCTTGGTCTTCGTGTATTCTACATGATGCTGCAACTGGCAGAAGAAAGCTACTTCTTTTGGCTTGGATTTGCTCGGACTCTGTGTATGGTGCAGGACGCCGCAACTAGGAGATTATCTGCCTTGCCTGAAGCTCCTAAATTCTAAGTACCAACAATAACATTCTTATCCCAGATAAACCTCATCTACCTAAGTTGGTCTATAAGAACGGGACTCATACTCTAAAACATAGAGACTCTTGAAACTTGCTATTTTTAAACCATTCACCCAAACTTGCTTTGCAGGTTGACTCCAAATGTCTCCCTATATGATAACAACTCAGCTCTGTTCTTGTGTCAGGGGTTAAGGCGTTAAATTATTGATCCCTGATTTTTACCCACACTATACCAGGGCTCTTAAATGAATGGTTTCTTTCTGTTCGGGAGACATTTAAATGGCTCCTAAAAAGGATAACCCCTATTCTTCTAAAGAAACAGACACATTTTACTGCCCCAAACAATCCAATGTAAGGGACTCCCCTGACAGAAACCTTTCAGACAAACTAGGCTTGGCTCCTAGATCAAATATAATGCAACCTGATCTCTCAAATCTGGTAATGGAGGCTAACTTAAACTCCGCTCTTGAGAACCTATGGGAAAAAATAAAAGCCGAATCTAAACAGAATCAAAAAGACCTGAAGCAAGAGGTTACACAAATTTCGACCAGTGTGCTAGCCCATACAGACATCTCCAATAAGCTTAGAGAGGATATACTTATAACACAACAGCAAAATTCCATTTAAAAAAATTAGGTCAATAAATTGGAACTGAAACTATCAGAACTCCCAGAGGAGAAATCTGAAGATAAGGGGGATCCCTGAAGAAATTGTTAACGAAGCATTGGACTCTTACTGTACTGAATTACCGTATTTTCTCGATTATAAGACGAGGTTTTTTTCAGAGCAAATGCTCTGAAAAATCCCCCTCGTCTTATAATCGAGGTCTCTTATAATCTGACCTCAAATTGAGGTCAGATTATAAGCCATGGATCCAGGTCCCCAGCAGAGCTGCAGGGGACCTGGATCCCCCTCTCTAGCAGTAGGGGAAGTCTGCGCAACGAGCGCAGACTCCCCTGCTTCCGCCCGGCACGACCGCCGGGGCTTCTGTGAAGAAGCCGGATACTTCCGCTTTCGTCACAGAAGTCCCGGCGAGCGTGCCGGGTGGCAGCAGGGGAGGTCTGCGCTCATCGCGCAGACTTCCTCTGCTGCCCCACTAGGCACCAGGGAGAATCGGGCAGCTGGGGGATGTCTGCACGATACGTGCAGATATCCTCCATGCTGCCCGACATGGCAGACTATTATGACGGGCAGCTGTCCGTCATAATAGACTGCCGTGTCGGGCAGCATGGAGGATGTCTGCAAGTATCGTGCAGACATCCCCCCGGCTGCCCCCACTAGCCACCAGGGATCAAGGTAAGGGGAAGGGAGGGAGGGGGGGCAGAGAGACAGGGGGAGGGGGGCAGAGAGACAGGGGGAGGGAGGGAGGGGGACAGAGAGACAGGGGGGAGGGAGGGGGGCAAAGACAGAGTCAAGGGGAGGGAGGGGGTTAAGAGACAGAGACAAGGGGAGGGAAGGGGTTAAGAGACAGACAAGGGGAGGGAAGGGGTTAAGAGACAGAGACAAGGGGAGGGAAGGGGTTAAGAGACAGACAAGGGGAGGGAAGGGGTTAAGAGACAGAGACAAGGGGAGGGAAGGGGTTAAGAGACAGAGACAAGGGGAGTGAGGGGGTTAAGAGACAGGCAAGGGGAGGGGGGAGAGAGAGAAAAATGGGGGCAAGGGAAAGAGAAAGGCAGCATTGGCACATAAAAAGAAATAAAAACTAGAAATACATTTTTTGATATCATAATTTTTTATTAAAAAAGCAATTTACATGTGAATATATACAAGTTTAACTTTTTTCCTATAGGGTAGTCTTAAATTCAGGCTTTTAGTTTTTTTCCTAAAGGAATATCCAAAGTTTGGGGGGTCGTCTTATAATCAGGGTCGTCTTATAATCGAGCAAATACGGTAATCTCAGCATATGTTCAGGAGAATCTAGTCGGAACAATGCCATTTGAGAGGATACACGGACTGCCCAAAACAAAAGATCCTCGTTATGTAGACCAACCAAGGTAAATTATAATATGTTTCCATAATCTACGTCTGAAAGATTTGTTTACTAGGGAGATATGATTAAAACCAACTAAACCTAAATACAAAGAGACACTTGAAAAAGCCTCTCTGGAGAGGTGAAACGCATTGTGAAGGATTTTCTGGACATTGCTGTTTTTACTGTAAGATTTTATTGTTACTATGTGAATAAATTTTGGTACTTATATTCCTGCCTCCTCTTCCCCCTATGTGCTACTATCTGGAGCTATCAAGAACAGAGGATATTCTTTTCACCCACTGTGGGTCTCCACAAGCCTTATTCCAGAGCAGAGTACTGCTCAGACAAATGTGAGTGTGCACTTCATATATATTTGTTGGTGTGCCTATGCAAATTGTCATAATATATTACAATATATATTTTTTTCATACATTTTTTCCCTTTATATAATACTTATGAGAGACATCTCACCTATTATCGTGAGTGTGCAAAGTGTTTGATTTAGCGCACTTAATCACTTTATTTTGATTTTTGATGTTATTGCTAGGAGTGAAACACTAGCTGATTTTTGTGCTGCTCACTCATATCACATATACGCGCAGTGTATTATCTTTGTATTAGTTATACACAGAACAGCAGGAAAAGTTTTCAAGAAATCCCGACTTAGATCAAAGGGTATCTCCGACTGATGGTTCCCAACAAAACTGTTGATAATTAATGAAAGAAGGTCACTTTCATATGTCGACCCCGTGGATCAACCCATTGGATCTATGTGAAGAGTGAAGGTTGGGGAGATATGACACTATATGATATGTTGACCACTTCTTTATTTTTTGGGTCTGTTTGTCAATTTATTCTGTCGAAAGATGTGTTTCTTGCGTGTACACTTTAAAAAATGGATTATGCTCAAGGAAATACTGGCTTATACATAACTTCTCATAGTAATGATGGCTACATCTATATTAGTGTACCTGTGAGGAGGGAAGATTCGACCACTCTATTTGGTTTTCCCTCTTCCCTCTTCTCTATTTTGCCTCAAAATCACAATAGTATATTAGATACCTAGTTTTATGCCACTCCCTACAAATCAACATTAGTTGGTTATTTGTTTACTTACACCTGGGACAAGATCATTTCTAGACCCTAATGAGAGATTACTTTCCTACGCAATAGACAGGGGACATCTAATTCTATATTGCTATTATTACTGTTCATGTCAGCTCTCTAACATTGCAAACATTCTTGTGAGCTCAGTAAGAAATTAATACAACTTACTATATAAATCTGCATATCTATTGATAATTGTGAAAGATGTTTAAGAAAAAGCTGGATTGAGGAATGGAGGAGGGGATCAAGTCGACTCAAGTTAGATTACTTTTTTACTTGAAATTCAGAAATTGTTCCAATACATGTTTAGTACTACTCAAATAAGTTCACCATAGATCGAAAGTATAAATCGACCCATTTGGGGAGCAAAAATTGTGTCCCTTCATTATGTGATATGGTCCAATGAAATGTATGATTCACTCCACTCCCTCTCCCTCCCCAGTCTCGACACATCAATATGCCCTGCTTCCCTATTTGGTGATAAAGATCACTAATGTGTGAAACATTCTCCACATTTTGTATGCATGTTGGTGTGTCTGTTAGAATGGGTCATGGTCAGGCCTCTGGGATGTTCCTTTCTCTATTAACCCCTTCGCGACAATGAACTTGTTAGACACGTCCAGCCGCGATCTCCAACACAAAAACCACTCTGATGGTGCTGCTCTATTGCCTCGATGTTGAGGCAGTAGCCAGCACAAAAATTCCAGCTCTGGGGCACCCACAATCGCTTCACGGAGTGATCATGGGTGCCATATTGCAAGAGCAGCATGGCTCCTGCAATATGGCTGTGCCCTCTTGTGGACAGAGCTTCGGAAGGAAATTTTTTTTTTTTAAAAAAAGCACTTCTGATGCTCTGAATATGTTGCTTGGCTGCCCCTACAGGCAGTCAGCAACATTACAATGAAAAATAAAAGACTTAATTAGCTTAAATCTAGGGTTAGTGTTAGAATAGCAGCTAGGGTTACAGTTAAATTAGGGTTAGCATAAGGGATAGGGTTACAATTAAAATATATTAAGAGTTAGCATAAGGATTAGAGCTGGGGTTAAATTAAGGGTTAGGGCTAAATTTAGGGTTCGGGTTGGGGTCAAAAGGTCAATAAAGGAAAACCCCAAAAAACACTATTTTTGGTTATTGCCCCATAACTCACAAAAAACTGCAGAAAAACATGGAAACACGTATATTTCTGAACTCGGGACAACATTTAGAAACTATTTAGATGGGGTCTTTTTTTTTTCCTTTTTTTTTCTCCGACACTCAGTAGTGCGAGTTTGTCTTATATACTCACAAGAGTTGATTTGCCATCATTGTGTCATTTTGTCTCTGCCTACTATTTCTTTTCTATTTTATCTGTCACCCTGGGATCTCTCTCCCTCATATGATCTTGTTGGAAATTCTGCGGTTACACGTTACCCTCGTGTTTTAGGTCGACCATATTCCCATACACCGGCATGTGAAAATAAGTGAAACATTAAACATTGAAACATACATTTACAATTACACACTTATGCCAGGGATAGTTCGAGGTTGATCGTATCTCAGCTTCGTTTGGTTCTTATCGGGTGTAGCGTTTAAACTTTTTTCAATCTATTTAGTCTGAGGGAGGGCCCTATGGGGGGAACTGGTTCCACCAGGGCTGCCAAATTTTGTAATATGCCGGAAGTCGTTTAATGTTTATGAAATACCCCTTCTCCATCTCGCCAAAGTGATTCATGGTGTCCCTTACAATTCCCCATCCAATCTTGTCGTTTTTTTTTCCATTTCTGGGCAATGCACCTTTTCATTGCCAAAAATAGTTGAATAGCTAATTTTCTGTCATCCCCATAAAAGTCTTCCATATTACAGTGGAGGAGAGCCTGATCTGCACGCATAGGTAAGTTGTGATTGAAGAGGGAAGATAGAACCTGAAAGATCTCTCTCCATGTCTCCTCAACTCCTCTACACTCCCACCAGATGTGGGCATAGCTCCCCTCTTTGCTCTGACATCTCCACCACTGGGGGGTTTGCGATTTATCAAATTTATTCAGAGATAGAGGGACCCAATACCATCTAAAAAACAGCCTAAAATGCATCTCCTGTATATTGATGCAGTGAGTAGCTTGTTTTGTATGGACCCATCCCTTTTCCCATAGCGCTTTCTCTCCCTCCATCTTAAGATCTGTTATCCATTTGCCCCAGGCCTTTGGCGAAGTACTAGGATTAAGGTTGTCTAACAGATGGCACCAATTCTTTAATCTGCCCCTTTTGGGGTTGTTCTCAAATATTTTTTCCAGTAAAGGCAGCCCTGGTTCTTCTTTAGGCCTAACCACCTGCTTCCTTATAAAGTAGAGGAGCCTTAATATCCCAAAGGCTTCTTTCCAATGGAGCCCCAATTCCTCCATTACTTGTTTTAATGGTTTAGTCCCGTTGCCTTGTATTAAATAAGCAAAGGTCAAGTTATTTTCTTTAAATGACTCACTAAAGGAGATGTCATCAATTAGATCCATACTAACATGAACTGGGATGGTTTTAATGATCTTGTTTGATAAGCCTACTCTCCTCTTAAAAGCGAGCCAAATGCCCAGCGTGCCCTTCAATATGCTGTTATTGGAGGCAGAAATTAAGGAAAGGGTCTTAGATCTATTTAGCCAGAGGCTGTTTTCCAACGCTATCGGCCCTATCATATCCTGCTCAATCCAAAACCAATCCTCCCTGCGAGAGTCCGGGAGTTGAATTCTATATACATGGTGTAGCATGCTGGCTTCAGCATATCTAGCCAGGATTGGCAGACCCAGACCTCCTTTATTACCTGGTTTGTTCAGCCACTCTCTCGCAATTCTTGGTTTTTTATCTCCCCAAATATAACCGCCAACCATATTTTGGAATTGCTTACAATACGTAGCGGGTATGGGGATTGGGATCATCCTTAATAGGTACAGCCACTTGGGTATAATGTATGATTTAATGGAATTCATCCTTCCCATCCAGGATATATTCAATCCCTTCCACTGGCCTATCTTCTGTTGTAGATCTCTAAATAGGGGTGAATAATTTATATTTAAGATGTCGTTGGTGTCTTTTGGTATCAAAACCCCTAAATATGAAATGGAAGATTCCGTCCATTCAAAGGGATATCTACCCCTCATTTCGTTAAGTACATTAGGGGGTATATTAATCTCCATGGCCTGTGTTTTGTTTATATTCAGTTTGTAATTGGAGTGAAGACCAAATGTATCTATTTCCTCCAATACTTTCCTAATTGATCTACCTGGATTAGTCAGCGTCAGTAAGATGTCATCCGCAAACAGGCTTATCTTGCATTCTCTCCCTCCCACCGTTATCCCCTGGATCTCCAGGGCTTTCTGGATCCTAATGGCTAGTGGTTCAAGCGATAAAATGTAAAGGATTGGGGCCAATGGACATCCCTGTCGGGTGCCATTCCTCACATTGAACCAATCTTAGCCCAGCCCAGGGCCAGAAATCTTAGCTGCAGGAGATGTATATAAGGCCATGACCGAGTCGATTAGGCCCTCCCCAAAATTATATGCCCTTAGAGTTTCCTCCAGAAAGCTCCAATCGACCCGGTCAAAAGCCTTCTCAGCATCTAAGGCCATTATGACTGAGGAGATTTTATGTTTATTGACGTACTCTATGAGGTTAATGATCCTCCTTGTATTCCCCATAGACTGACGTCCTTTTACAAAAACAGTTTGGTCTATATGTATAATAGAGGTCACAATGGATTTAAGCCTATCTGCTACTATAGAGGAATAGATTTTCGTGTCCAGGTTGATCAATGATATTGGCCTATAATTACTTAGCAGTGTTGGATCTTTTCCTGGCTTAGGGATGGGAAGTATAGCTGCTTGGAGCATCTCACTTGGGAATGATCGCCCCTGTTTAATCTCATTGAATGCGCCCATTAGATGAGGTGCGATAATAGCCGCAGTTTTTTTATAAAACAGGGCTGAAAATCCATCCGGGCCTGGGGCTTTGTTAGTCTTATCTATGGCTCGCCTCACTTCCATTAATGAGAAGGGAGCTTCCAGATCCAGCTTTTGTTGCCGGCTTATCTTTGGGAGCCCTGTCTGAGCTATATAGAGCCTTGTTGCTTCCTTACCTTTACTTAAGGGCAGGTTATATAAACTGTGATAGAAGTTGGCAAAGGCCTTACTAATATCTTGGGGGGATAGACAAGTTTCCCCTTTTTCTATAATCCTAAAGATCCTTGATCTCAGGTTATTGGATTTGAGCTGGTTGGTCATCAGCTTTTCGGCCCTATTGCCTAAGTAAAACAATTTCTGTTTAGAATTTTTCAAAGTTCTAGAAGCTTTAAGATATAATTGCTCCCTTATCGTTTTTCTTAGACGTTGTATTTCAATTGTGCGGGATTCCTCAATCGTGGTTCTATTTAATAGATTTAGTTCTGCAAGCCTGATGTTCAGTTCGGCTAAGGTTTTACCCTGCTCTTTTTTCTGATGGGAGCCCACACTAATAAGATGGCCCCGAGCCACACTCTTAAAGGCGCACCACACTGTTGATTTTTTTACTTCCCCAGTTGCATTTATCACAAAGTAATCTTGTGCCATGGACTGTAAGCCTTCTATAGTAGTTTTGCTATTAAGCAAAAAATCATTCATTTTCCATCGCCCTCTTATTTTTGGGGTATCATCCTTAATGTCTAGTGTAATAGCATCGTGGTCTGACCACGCTATGATTTTAATGTTGGTCCTTATACAATTTATAATTGTTGCTTGGTCCAGTAAAATCATATCTATTCTAGAATATGACTTGTGCCTGTTAGAAAAAAAGGTGAAGTCTCTCTCCAATGGATTTAAGACTCTCCACGCATCGTAAAGTTGGAATTTGCCCAGGGTGCGTGGAAATCTCTAGCCAAACCTCTATCAGTTGGGGAAATACCTTTAGTACACGTACCTTTCCTATCTACCTCTGGCTCTGAGACACAGTTAAAATCGCCCAATACAATAAATGCTCCCTGAACATAACCATTTATCTGATTTAGAGTTCTATTTATAAACTTCATTGGGCTTGTGTTGGGAGCATAAACATTCAATATTGAGTAAATTTTATCATTCAATTTACAAACAAGAAACACAAATCTTCCATTCGGGTCTGATTGCTTATGGATCATTTCATACTTAATATCACGAGAGATAAGGATTGCCACTCCCCTTTGTTTTCTCCCCTGTAGGGAAGAATATTCACAATGGGGGAATTTTTTTGTTTTCAGTCTATGGGCGTCTATCTCTTTTAAATGTGTTTCTTGAATACACGCGATATCTATCTTATCTGCCCACAGGGACTCCGTGAGTGTGATTCTGCGTTGTGGAATATTCAAACCCTGAACATTCAGGGTTAAAAATCTCAGACCACCCATAAGCCGGTATCCCCTTTTCCCAGCCCCCAGGGCCCCTTAAACGCATCTATCGATTTTCCTCGATCCCTGGCGGGGACATACTAACAGACAACACAAATTACAACATACAACAAACCCTTTCCCCCTTGCAGATGAGGATTCCAACCATTCCTCATCCACCTCCTCTTCCTCCTTCGTGATGCATCTCTCTTGCATCCTATCCCTAACTCCTGCACTTAAGCTAATTGGAACCAGGGGGGTTTTAAATTGTTTCTGAGTATTTTTTCTTATATTTCCTCCCGTGATGAGATGAACAGAGGGAAGGAAAAGATAACAAACCAAAAAAAAAAACATATATATAAAAGGTTATAGGGAGCTTAAACGTGTCTTATGCAATTAAGTGCGGACTTTAGGAAACCAGAGTAATGGCATCATACTTTTTCCCTTCTCGTCCCTTTTCTCTCTCCGCTCTTAAGAAAAGAAATTCCTATAAAATAGGCAGCTATATCTGGTATAATAAAATATATATATTTCGAAGGGTGCTTAAAAGTGTCCTGTGCAAATCACGCTAGTATAAAACCAGCTAAAAAAAAAAAAAAGGACCCTAAAAGTGTCTTGTGCAAATCTGTGCGGTCTATATGAGCCATCTGGAAAGTATTGTGCTTTGCCTCTTCTCTCCCCGCTTATTAATTCCTAAGAATCTAGGTTCCTGTATCTCATTTTCCCTTTCCTTTTTCTTTTTTTTTTCCCCTTCTTCTTCCCATTTGGGGACAGAAAAGGACATCAAAGAATACTTAAAAATGTCTTGTGCAATTAATTTCGATTTTGTGCTAAATCATCAGCCGGTCTTAAGCTTGTTGGGAAAAAAACAAAAAACCCCTAAAAGTGCCTTGTGCAAATCTGTGCGGTCTGTATGAGCCGGCTGGGAAATATTGTGCTTTCCCACTTCTCTTTCCCTTTCTCTCCCCACTTATTAATCTGTAATTCCTATGAAACTAGGTGCCTGTATATCATTTTTCCCTCTTTTTTTTCTTTCCTTTTTCCCCTTGGTGACAGAAAAGGACACCAAAGAATGCTTAAAAAATGTCTTGTGCAATTAATTTCAATTTTGTGCTATATCATCGACCGGTCTTAATCTTACTGAGAAAAAAACAGAAAAAAACAAAAACAAAAAACCCCCTAAAAGTGTCTTGTGCAAATCTGTGCGGTCTGTATGAGCCGGTTGGGAGATAAAGTGCTTTCCCCCTTCTCTTTCCCCTTCTCTCCCCACTTATTAATCTGTAATTCCTATGAACCTAGATGCCATTATTTTGCCTCTTCTACATTATTTATAATGTAGGAAGAGTCTGCAAGCCTAACATACAATTTAGTTGGAAAGCCCCAATTGTATCTTATATTTAGCTCTCTCAAAGCCTCCGTAAAAAAGCCAAAAGCTCTTCTCTTAGCCCTGGTACCGGCTGAAAGGTCCTGGAAGAACGAGATATTCTTAAATCTTGTCTCGACAGGTGCATAGTAGACATGTGCAAAACTAAAATTTTCGTTTCGTTTTCGTCCATTCGGACGAAAATGTTATTTATTTCGTCTAAAACGAATTTCGTTCATTAGTGCATTCGTTTCAGACGAAATTCGTTCATTATTTTCGTTTCGTTAATTTTTTTCGTTCGTTTTATAGAATACAATGTAATACTATTGGCTTTCTATAAACCGAACGAGAGCCCCATTCATAATAAATTCTTATGAATGGGGCTCTCGTTCGGTTCATAGAAAGGCAATAGTATTAATTGTATTCTATAAGCCGAAAGTCTATAAACCGAACGACTTTCGGTTTATAGACTTTCGGCTTATGGAATACATGTAATCCTATTGCTATTCTATAAACCGAACGACTTTCGGTTTATAGAATAGCCATAGGTTTACATGTATTACATAAGCCGAAAGTCTATAAACCGAAAGTCGTTCGGTTTATAGGCTGTCGGCATTTAACTAATAAGAGACAGAGTCTCCATTCATAATTTTATGAATGGAGACTTTGTCTCCGTGTAGTAAAATGCCGACAGCCTATAAACCGAACGTTCGGTTTATAGGCTGTCGGCTTATGGAATACATGTATTCCTATTGCTATTCTATAAACCGAACGACTTTCGGTTTATAGAATAGCCATAGGTTTACATGTATTACATAAGCCGAAAGTCTATAAACCGAAAGTCGTTCGGTTTATAGGCTGTCGGCAATTAACTAATAAGAGACAGAGTCTCCATTCATAAAATTATGAATGGAGACTTTGTCTCCGTGTAGTAAAATGCCGACAGCCTATAAACCGAACGTTCGGTTTATAGGCTGTGGGCATTTTACTACACGGAGACAAAGTCTCCATTCATAATTTTATGAATGGAGACTCTGTCTCCGTGTAGTAAAATGCCCACAGCCTATAAACCGAACGTTCGGTTTATAGGCTGTCGGCTTATGGAATACATGTATTCCTATTGCTATTCTATAAACCGAACGACTTTCGGTTTATAGAATAGCCATAGGTTTACATGTATTACATAAGCCGAAAGTCTATAAACCGAAAGTCGTTCGGTTTATAGGCTGTCGGCATTTAACTAATAAGAGACAGAGTCTCCATTCATAAAATTATGAATGGAGACTTTGTCTCCGTGTAGTAAAATGCCGACAGCCTATAAACCGAACGTTCGGTTTATAGGCTGTGGGCATTTTACTACACGGAGACAAAGTCTCCATTCATAATTTTATGAATGGAGACTCTGTCTCCGTGTAGTAAAATGCCGACAGCCTATAAACCGAACGTTCGGTTTATAGGCTGTCGGCTTATGGAATACATGTATTCCTATTGCTATTCTATAAACCGAACGACTTTCGGTTTATAGAATAGCCATAGGATTACATGTATTGCATAAGCCGAAAGTCTATAAACCGAAAGTCGTTCGGTTTATAGGCTGTCGGCATTTAACTATACAGAGACAGAGTCTCCATTCATAAAATTATGAATGGAGACTTTGTCTCCGTGTAGTAAAATGCCGAAAGCCTATAAACCGAACGATCCGTTTATAGACTTTCGGCTTATATAATACATGTAATCCTATGGCTATTCTATAAACCGAACGTTCGGTTTATTGAATAGCAATAGGAATACATGTATTCCATAAGCCGACAGCCTATAAACCGAACGTTCGGTTTATAGGCTGTGGGCATTTTACTACACGGAGACAAAGTCTCCATTCATAATTTTATGAATGGAGACTCTGTCTCCGTATAGTTAAATGCCGGCTTTTAACTATACGGAGACAAAGTCTCCATTTATAATTTTATGAATGGAGACTCTGTCTCCGTATATTTAAATGCCGGTGTTCTGACAAATTTCTGGAGCAAATTCTCCTGCGCAATCGCAGGAGAATTTGCTCACTGCGCATGCGCATAAAGTTACAGCTGATAACTCAGCTGTAACTTTGTGACCACCACGCATGCGCCAGCTGCGCAACCCACCTCCCGCCCCCTCACACCCCCTGCACACCCCTTCTTACCAGATCATCGACCACAGCGATACACAGCGCATGCGCACGCCTATCCAGCCGTTTGGGAATGTGCGCGTCCGTTGTTGTGTTCTTAAGGTGGTAAGTAACATGGGGCGTCGGGACATAAGGGGGCAAGCATCCTGGTGAGGGCTGCCTCATCTTGATGGGATTTGTGATCCTCCTGCTGCATCAATAATACAGCAGGAGGATCACAAATCCCATCAAGATGAGGCAGCCCTCACCAGGATGCTTGCCCCCTTATGTCCCGACGCCCCGTGTTACTTACCACCTTAAGAACACAACAACGGACGCGTGCATTCCCAAACGGCTGGATAGGCGTGCGCATGCGCTGTGTATCGCTGTGGTCGATGATCTGGTAAGAAGGGGTGTGCGGCGGGTGTGAGGGGGGCGGGAGGTGGGTTGCGCAGCTGTCTCATGCACGGTGGTCACAAAGTTACAGCTGAGTTATCAGCTGTAACTTTATGCGCATGCGCAGTGAGCAAATTCTCCTGTGATTGCGCAGGAGAATTTGCTCCAGAAATTTGTCAGAACACCGGCTTTTAACTATACGGAGACAAAGTCTCCATTTATAATTTTATGAATGGAGACTCTGTCTCCGTATAGTTAAATGCCCACAGCCTATAAACCGAACGTTCGGTTTATAGGCTGTCGGCTTTTAACTATACGTTTGTCTCCATTCATAAATTTATGAATGGAGACTCTGTCTCCGTATAGTTAAATGCTATTGTATTCTATAAACCGACTCTATTTCGGCTTATAGAATGCAATAGTACTACGAATGGACGAATGAACGAATGATTTTCCTTTATTAACCATTCGTTCATTCGGCTTTAGTTAGCTTAGCATTTTCGTTCTTCGTTTTTCGGGCGAATGGACGAAAATGCAATTTTCGGACGAAAATGCATTCGTCCGAAAACGAATGCACATGTCTAGTATATATTCACATGTAAATTGCTTTTTTAATAAAAAATTATGATATAAAAAAAATCTTGTTTTTATTTCCTTTTATGTGACAAAGCTGCCTCTCTCTTTCCCTTGCCCCCAGATTTGTCGCTCTCCCCCCCTTAGTGTTGTCTCTCTCTCACCCTCCCTTTGGCTCCCCCCTCTTTCCCCTTGTGTCTGTCTCTTCCCCCCTTCCCTCCCCTTGTTTCTCTCTGCCCCCCCCCCTTGTTATTCTGTCCCCCCCTCACCTGTTTCTTGCTCCCTGGTGGCTAGTGGGGGCAGCCGGGGGATGTATGCACTATACATAATAGACGGAAGTGTCGGGCAGCATGGAGGTTGTCTGCACGATTCGTGCAGACATCCCCCAGCTGCCCGATTCTCCCTGGTGGCTAGCGAGGCAGCGGTGGATGTCTGCGCGATGAGCGAGACCTCCCCTGCTGCCGCCCGGAACGACAGCCAGGACTTTTATGAGGAAGCCGGAAGTACCCAGCTTCATCATAGAAGTCCCGGCGGTCATGCCGGGCGGCAGCAGGAGAGGTCTCGCTCATCGCGCAGACATCCTCCGCTCCCTCGCTAGCCACCAGGGAGAATCGGGCAGCTGGGGGATGTCTGCACGAATCGTGCAGACAACCTCCATGCTGCCCGACACTTCCGTCTATTATGTATAGTGCATACATCCCCCGGCTGCCCCCACTAGCCACCAGGGAGCAAGAAACAGGTGAGGGGGGGACTGAATAACAAGGGGGGGGGGGGCAGAGAGAAACAAGGGAAGGGAAGGGGGGAAGAGACAGACACAAGGGGAGCGAGGGGGGAGCCAAAGGGAGGGTGAGAGAGAGACAACACTAAGGGGGGGAGAGCGACAAATCTGGGGGCAAGGGAAAGAGAGAGGCAGCATTGTCACATAAAAGGAAATAAAAACAAGATTTTTTTATATCATAATTTTTTATTTAAAAAGCAATTTACATGTGAATATATACTAGACATGTGCATTCGTTTTCGGACGAATGCATTTTCGTCCGAAAATTGCATTTTCGTCCATTCGCCCGAAAAACGAAGAACGAAAATGCTAAGCTAACTAAAGGCGAATGAACGAATGGTTAATAAAGGAAAATCATTCGTTCATTCGTCCATTCGTAGTACTATTGCATTCTATAAGCCGAAATAGAGTCGGTTTATAGAATACAATAGCATTTAACTATACGGAGACAGAGTCTCCATTCATAAAATTATGAATGGAGACTTTGTCTCCGTATAGTTAAATGCCCACAGCCTATAAACCGAACGTTCGGTTTATAGGCTGTGGGCATTTAACTATACGGAGACAGATTCTCCATTCATAAAATTATAAATGGAGACTTTGTCTCCGTATAGTTAAAAGCCGGCATTTAACTATACGGAGACAGAGTCTCCATTCATAAAATTATGAATGGAGACTTTGTCTCCGTGTAGTAAAATGCCCACAGCCTATAAACCGAACGTTCGGTTTATAGGCTGTCGGCTTATGGAATACATGTATTCCTATTGCTATTCTATAAACCGAACTTTCGGTTTATAGAATAGCCATAGGATTACATGTATTACATAAGCCGAAAGTCTATAAACCGATCGTTCGGTTTATAGACTTTCGGCATTTTACTACACGGAGACAAAGTCTCCATTCATAATTTTATGAATGGAGACTCTGTCTCTGTATAGTTAAATGCCGACAGCCTATAAACCGAACGACTTTCGGTTTATAGACTTTCGGCTTATGTACTACATGTAATCCTATGGCTATTCTATAAACCGAAAGTCGTTCGGTTTATAGTTTAGCAATAGCATTACATGTATTCTATAAACCGAACGTCGTTCGTTTTAAAGACTTTCGGCTTATAGAATACTATTGGCTTTCTATAAACCGAACTAGAGTCGAGTCCCCATTCATAAGAAATTCTTATGAATGAGGAGGGACACTAGTTAGGTTTATAGAATGCCAATAGTATTCTATAAGCCGAAAGTCTTTAAAACGAACGACGTTCGGTTTATAGAATGCATGTAATGCTATTGCTGTTCTATAAGCCGAATGTCTTTCGGCTTATAGAACAGCAATAGCATTACATGTATTCTATAAACCGAACGTCGTTTGTTTTAAAGACTTTCGGCTTATAGAATACATGCTGCTATTGGCTTTCTATAAACCGAAAGAGTCCCCATTCATACGAATAGGTCAATTGACCTATTCGTATGAATGGGAACTCAATTTCGGTTTATAGGAAGCTAATAGCATTACATGCATTCCATAAACCGAAAGTCATTCATGTCGGTTTATGGAATGTAGTACAATGCTATTGGTATTGTAAACCGACTCTATTTCGGTTTAGAATGCCAATAGCACGAATGGACGAATGAACGAATGATTTTCGTTTATTAACCATTCGTTCATTCGGATTTTGTTAGTTAAAATTTTCGTTATTCGTTTTTCGGACGAATGGACGAAAATGCTATTTTCGTCCGAAAATGCATTCGTCCGAAAACGAATGCACATGTCTAGTGCATAGGTTTTCCCTGCTTGTGCAACTTTCTGCTTGATGTAATAAGAGGAGAATCTCAGAATTATATCCCGTGGGGCTTCATCTGGTAAATTATTCGGCTTATATGTACGATGAACCCTTTCAACACTCGATTCGTGAATCGCCTCTTGAACCCCCATTGAGGAGAAGAGATCAGACAGATAGGGTCTAAGCTTAGGTTGTGTTACATCTTCAGCTACCCCCCTAATCCTGATGTTTTTGCGCCTAGCTCTATCTTCTGCATCAATAATTTTGGTCTCAAGTTTGCTCATTGACTCTTTCAATTCCCCAATCTGATCATTCAAAGATTTGTTGGTGAATTCAAGATTCTCGATCTTCTGTTCGCAATTCAGAATTCTATCCCCCATTTTAGTTATCATTTCGTTTGATTCCCTAAAATGTTTGTCCAGCTCATTTTTGAACAGAGTTAACTGTCTGTCCAAACAATTTTGTAGATGATCTTGGGTTAATGGTGTACCTGGGGTAGGAGACATACTTCCTATTAGTTGGGAAATTCCTGGATCATGCTCCTCATTATTAGCTCTGTCTGAATCTATGCCCCTTGCTGTTTGTTGCTTATTAATCGCAGGTGAAAATAAGGCTGTTATTTTTTCTTGAGCTCCTTCAGAGATCCTTTTACTTTTATCCTTTTCCCTTTCCTTTTTGGCAGTTGTTTTACTGTCCTGTCCCCTTTTAGATGCCATCATGTGTATGGAGCACCTCTCAGTTTAGAAATGTAATAACTCTTTCTTGACTGGTATAATGAGTAATTGCCCTCTGCAGCTGAACTTTGCTGAGAGTATCTCCCACAAAGAGCACTGTGGCAGTCACAATTTTAGTGGCAGTGAACTTATATCTGCATACCTCCAGCTAGGTGACACAGGCAGAGAGAAAAAAAAAAAAAACCCAGCCACCCCGAATTGCACCTTTGATATCTGGGAGGATTTTAATAACCTAGCTGTGATGGAAGTATTTCAATTTATAAGGGTTTCTCTTGCTTTCCACCTGTTGCCCCTGTTTTTACCACTTATTTGTACATCTCAAACATCTCCATCTCTTCCACCCAAAATATTGGAAAAAATACAGCTGGATATAACCATGAGTATTGATTCTAACCAGTAACAAGAAATAGTACTGTCCTGTTTATCTAATATATTAGGTACTTATCTGCCCCGCTGGGGATGCTTGTCCACTGGTTGCTCTATACTCCGTATGACCCCTGCTCCGTTAAAGGCACTATATTCAGAGGAGGCGTCCTGACACATAGGACTCTGATTCCAATGCAGCGTTATCTCTGGCGTTTAGGGCTCCCACACTCCATTCACTGGCTGCCTATGATGCACGCAGAGGGGAAGGCTCCAAGTGTCAAGCCTTGGTCATCTCTCCACGTGGATTCAATTCTCAACCCCCCTGAGCTCCGACACGCTCCGCCCACTCAGCGTCTCACGTCATCGCGCCACCTTTCCTTTGTTCTCTTTATCAGATGGGGTCTTTTTTAATGATTGTATTTGTGTAAATTATATTTTAGGTCAAAGTCAGAAAAAGTGTTTTTTTATTTTGTTCATCATATTTTATGTTTTTTTTTGTAGTAAATTATAAGATATGATGAACATAATGGTATCTAATGAAAGCCCTTCTTATGATGATAAAAGCAACATATAATTTGTGTGGGTACAGTATGTGAGAAAGAAGAAAATTACAGCTAAACACAAACACCCCAGAAATGTAAAAACAGCCTTTGTCATCAAGGGAAATTCAAGGTCACTAGGGGTTAAGTAAAGTGAGGATGACTATCTTTGATATTTTTTGAATTATGAAGAGTTTGAAACTCATGACGCTGAACTGTAGGGGCTTAAATTCCACAAAGAAAAGAGCATACTTGTATAATACTTTAACCCCTTACGGACAGAGCCTTTAAAACATCTTTGACCATTCTGGACAATGGCTATTTTAACATTTCTGTGCTGTTTGTGTTTAGCTGTAATTTTCATTTTTGTCATTTGCTGTACCCACACAAATTATATATTGGTTTTATCAGGACAAGAAGGGCTTTCTTTGGATGTCATCATTTTGATCATATCTTATAATATTATATAAAAAATAAATAAAATATGGTATAAAAAATAAATAAAATATGGTAAATCGACAAAAGCGAACAAACCCCCCCCCCCCCCCGTGCTAAATAGATTCTACTATTTATCCTGAGTACAGGGATAACACCCATGCATAGGTTTGTTGGGTGGTTTGGGGGCTAAAAGGCCACATTTGGGAGGTGCAGTTTTTGGTTTTCCAACTTGAAATTTTGACATGCAGACAGCCTGCACCCATGTCTCAGTTGGGACATATTTGGAGCCAGCCGGTGTATTTTACCCCATCAACCCATATATTTTCTAAAAGTAGAAACCCTATGATATTTTAAATGGTGATATTTTAACACTTTCCATGCACTAATTCTGCCACCAGCCTTTGTCAAAGTTTGTGGTAGTAATTTGTTTGTGTTTTTTTTTTTCACAAACATTGTACTTCAGACATGAATTTACAGATTTTGGTATGTGTCACTGCCAAACAATACCAAACAATATGTGTCCAGTAACATCTCCTGAGCACAGGGATACCACCCATGCATAGGTTTGTCTGCTTGTTTGGGGGTTAAAAGGCCACATTTGAGATGTGCTGTGTGATTTTCCAACTTGGAAGATCCTCCAATCCCTTATTAATTTTGTAGCTCTCCTTTGCACTTTTTCTAGTTCCTTAATATCCTTTTTAAGGACTGGTGCCCAGAATTGTACTGCATATTCAAGGTGAGGTCTTACCATTGATTTGTAAAGAGGCAAGATGATGTCCTCCTTCCATGAATCTATACCTCGTTTTATACATGCCAATATCTTATTGGCCCTTGCAGCTGCTGACTGGCATTGGGCACTGTTGCCAAGTTTGTTATCTACAATGATTCCTAAATCCTTTTCGTTAGTAGTTTTTCCCAGGGAAATACCATTTAATGTATATGTTGCTTTGTTATTATTTTTCCCATAATGCATAACTTTACATGTGTCTATATTGAACCTCATTTGCTACTTTCTTGCCCAGTCCCCCACTCTGTCCAATTCTTCCTGTAAAGAAAAAACATCAAGATTAGTCTTTATTACCTTACCTAATTTTGTGTCATCAGCAAACACTGAGACATGGCTGTCAGCACAACGTGGGAGATCATTAATAAACATATTAAAAAGAAGAGGTCCCAAAACAGACCCCTGAGGTACTCAGCTCAATCCGTCCAATTTGAGGCTTTTCCATTTACAACAACCCTCTGTGTTCTATATTTTAGTAAATTTTCAATCCAAATACATACATTTGCCCCCAATCCTATTTCTCTCAATTTGTAGAGTAACCTTTTGTGTGGAACTGTATCAAATGCTTTAGCAAAATCCAAATCAACTGCCACACCTAGATCTATATTTTTACTGACCTCTTCATAGAATGTTATTAAGTTTGTTTGACAAGACCTGTCTTTCACAAAACCATGTTGACTGTTACTAATTATATTCTGATTCAAGATGTATTCTAGAGTGTACACCTTTAGCAATCCTTCAAATAATTTCCCCACTACAGATGTCAAGCTCACTGGCCTATAATTACCCGGCAGAGATTTTGGCTGCTAGGAGAGTACGCCTGCCCCAGAAATGCCTCTTCTGAGCTAATCCCCCCAGCATCCACAAGCTGGCAAACATGTTGGGGTGAACCAGCTCAGAACAATAAGAATTAATAATAGAGCTTATTGATCCAAGGAGAAATCGGATTGCCCTTTTGGAGTCAAGAAGGAATTTTTCCCCCTAGGAGGCAAAATTCTAAATAGCTTCCGTAGGGGTTTTTGCCTTCTTTTGGATCAAAAAGCTGGAATGATAGGTAGAAGGGTTGAACTTGATGGACTTGAGTCTTTTTTAAACCTAAATTTTTATGTTACAATGTTACCTCCAAGCAGAAGAAAACAGGAACCAAGAGAGATACAAAACGTGGGTGCTGCAAGGGCCAAAGCCGAGAGACCAGAAAGAGGGCTGCCTTAAAAGTAATGGAGATATTGACACGACAGTAAAGGTACACACTCAGAGTGAGACATACAAAACAGTGAGTAACTATCATGTCAAAATCAAATTGTAAAACAGTAATGTAAGTTGTGTCTAACCATCCCTGAAAAGTCTTGACTGTCAAATGAGTGTGCTAAAAGTTACTGGAAAGCATTGATTCCTAAAGGGCTAGCTGTTTTTTTTTTGGAAAGCTTTGGCTGTCAAATTGAGTATAAAACTGCCATTGATTTGGCCAAAATGTTTTGAAAATACTGACTCCAAAACTTAGATGAAAAACTACTTGTTTTCCAGTTAGGAGAAACAGCAGCTAGCAAAGAATGTGTAATTGTCTAAATCGTCTCTAGAGAAGCATTGACTGTCAAAAGTGAGTGTGAAACTGCCATTGATTCGGCTAAAACAACTATGGAAAATATTGACTCTAAAACTGAGTGTAAAAACTGCTTGTTATCCCGTTAGGGGAAACAGCAGCTAGCAAAGCATTGACTGTCAAAACTGAGTGTAAAATTGTCACTAATCCGGCTAAAAATCCAATCCCAAAGAGACAGAGACACAACACTGGAAATAACTGTGTCTAAAAGTTTTGGAAAGCAGTGAACTCCAAAACTAAGTGTAAAACTGCCACTAATCCCGTCAGGAAAACAGTAGTGGGCAAAAAATGTTTAATTAAGTCTAAACATCCAAGAAAAGATGTAAATGCCAAAACTGAATGAAAAACTGCCATTAATTTCGCAAAGGAAAACAGAAGACGGCAAAAAAAAAAAAGTTTAATTGTGTCCAAACGTCTCTGAAAAGCAGAGAAGGACAGACTGAGTGTAACATTGCCATTAATTCTGCAAGGCAAAACAGCAGCTGGCCAAAAAAAATGCTGAATTTTGTTTAAACATGGTTGGAAAGCAGTGACTGCTGAAACTGAGTGTAAAACTGTCCGCAGTCTGAGACAAAGAGGTCTTATACATTCATAAAACAGGGAGACAGAAAAGTGTAATCAAATCTAAATAAGATGCAAAGACAGTAAACTCTACAAGTATACAACAAGGAAAGCAGTAAATAGAGTTGAGCGGACACCTGGATGTTCCGAACCCCATTGAAGTCAATGGGGGCACAAACTTGTCAATGGGGAGACAAATGCCTCTAAAAAAGTAATGGGAAGGGCTAGAGGGCTGCAAAAGGAAGTAAAATGTGGGTAAGAGTAGGACAAGTGCCCTGCAAGCAAATGTGGATAGGGAAATAACTTAAATAACATAAAACACATACAAATTACAAATACAGCTGAGCCATAAAATAGCACTAGATGGAATCTTTGATTTTAGCTTTGGAAGAACATAAATCTAAATCTAAAGTTTGGCTGCCAGGAGGATCAACAGAATTATCCATTTGAGAGGGTTGGAGTGCAGGGTATTCTCTTTCAGTTTATACTAAGTGACCCAAAGGTTGAGGAGGCGGTGACCGTGGCGGTGTAGGTGGAAGCGGCGTTGGAGGAGGAGGAGGGGGCCAACACTGTTTTTTATTTGTATTTTTTTTGTTTTTTTGTTTATTGGACCACAAAAAATGCACCGCAAGACGTAAATGTACTATTTAGCACAACAATTATAATTTTTTAAAGTGCACTGTAAGCAAAGTATTGGACTGTTCTATTTGACTCTCATATATGAAGTGCAGGCCATAAATGTACTATTTAGCACAACAATTAGAATTTTTCAAAGTGCGCTGTAAGCACAGTATTGGACTGTTCTATTTGACTCTCAGATATGAAGTGCAGGACGCAAATGTAATATTTAACACCAACAAATTGCAGTATTTAAAAATGCCTAGATGTTGCCCACTGAGCTTACAGAACAGGATTAAAGTCATGTGCCTGGCACTCTGTGGCACTGGGCGCAGGGCAGGGTACAAATATGTAGTATAGCACCCACTAACATAATCACTGTCATTTGAATAATCGCTGTAATTTGAATAATCGCTGTAGTTTGAATAATCGCTGTAGTTTGCAGATTCAACACCAGAATTTTTTTTAATCTGTTCCTCACAGCTGCAGCTTCCTCTCCCTACACTAAGAAGAGCTCATGTGATGTGCGTGTACGTGACTCCAGCTTATACCGTATTTGCTTGATTATAAGACAACCCTGATTATAAGACGACCCCCCAAACTTTGTATATTCCTTTAGGAAAAAAACTAAAAGCCTGAATATAAGACTACCCTATAGGAAAAAAAAGTTTAACTTGTATATATGTAAATTTCTTTTTAATATTTAATAAAAATATAAATTTAAAATATAAATATATTATACAAATGCATTTCTTGTTTTCATTTCCTTTTATGTGCCAATGCGGCACAGCTGTCTCCCCCCCCCCCCCCCCAGCGTTGTCTCTCTCTTCCTCCCCCAAAACCTCTCTCTCTCTCTCCACCTCCATCGTCTCTTCCCCCCTCCCCTTGTCTGTCTTCCCCCTCCCCTTGTCTCTCTATATCCCCCCTTGTCTCTCTCTATCCCCCTCCCCTTTTCTCTCTTCCCCCTCCCTCCCCTTGTCTGTGTGTGTCTCCCCCTCCCTCCCCTTGTCTATGTGTGTCTCCCCCCTCCCTCCCTCCCCTTGTCTCTGTGTGTCTCCCCCTCCCTCCCTCCCTCCCTCCCTCCCCTTGTCTGTGTGTGTCTCCCTCCTCCCTCCCCTTGTCTGTGTGTGTCTCCCCCCTCCCTCCCTCCCTCCCTCCCTCCCTCCCTTTGTCTGTGTGTCTCCCCCCTGTCTCTGTGTGTCTCCCCCCCTCCCCCTCACCTTTATTCTTTCCCTGGTGGCTAGTGGGGGCAGCCGGGGCTAGTGGGGACAGCTGGTCCGTCATAATAGACGGAAGTGTCGGGCAGCATGAAGGATGTTTGCACGTATCTTGCAGACATCCCCCAGCTGCCCGATTCTCCTGGTGGCTAGCGGGGCAGCAGAGGATGTCTGCGCGATGTTGCACTGGCCAATCACAGCCATGCCATTAGTAGGCATTGCTGTGATGGCTTCTAAGGGCAAACAAGTCAAACGCTTGTTGATTGGCTGCCCTGCAGCCTTTCAAAACGCACAATTAAATCGCCGAACCCTTAACTCCAACCCGAACATACAGTGAAATGTCCGTGTTCGGGTCCGGGGTCCAAAAACCGTAATGTTCGGTACAAACCCGAACAGTGCGGTTCGGGTTCGCTCAACACTAGCAGTAAACAGCAACAGAGCATATATCATAGTGAGGGAAAACAGCAGCTGGCAAAAAACAACTAATTGTGTCAAAACGCATCTGGAAAGAAGAGTAGGCAAAACTAATTATAATATTGCCATTAATTGTGCAGGGAAAAACAGCAGCTTGCAAAAAATGTTGAATTGTGTCTAAACATTGTTGGAAAGCAGTGACTGCTAAAAATGAGTGTAAAGTGATCTGCAGTCTGAGAGAAAGAAGTGTCATCCATTCATAAAACAGGGAGACGGCAAAGTGTAATCAAAGTTAAATAAGACGTAAAGAGCCAGTAAACTCTACAAGTATACAACAAGACAAGGTGCAAAAAGCAAGAGAGCAAAAATCACAGCACTGTTAAAATCGCTGTTGGCTTTTTTTGATCTGAAAAAGGGGAAGAAGGACAACAGTTTATGGAGAATTTCCTTTAAAATAGGCAGCAATGCCCAAATATAGCCCAAACAAACCTTTAACTACATATCAATAAGAACAGCCCAAGTTGAAAGACTGGAGCCCCTGCAAGCACCCTAAGTAGTCAATAGAAAAAAAAGTCTGCGGCAGCCAAATGTTTAAACAAGAGAGTGTTAACTCTCAACGAAAGCTTTGCTGGAGGTCGGGCTTCATTTAATAATTCATGAGTGATTGGAAAGAAAACGGCCATGACAACAAGAAAGAATAACGAGAGTAATAAACAAACAAGAAAAGATAAGAAATTAGACAGAAAAGCCTTTCTAAAATTTCTCTCTCTGGGGCTTGGGGCGTTTGGGATAGAGGGCAAGATATTGGAATCAATAATGGCTCTATATACCAACCCCAGAGTGAGAGTAAGGGACTGGGTTTACATCAAACTGGTCTGAGATGGAAAATGGCACCCGGCAGGGATGCCCACCATCTCCTCTTCTGTATATAGTGTCAGAAGAATTATTAATGATCAAAATAAGAACCCGTTACAATTTTTCCCCTTTCTTCCTTTTGTACCCCTCCTCCTCCCTGATTCTCTTTTATTGAGAAATATTAAAAAAGATATTAAACAAGAACCAGTTCCAAAATAGCAGGAATAAGAACTAAGAATGTTCATAGTAAAGTTTGTATGTATGCAGACGATACTATATTAACCTTAACAGAGCCAGAAGAGTCCATTAACCCCTTAGTGACCGAGTACTATGCTGCATTTGATGTGCCTTGAAGACCAGAATTCCATTATTTTTGTCAAATGTTTACTGAACTGTGAATTTCTTTCTTTGTGTTCAGTCCACCCACACAAATTATATATCATTTTTTAAAGGACGGATAGGGCTTTCATTTGATACTATTATTTTCATCATATGATATCATTTACTATTAAAAAAATATAAAATATGATGAAAATATGCCATAAAAAACACTTTTTCCAACTTTGACCTGATTTTTTTTTTACACAATTACAAATGGTAAAAAATACCCCGTCTATATATTTCTACTATTTGTCCTGAGTTTAGTAATATCAATGTTTCCTTGTTTGTATATGTTTTATTTCACGTAATAGGGCAATAAACAATATTAGTAACCTGAACCCTAAATTTACCCCAACTCTAAATTTAATCTAACCCTAAATTGACCCCCACCCCTTAATCTAACCCTTGTAATCATCCGAACCCCTGTTTAACCCTAATTATGACCCTATTTGTGACCATAACCCTAGATCTAGGTTCAGTAGATCAAGGGTTAGCTTTTTCAGTTTATTTATTTATTTAATTTATTTATTTAATTAATTTTCTACCGAGCATGCTCCTCCGAAACAGCACACACCCGCGATCACCGGGTGATCGCGGTGCCTAGAGCGGCACAGAATGTGTTGCATGATGCCTCGATAGAGGCATCATTGCAACACTTTAACACACATAGGCAGTGATCAGCTTTCACTGCCTATGTGTGTTAACGCGCATACGATCACATTTGTGGTGATCATATGCGCGCGGGGGGGTCGAGGGGGGGCTTAAAGCCCTCTCAGAGGCTGCTTATGATCCGAAGCAGCCTCTGAGAGTAGCTACAGACATGTAGTGTTGCGCTAAGGAGCGCAACACTACATGAAAACGGAGGACGTATATATACGTCCTCATGGTCCTTAAGGACCATGCTTTTCAGGACGTATATATACGTCCATATGCGTTAAGGGGCTAAAGAGGCATTGATAACGATAGAAGACTTCTCTAGATACCCAGGGTATCAGTTGAATCCATCCAAGTGACTGATCCTCCTGTCTAATCTGTCACGAGAATTGAAACACAAATTAGAAAATTACTATGACTTTACTTGGGCAACTACATCAATTTCATATTGGGAATCAAGATATGTGCCAATCCAGCTAAAATACTTGAAATTAACCTCCTACCCCTGCTAAAGAATACTAATAAAATGTTGAAGGATTGGAGAAACATTGGGTTCTCCTGGGTCAGAAGAATCAATATATGAAAGGCCTATGTACTCCCAAGAAGGAGGTATATATTCAGATTCCTCATACCTGGCTAAAGATGTTACAAGATACATTCAACAGATTAATTTGGCAAGGTAAATGGCCTAGGTTAAAATTTGAGTGTTTGACCCAGAGAGTGGATCAGGGAGGCCTGGGAGTGCCTAACGTGGGTCTATACACGCAGGCCTGCCTGGTAGCCCAAGCAATAATGCCGCAGAAAGAATCTGAGAGGAGAGATGGCTGGTATAGTCTGGAACAAGAACTGGTAGGGGAACAAGACCTGATAAAGGTTTTTTTGGAGCACAGGCCCAAGAGGCCAAGAACTAAAAGAGAATCTGCAAGAAAATATGCTTTTAAGCAATCTGGTGAAAAACTGGGAGAATTTTTTTTTTTAAATAGAAAAGAACTCAAAGCAAATGATAGCAAAATGTTTAGAACTAATTAAGTTAACAAAAAGATAAGTGAAGATACTAAGCCTGGAGAAATGGCAGAAATAATTACATTACATAACATTAACCCCTTAACGACAGATGACGTGCCAGGCACGTCACGGCAAATCGAGGACTTGCCGACAGGTGACGTGCCTGGCACGTCATGCACTAAACTGAGTAAAGAAAGCGACCAGCGGTCGCTTTCTTTACTCTAACGGTGTTGCTACAATGCCTCTAGGTAGAGGCATTGTGCAACACCCCCCAAATGTGCAGGGGCGCGCTACGATCACTCCACGGAGTGATCGTAGCAGCCATTTAAAAATGGCTGCGCCGGCTGCACACATGTGCTTAGAAAGCGAACGATCGTTCGCTTTCTAAGCATCTCCGGTGTTGTTAAAGTGCCTCGCCAGCGAGGCACTTAACAACACCGTTCTGCTCCCCAGAGCCGATGGTGGTCGCTCTCCTGAGCGACCCCATCGGCTCAGTAGAAGGGAACGCTGCCTATACAGGCAGCGCTTCCCTTCTAATGGCAAGAGCATCGGAAGTGAAAGTATTTCACTTCCGATGCTCTAGGGGGAGCCAATCGATGCCGGCACAACAGATCTATGTGATCTGTGTGCAGGCATGTATGGTAAGTGCTCTGATGAGCACTTATCATACTGTCAAAGGCAATATTAGCAAATATTGCCTTTGACAAGTATTGATCTGCCTCCCTCACCTTACTAGTTATAGTAAGGGAGAGAGACAGATCAGATAAAGTAAAAAAATAAAATAAAATAATAAAACAAATATTTAATAAAATTTTAAACACCAAGGGCTTTTATAAAAGCCATTTAACCCCTTCCCTGCCATTGATCGCTGTGTACGCAGTGATCATACACAGCAGCACATTTTTTGCTGTCTGTGCATTTTTTAGGGGTTAATTTTTTTTACTGTAATTCATTACAGTATAAAAAAAAGCTCTTTTAAGAGAGATTAACCCCTTTCTTGCTGTAGATCACTGCCTAAGCAGAGATCTGACGCAAATGCAGCAATCTTGCTGCAGAAGCATTTTTAATTTTTTTAAAACTTTTTTATTACACCCGTCACGTGTTAATTATACCCGCTAGGGGACTACGTTTAACGTAATTTTTTTTTTAAATAAGAGCTATTAACCCCTTCCTTGCCGTATATCACTTCCTAAGCAGCACATATGGTCACTGCCTAAGCAGTGCATATGGTCACTGCCTAAGCAGCGCATATGGAGCAATCTAGTCGCAGAAGGATTTTTTTTTTGCTATCAGCATTTTTTTTGTCAGACTCGCTAGGGGTTAATTATACCCACTAGGGGATTACATGTATTCCTTTTGAAGCTGTCTGAACACGTGTATAGCGATCAGTAACAGCCGATCAGTGGCAAAGGTGGTTTGGTGATTTCTCAGATGAGCATCACCATTCGTCTGGTTTGATCAATATTGGTAAATATTGTTCTGACCCATATGGATCTGCCTCCCTCTCCTCACTTGAGTTTTAGTGAGGGAAAGAGACAGATCTGTATAACATAATTTTTTAATTGTAATAAATTAAATAAAATGTTAAAAAAATTGTGAGTCCCAAGGGCTTTTATAAAAGCCATACCCTTTGTATAGTGTAGTGTATTAACCCCTTCCCTGCCACTGATCACTGCACAGCAGAAATTTTTTTCTTGTCTGTGCATTTTTAGGGGTTAATTTTTTTGTACAGTACTACAAAGGCTCTTATAAGAGCTATTAACCCCTTCCTTGCTCTACATGTTCAAATTCCAAGTTTGAAAATCAAAAAGCGCACCTCTCAAATGTAGCCTTTCAACACCCAACAAAGCTGACAAAGCTATGCATGGGTGGTATCCCTGTGCTCGGGAGATGTTGCTGAACATATATTGTGGTATTGTTTGTCAGTGACACATACCGAAATATGTGAATTTGTGTCTAAAGTACAATGTATGTGGGAAAAAATACACAATAAAATGACTACCACAAACTTTGACAAAGGCTGGTGGTAGAATTGGTGCATGGAAAGTGTTAAAATAACACCATTTAAAATAGCCTAGGGTGTCTACTTTTACAAAATATATACTTTTTGGGGTAAAATACACTGTCCTACTTTAAAAAAAAGTCCCAAATGAAAGATGGGCTCAGGCTGGCTACACGTCAATATTCCAAGTTGAAAATGCGCACCTTCACAATGTGGCCCTTTTAGCCCCCAAACAACCCAACAAACCTATGCATGGGTGGTATCCCTGTACTCAAGAGATGTTGCTGAACACTTATTGGGGTGTTATTTGGCAGTGACACATACCAAAATCTGTAAATTCATGTCTGAAGTACAAGGTTTGTGAAAAAAAAACATAAAAAAATGACTACCACAAACTTTGACAAAGGCTGGTGGTAGAATTAGTGCATGGAAAGTGTAAAAATACCACCATTTGAGATAGCCTAGGGTGTCTACTTTAAAAAAATATATGGGTTGATGTGGTAAAATACACTGGCTGGTTTCAAATATGTCCCAAATGGGACATGGGTGCAGGCTGTCTGCATGTCAAAATTTCAAATTGGAAAACCAAAAACTTCACCTCCCAAATTTGGCCTTTTACCCCCCAAACAATCCAACAAACCTATGCATGGGGGGTATCCCTGTACTCAAGAGATGTTTCTGAACACTTATTGGGGTGTTATTTGGCAGTGACACATACCAAAATCTGTAAATTTATGTCTGAAGTACAAGGTTTGTGAAAAAAAAACACAAAAAAATTACTACCACAAACTTTGACAAAGGCTGGTGGTAGAAATAGTGCATGGAAAGTGTTAAAATACCACCATTTGAGATAGCCTAGGGTGTCTACTTTTAAAAAATATATGGGTTGATGGGGTAAAATACACTGGCTGGTTTCAAATATGTCCCAAATGGGACATGGGTGCAGGCTGTCTGCATGTAAAAATTTCAAGTTGGAAAACAAAAAACTGCACCTCACAAATTTGGCATTTTAGCCCCCAAACAACCCAACAAACCTATGCATGGGTGGTATCCCTGTACTCAGGAGAAATAGTAGAATCTATTTAGCATGTTTTTTCGTTCGCTATTGTCGATGAGGAGAAGTTGTTTCAAATAAAAACAAAGAAATTTGTGTATTTTTTTTTTTTTTACCATATTTTATTATTTTTTTTTAATAATATGATAAGATATGATCAAAAATATGGCATCCATAGAAAGCCCTTTTTGTCCCGATAAAAACAATATATAATATGTGTGGGTACAGCAAATGACGAAGAAGAAAATTACTGCTAAACACAAACAGCACAGAAATGTTAAAATAGCCATTGTCCAGAAAGGACAAAAATGTTTCAAAGGCTCTGTCCTTAAGGGGTTAACATTAACATTTATTTGTACATCGTCAACAATGCACTTGGTACAGAGCATAGAAGGGAACTACATACTAAGTTAGACAAACTAGAACAGACTGGTACATGAGGTAGAGAACCCTGCTCGTAAGCTTACAATCTAGAGGGAATGGGGTCCATGAGACAATTAAGGGATTGAAGAGGTCAGAGGGATTGAAGTTGTAGCAACAGTGGAGTGGATGGGAGGCACTAGGTGTGATAAGTCAAAGAAAGAGTGTGTGTTCCAGCTAGGTGAGATCGGCTAGAGGCAAAGTGACTGGTAATATAGTGGGTTGGGTAGTAAGCCTCTCTAAAGAGATGAGTTTTACGGACGTGTATAGAGTTCATTGCTTGAATTTAGCAGAAACTCACTACAAGGTTCTGAACAGATTATATTTGGTACTTAGCAGATTAACAAGAATGTTTCCAGAAATATCCGATAAGTGCTGGAGATGTGGGGTGGAGATAGGGAATTATAAACATATTTTACACATTTTTAAGTAATTGGGACTAACACCAGAAACATTCTTGTTCCATATAGGATTTCACAAGATACCAAGAAAAAAAATCCTTAATAGTACAAATGTTGGTAGCTGCAAAGTATTTGAGCAAAGCAATGTGCATCGACTATATCTCCTGAGGTGAGGTCACAGGTTATGCTCCCGTTAAGAATGTAGAGGGGCATTACAACTCTAGGTAAAATCTGAAATAGTAAAACGGAGGAATTAGAAATGTGGTGGAAAAACATAAAGGAACCAAGCCCTAAAATATATGGAGATTTGAAGTGATCAGCTAGCAGGGGCGGGCTGGGCCGGGGGGCAGGGTGGCAATTGCCCCCCAGGCCGCCCTAAGGTTTTTAAAACACGGCCGCTGGGCCAGTGTTATTAAAAAATAAATAAATAAAAAAAAAAACGCGCTTGCAGGCAGAGACGGAGGTGAGAAGGGATCGGAAGATCCCCTCTCACCTCCGCTCTGCCTGCAAAGCTGCATGGGGAGCCGAACAGGCAGCACAGAGAAACCTCCGTGCTGCCTGTTCGGCTCCCCGTGCAGTGTGCCGACACGGAAGTGCCGACAGTCACGTGATCGGCGCTCTGACGTCAGACGCGCGCCGATCACGTGACCTGTCGGCACAACCGCCGGGAGCCCGAACAGGCAGCGTGGAGGGACCATGCTGCCTGCCACCAGGGAAGTCCTCCTGCCACTAGCCACCAGGGAAGTCCTAATGCCACTAGCCACCAGGGAAAAAGGTAAGGGGGGGGGGGGTGGCAAAAAAACTGGCATATTATTGGGCAAATTGGCTGGGGCATATTACATGGCAAATAAGACTGGCATAGTATTGGGCAAATTGGCTGGGGAATATTACATGGCAAATAAGACTGGCATATTATTGGGCAAATTGGCTGGGGAATATTACATGGCAAATAAGACTGGCATATTATTGGGCAAATTGGCTGGGGAATATTACATGGCAAATAAGACTGGCATATTATTGGGCAAATTGGCTGGGGAATATAACATGGCAAATAAGACTGGCATATTATTGGGCAAATTGGCTGGGGAATATTACATGGCAAATAACACTGGCATATTATTGGGCAAATTGGCTGGGGCATATTACATGGCAAATAAGACTGGCATATTATTGGGCAAATTGGCTGGGGAATATTACATGGCAAATAAGACTGGCATATTATTGGGCAAATTGGCTGGGGCATATTACATGGCAAATAAGACTGGCATATTATTGGGCAAATTGGCTGGGGAATATTACATGGCAAATAAGACTGGCATATTATTGGGCAAATTGGCTGGGGCATATTACATGGCAAATAACACTGGCATATTATTGGGCAAATTGGCTGGGGCATATTACATGGCAAATAACACTGGCATATTATTGGGCAAATTGGCTGGGGAATATTACATGGCAAATAAGACTGGCATATTATTGGGCAAAATGGCTGGGGAATATTAAATGGCAATTAACTCTGGCATATTGGGCAAATTAGCAGGGGCATATTAAATTGCAGATAACCTTGGAATATTATTGGGCAAATTTACTGAGTCATATTAAATTGCAGAATAACACTGGCATATTATGGGACAAATTGGCTGGGGAATATTAATGGCAAATAATATTGGAAATGTGTATGTAATGGGGTGATGGAGGCATGTAAATGTGGTGATGGGGCATGTCCTAGTGTGCAACGTGGGTTATGGGTCATGTCGTAGGTGTGCAATTCTAGCATATTAAATGGCAAATCCTGGCATATTGTGGGGGAAAATCCTGGCAATATTCGTTATAAAACAAGGAAAAGATGGCCGTGGATGGGGAGGCGATTCGATGGTGCAATGGGCCACTTGACTGGATTTGACCCCCAGGCCTAAGGCTGCCAGCCCTCCCCTGTCAGCTAGTTACATATTGTTTACTAATCATATATATATATACATATATATTGGAAAATTAGATCCTGAATGTTTTTTTTTTTTTGTTTTGTTTTGTTTAATGTTGTTTATTGTTAGTCTTGTGGTATTAAGAGTAAACGAAAAAAGGAATATATGAATGAATATAGATAATCTGGACATTACAAATATTATAAGTATAAGTATTTATGTGATGTAATATGCCACCGGCCTTGTATTTGTCTTGTTATACATTACTATATTTTACCATATATAGAAGGAAAAAGAAAAAAAAATTATAAGTAAGATTTTTTTTTTTTAATGAGTCAGAAGGGAACTTTCTTGATTTAAAAATATATAGAGAGGATTCACAAATAAAGATAAAGCCTTATTTTTAAAAAGTTAATGTTTATTGCTTTATTGACTATGAAAGCTGTTTACTGCATGAATGTGCCTTAGAGCCACTTTACTAGGGTCCGCAAGAACTGTACAGATAAAGAGCAGAATGTTGTACAAGCTAATAAAAGAGTCCGTCATCAAAAATAATTCCAACACAATATTTAAATAGAGCAATGAAAGAAATTGAACAAAAAATTAGGTCTGATAATTTGTATCCTTACAAAATCAAAGTTGAACAGAATAAGCCTAATCCCCATTAATATTAGACTACAGTGCAGCAAGCCATAAAATTTAAAAGATAAAAAAAAAAGACCACTGGCCTCTTTTAAAAAATAGACTAAGATAACATAACTGTTGAAGTTTCACCAAATGTATATAGAGGATCACCTAAAATGAAAGTTGCAATTAGTGAAAAGTATTTTGAAAGAAGATAAACAGCTCATACAGGCGAAACGATAGTTGATTATTTTACCCTGCCTAGTTTGGCATAAGCAGAGGTGTTTAATAAAACTGTCAAAAAGTCAGCAGAGAGGCAAAGTAAATATTATACATCATCAGTGACAGGTAAACAATATAAAATTAGACAAATCATTACATGTCCCTCTAAAAATGTTTTACTTGCTATCCTGCCCCTGTGCCTTATAGTATGTAGGATGGACCACCAAGCCACTATATGTTAGAATGGAAAAGCATGTGTAATATTCAAAAGACTATCCAAAGCAGTGTTTCTCAACTGACCCAAAAGTGGGTCATGAATTGGTGTGGAGTGGGTTCTGGATGTGTGCTTGGTCAAAAAGTATAATTTCTGATTGTGGCTAAGAATGATCATGTAGCGACATACGTTGCATTCATGTTCTGAGGTGGAGAAGCTCACCAAGGAACAAGCAGGGCTCTCTACCTCAAGTATTAGTTTGTTCTTGTTTGTCTAACATAGTATGTAGTCCCAATCTATGTTCTGTGCCCAGTGCTATGTAAAATGTTGGAACCATATAAATAAATGTTGACATAAAGCAAAGGAACAGATGCAGTGTTTTCGATAGTGTCGCTGATATCTCTTCCAGTAACCACCTAGGATTAGGAAATAGCCAAAGTTTCACTGTTTACTTTAGGGATACAATTCTCCTGAGGTGGGTCGAGTGAGGTTTGGGTTTAATGTAACAGATACATGGTAGTGGGTTATAATGTACCTATCTTTGTTGTAGTGATCAGCTCTGGTTTAACTGAAGACAACATATAAGAAGAGAATGGACATGACCTCAGAGTTCCTTCTAATTAGTCTCACGATTTAATGGGTTTCTTTTATGTCATTGGTTTTTAGCTCAAACCAAAAACAATAGTGTCCCACTTTTTGGGAAGGAGGGATCACGTATGGAAGGACACTTTACCCTGATGAGAACTTTATTTATTTATTTATTGTTTTTAAGTGTAAGATTTTACTATGTTTTTATTTGGTCTATATTAAACATGTATACTTACATGCCTGCCTTCTCTCCCCCTGTGTTATTCTCCTGGAGCGACCTGGTTATACAGTTGTCGGGTGATTTATCCATCTCCTACTGTGGGCTCCCAGATGCTTTTTTCTTGAGCAGATTACTGCTCAGGTATATGTGAGTGCACATTTTATACACTTTTTATTGTGTTATATATACTGTACATACATACTTCACTATATGTATTTTTATTTTTTATTTTCCCTCAACAACACTTACACGAAATTATCTCACTGTATAGTGTGTTAAGTGTTGGGTTAAGAGCACTAGGTCACTTTTGTTTGTTTTGCAAGGTTAAGAATTATAATTTAATAATACAGTTTTATTATTACCATGACTATCTGGAATAACCTCTTCCTTCTACTTCATTAGACCTTGGTATTTCCCATGCTTTGGACATCACTTTTATTTTGTGGGTGCCTAGAACTGTATGAGCAGTTATCCCACTTTCTTTTAGTTCTAAACAAAGATGTGCTCCACATTCATTCACACTCATTACCCAGTTGCACTCCAATCCTCTCTTGTTCACTCATCAGTGAGTATACAGATTGCTCTTATGAGAAAGGCTAAACTCTGTTAATCCATCACACCACCTGAGAGACAAAATAAAATGTTAGTTTAAATCTGATATAGTTAGGCTGCTTGTAAATGTAAATCATAAACTAACAAATAGATTATCACCTTACTTGTAAGCCTGGCATATAAAGATGTGGTCAGTCATGTAAAATCATAAAAGCCTGTGTAAAAGTTGAATCCCACACCCTCTATGGCATACTTGGGGATAGTGTATGAATCTATCCTTTCAAAAGCCCATTGCACCTATTAATCAACCCCATGGCATATGTGATATGGGATAGCCTGTGCTCATTGTTGCACTGACCAGTAAAGTGAGTGTCAGTTTTGAATTTCAGTTGGCATGCTGGATGCAGTAATATTTATTTCACTGCAATCTGGTCTTGCCTTAGTGGTAATCACAAGTTTACAGGCCTTTTGCTGTAGCCCATTCCAGGGTGGCCTTATTTCATCAATGTCCTCCAACTGCATTTGCCCATGCAGCCACTTGAAGTAAAACTGGATCTGTGGAACTTCTATCTTCAGTCTTCAGGTTCCATACTTGAGTCAGTTCTTCCCAAGTGTTATGAGGATTCACTTCCTCTTAATATCAATCTTGTATCAATTCTAGACCTCAGATACATAAACAAAATATTCCCCATGCATATAGACAGACTAAATTTGAATCAGATTAGCAACAGGTTAAGAAACCATATGGGAGAACTCACACACCTATAACAACCTGAATTGTATTCCTTTAAAAAATCCCTTCTTTCAGTCTCTGGCGGATATTGTTTCTCCCTTATTATTAAGAGACTACAGTAACATATCATTGGGTCAGCATTTTCCAACAGAGATGCTACAAGCATCAATAACTCCAATTCCAAAATCTGGGAAAGACCCAAAATGTGTGACAAACTATAGGCCCATTTCGTTAATAAACTTAGATGTTAAAATATTTTCAAAAATGCTGGCCGGAAGACTGTACATACATACTTCATAAGATTACGCTTTATGCGGACGACATCATATTAACCTTGGGCAAGCCAGAAAAATCAGTCTCAGAAGTACTAACACAGATAGAAGACTATGGTCACTATTCAAATTATAAGCTCAATCTCAATAAAACACAATTAATACACTTTAACCTAAATCATCAACTTCTGAGCAATTTTAAAATAAAATTCCCATTCAAATTTGATCAGCCATACATTGAATACTTAGGAATCCAAATCCACCAAAACTTTAAAGACATGATAATCAGGAATTATTCCTCTCTACTTAATAAACTAAAATCCCAATTTGCGTCTTGGAAGGGTTATGAGATTTCATGGCTGGGCAGGCTGAATATTATAAAGAGTTATGTCATTCCTAAACTGACATACCTTTTTAGAACCATTCCACTGCCCATACCCAGAAAAATTCTAAAACAGTTTGAAGTAATATTTTCCACATACAAATGGAACAGGAAATCTCCAAGAATAGCAAGGGCCACACTTAGAAATAAATTATCACAAGATGGATTTAACTACCCAAACATTGCTGAATTATACGAATCATGTATGGTCTATCACTTCATGGTATGGGATTGTAAACAAGGCTACAATTTGGGCTGGTACAACTATGAGAAGTGGAAATGCAACAATTGTAAACCAATCTGTCTCTACTGTTTGAACCAGGAGCAATTTAATAGACTGAACATCTCAAATCCTATTATTATAAACATTGTTAAGCAGATGTTCAACACTTCAGCTATTGACGGAAGATCTGGATCTGAGACAGTGGCACAGGGCGGGGTTGACACAAGTCTCAGATTTACTGCCCGCTCTCTCCTCTTGGACTTTCGATGAACTGCAGTGTAAATATAAATTACCAAACACAGAACAATATACATTTATAAGAATCAAGATTACCCTAAACGCTAACCCCTTAAGAGCTCACTCAGATCTAGATACCTTTATGGAAGCTCACTATAAAAAACACCTTATATCCAAAATAACCGAGCTCTATAGACGGGAGACGGACTTGGTGAAAACTAAAGCCATAAGCAAATGGGAAGAGGAATTGGGGTTGGAGTACCCAATTGAGACATGGTTCCGGGCATGGGGCAGAATGAGGAAAGCAGTTCACTGCATAAACTTACATGAGCAATTTTTTAAGCTGATGCATCATTGGTATTATGTTCCAACGGTCATGCATAAAATGTTTAAACCCTCCACGGGGAGCTGTTGGAGGTGCCAGACCATGCCAGGAACCATGTCTCATATATGGTGGAGCTGCCCAAAATTAGATTCAACAAAAATGGAACTGGGCAAACTTATTAAGGCTTTATTTGGATTGGACTGGTCACCGACACCTCAGTCTTTTCTATTTAACATAGAGGTCCCGCTGAAGAAGAAAGCTAACGTGGACTTAGCGATAAATATCTTTGCGGCGACAAAGATATGCCTAGCTCGAAGCTGGAAGGAACAGAACCCTCCATTATGGCTGAATATTCTAAATCAAATAAATTACCAATATAATATGGAGAAGTATTTCTATAAAATAACCAATAACTTAAACACATATTACGAAATATGGGCCCCATGGCAGACCTTTAGCCAAACTTAACTGGAAACCCGTCAAATTCAAATCTAACCAAACAAGCGGGAGGCAATCCCAAACAAGAAACCTCGACCATATCATAGCTATACTAAGGAATACCATGTTCACCACGAGACCAAGGTATGAATGTACGTATGGATGAATGTTCAGAGGATGAATGCTAATAAGAATGCATGAGCAAAAGACATTTCTACTCGGTCCAATATTAAAATGGATTTGGCAACAACATCAGAATATCTATAATACAATTTTAGTACTGCAATTACAATATGACTATTCTCCTTTCTGCTCTATAGATTAGAACCTCTTTAGATCACAAGATAAGCCTTAGAACAATAAGAGATGAGGTAGGGGAGGAAGTGAGGGGTGGAGGAAGGAGGGAGGAGTATAGAGAGAATGGGAGAAGATGAAAGAAGTAAGCCAATCTAATTTACGAGCACTGTCTAAGCTTTAAAAGACACAATGATGTTAAAACCTAATAATCAACCTGACTGATTAAATGACGCAATACTGAGTGTCACACATTAAAAAAAAAAAAAAAAAAAAATCGCTTTGAATCCCTTGCCAATTATAGTCAAGCTTCAAGTCGTTTTTTAGGCCAAGGACAGAAGGGGTACAAAAAGCGAGCATTCAATTCCAATATGTCACCACTGAAAAGATCCAGAAGTCCAGACATGGAGAAAACAGGGCAGGAACTAGAGTTCAACAAAGAAAAAAGAGGGAGATGGTAGAACCAATAGGTATTTTTAACCTGAGCTCCAATATTTTAACCCAGGAAGAAACTAAAGTTTTAAATAGAGGGCTTAAGTTTACCCCAATGTTAGGAACTAATAAATTCAATACATATGTTGATTTACAGAAATTCTTATGTAATCTCTGCTTAAAGAAATGTTTTCATAAGAAACCCTATAGCTAACAATCTACAGAACCATGACGACCCCTATACACACACTAAACTGAAAGAAAGATCCACCTTCTTTCTGAGACAGGTGAGATCTGACGAAATAAAACATTTTGAGAAAATGGTTACTCATGATCTTAAAAATATTAAACATTTAAATAAATTTTAACATAACTTGTCTGAAGGAGAAATGTTGGCCTTAAAATCCTTGGAAAATAATGAACCACTTATTATTAAACCTGCTGATAAGGGGGAGGTATCGTTCTTCTAGACAAAAAACAATATTGTTCTGAAATAGCTAGACAACTCAGCAACAACAAGATATATAAACTTCTTGATTCTAACCATTCTTGACCAATTCTTAAATCCATTATACTCAAAGATTCCGATGTTTTACATATTACCTAAAATTCATAAACATCCCATTAATCCACCTGGTAGACCTATTGTGGCAGGGGTTGACTCACTTCTATCCCGTCTATCGATATACATAAATAAACTACTGCAACCTTCGGTGATACAAACTAGATCTTATCTAAAGGACTCTGAGTCTCATTCGTGAACTAGATGGCTTTATTTGGCAAGAAGATTTCCTATTAGTGACATGTAATGTGAGCTCGTTATATACCAGAATTCAACATAACAAGGGCTGTGAAGCCATTTCATTTTTTCTTCAAAGAGCAGCAAACATGCCAGAGTCACAGATTACCTATATTTTGGAAGGTATTCTCCTCATATTGGAGAATAATTTATTTTGGTATGAGGACCAATTTTACCTACAATTAACGGGCACAGCCATGGGCACCAAGTTTGCCCCCAGTTATGCGAACCTATTCATGGCATTCTGGGAAGAGTCCTTTGTTTATGGTGAGCAAGCCTGGGCTGCAAACCTGATGACCTATAAAAGATATATTGATGACATTTTGTTTGTATGGAACGGTGACTCCACATCTTTGGAATCTTTTCTGCTGTTTTTAAATTCTAACAAGTGGGGCATCAAGTTGGTGGCTGATAACAGCAATAAAAAAGTCAATTTTTTAGATTTGGTGCTATTCCATGACACTAATGCTTTAAAAACCTGTACTTTTTTCAAAAATGTTGATACAAATAGTTTTATTGAGTCAGACAGTTGTCACTTTCTCCCATGGCTTCTGAATGTACCGAGAAGCCAATTATGTAGACTTAGGAGAAATTGTAGCGATATCCTTGATTTTAACTCACAAGCAAATGCTCTTAAAGTTAAATTCGTCAATAAAAACATAATATCATCTCTATAGATCGAGCCATTCATGATGTCAGTCTATTGGATAGACAAGAACTTCTTAAAATTAAATGTGAGACCATTAGACCAAAGTCTCAAGAGATCCCTCTTATAATCCACTTTAAGGGTAATAACAGACATTTCCGCAAGATAATTAATAAATATTGGCCGGTGTTACTGCAGGACCCTATGTTACAACTAGACATGTGCATTCGTTTTCGGAAAAACGAATAAGGAAAATATTAACTAACAAAATCTGAATGAATGAATGGTTAATAAACGAAAATCATTCGTTCATTCGTCCATTCGTCCATTCGTGCTATTGGCATTCTAAACCGAAATAGAGTCGGTTTATACAATACCAATAGCATTGTACATTCCATAAACCGACATGAATGACTTTCGGTTTATGGAATGCATGTAATGCTATTGGCTTTCTATAAACCGAAATTGAGTTCCCATTCATACGAATAGGTCAATTGACCTATTCGTATGAATGGGGACTCTTTCGGTTTATAGAAAGCCAATAGCATTGCATGTATTCTATAAACCGAAAGTCTTTAAAACGAACGACGTTCGGTTTATAGAATACATGTAATGCTATTGCTGTTCTATAAGCCGAAAGTCTATAAACCGAACGTTGTTTGGTTTATAGACTTTCGGCTTATAGAACAGCAATAGCATTACATGTATTCTATAAACCGAACATCGTTCGTTTTAAAGACTTTCGGCTTATAGAATACTATTGGCATTCTATAAACCTAACTAGAGTCCCTCCTCATTCATAAGAATTTCTTATGAATGGGGACTCGACTCTAGTTCGGTTTATAGAAAGCCAATAGTATTCTATAAGCTGAAAGTCTATAAACCGAACGACGTTCGGATTATAGAATACATGTAATGCTATTGCTGTTCTATAAGCCGAAAGTCTATAAACCGAACGAAGTTCGGTTTATAGACTTTCGGTTTATGGAATGTATAATGTAATGCTATTTGCAATGGCATTACTATAAACCGAAATAGAGTCGGTTTATAGAATGCCATTGCCAATTCCATAAACCGAAATTCGTTCATTATGTCGGTTTATGTAATGGCTATTTTGCTATTGGTATTCCATAAACCGACTCTATTTCGGTTTATAGAATTGCCAATAGCATGAAATGATTTGAATTTAGTATTAAAAAATAAATTGAAAAAAGTGGAGAGTTTTAACCCCTTTGAGACGCATGATGCTTGCGTCCCAAATGACGTAAGAACCAAAACGTCACGATTTGTTCCTGGCCACTGATCACAAGGTGATCGTTAGCCAGGAACACTATGGCAGAGACCCAATCAGGGTCTTAATAGACCCTGTGGGTCCCTGCCCAAAAATTGCAAGCCCTTCGGACGTCACGCACGATTTAGAGAAATGTAGCTGGTGCTCGTTTTTGAGCACCAGCTAAATTTCCCCTGTCAGACTTAATTTAAAATGGCCTCATCTGACAGGTGGGATCCCGCTGCAAGTGCCTGCAGCATGATCCGAGCCGCGATATGAGCTGTTTAACACAGGACGTACTATGCCGTCCTAACGACTTTAAGGGACTTAAAATCAGGACGGCATAGAACGTCCCAACATCACAAATGGGTTAACGTTTGCTCTGGTCATAATCACAGCACAGGCTTGTAGGAGTTAACTGTAATTACATTAATATATGAAAAGAATATAAGTAATATAGTGAAAATGTACAAAATAAAAATTATTTTGAAAAAATTAAATGAGGTCCATAAACTTGGAAGGAAAAAAGAGACAGACACAAGGGGAGAGAGGGGGGAGCCAAAGGGAGGGTGAGAGAGAGACAACACTAAGGGGGGGAGAGCGACAAATCTGGGGGCAAGGGAAAGAGAGAGGCAGCATTGTCACATAAAAGGAAATAAAAACAAGTTTTTTTATATCATAATTGTTTATTAAAAAAGCAATTTACATGTGAATATATATTAGACATGTGCATTCGTTTTCGGACGAATGCATTTTCGTCCGAAAATTGCATTTTCGTCCGAAAATTGCATTTTCGTCCGAAAATTGCATTTTCGTCCATTCGCCCGAAGAACGAAGAACGAAAATGCTAAGCTAACGAAAGCCGAATGAACGAATGGTTAATAAACGAAAATCATTTGTTCATTCGTCCATTCGTAGTACTATTGCATTCTATAAGCCGAAATAGAGTCGGTTTATAGAATACAATAGCATTTAACTATACGTAGACAGAGTCTCCATTCATAAAATTATGAATGGAGACAAACGTATAGTTAAAAGCCGACAGCCTATAAACCTAACGTTCGGTTTATAGGCTGTCGGCTTTTAACTATACGGAGACAAAGTCTCCATTCATATGAATGGAGACTCTGTCTCCGTATAGTTAAATGCCCACAGCCTATAAACCGAACGTTCGGTTTATAGGCTGTGGGCATTTAACTATACGGAGACAGAGTCTCCATTCATAAAATTATAAATGGAGACTTTGTCTCCGTATAGTTAAAAGCCGGCATTTAACTATACGGAGACAGAGTCTCCATTCATAAAATTATGAATGGAGACTTTGTCTCCGTGTAGTAAAATGCCCACAGCCTATAAACCGAACGATCGGTTTATAGACTTTCGGCTTATGTAATACATGTAATCCTATGGCTATTCTATAAACCGAACGTTCGGTTTATAGAATAGCCATAGGATTACATGTATTACATAAGCCGAAAGTCTATAAACCGATCGTTTGATTTATAGGCTTTCGGCATTTTACTACACGGAGACAAAGTTTCCATTCATAATTTTATGAATGGAGACTCTGTCTCTGTATAGTTAAATGCCGACAGCCTATAAACCGAACAACTTTCGGTTTATAGACTTTCGGCTTATGCATTTTACTACACGGAGACAGTCTCCATTCAGAAAATTATGAATGGAGACTTTGTCTCCGTGTAGTAAAATGCCCACAGCCTATAAACAGAACGTTCGGTTTATAGGCTGTCGGCTTATGGAATACGTGTATTCCTATTGCTATTCTATAAACCGAACGTTCGGTTTATAGAATAGCCATAGGATTACATGTATTACATAAGCCGAAAGTCTATAAACCGAAAGTCGTTCGGTTTATAGGTTGTCGGCATTTAACTATACAGAGACAGAGTCTCCATTCATAAAATTATGAATGGAGACTTTGTCTCCGTGTAGTAAAATGCCCACAGCCTATAAACCAAACGTTCGGTTTATAGGCTGTCGGCTTATGGAATACATGTATTCCTATTGCTATTCTATAAACCGATCGTTCGGTTTATAGGCTTTCGGCATTTTACTACACGGAGACAAAGTCTCCATTCATAATTTTATGAATGGAGACTCTGTCTCTGTATAGTTAAATGCCGACAGCCTATAAACCGAACGACTTTTGGTTTATAGACTTTCAGCTTATGTAATACATGTAAACCTATGGCTATTCTCTAAACCGAAAGTCGTTCGGTTTATAGAATAGCAATAGGATTACATGTATTCCATAAGCCGAAAGTATATAAACCGAAAGTCGTTCGGTTTATAGACTTTCGGCTTATAGAATACAAGTAATACTATTGCCTTTCTATGAACCGAACGAGAGCCCCATTCATAAGAATTTCTTATGAATGGGGCTCTCGTTCGGTTTATAGAAAGCCAATAGTATTACATTGTATTCTATAAAACGAACAAATAATAATGAACGAAACAAAATAATGAACGAATTTCGTCTGAAACGAATGCATTAATGAACGAAATTAGTTTTAGACTAAATAAATAACATTTTCGTCCGAATGGACGAAAACGAAACGAAAATTTTAGTTTTGCACATGTCTAGTTACAACCTCTGTTAGGCCCACGTCCTCGAATCATCTATAGAGGTGTCCCCTCTTTAAAGAATCATTTAAGTCAAAGTTTTCTAAAGACAACTAAAACAAAACAGTCAGGAAACAATAAGAATTTCTTTGGCGATCTAGTGGGTTTTCACAGATGTAGAATGTGTCAAGCTTGCAAAGAGACACATAAAGCCCAAAAGAAAACTATCTGTAACTTTAAAAATCCTCATACTGACAAAGGGTATAAAATTCAAGAGGTGATAACTTGTGAATCTAGAGGTGTTATCTATATGCTATGGTGCCCCTGTGGGGTCACTACATAGGACGAACCTCTAGACCTCTAAATCCTGCATAGGAGAAGACGTCAGAAATATAAAACATGGTTATGATAAACATAGTGTCTCTCAACATTTTTTAAATGTACATCAAAAAGATCCTTCCAAACGTCAATTTATAGCCATAGATCAACCTAAAGGACAATGGCGAGGGGGGGCTGGGTAAAATTAAGACTTTGGGACAAGCCGAAATGAGGTGGATCTTTGATTTAGATACTTTGTTTCCCAGGGGTCTCAATGCAGATTTTGAGTTGTGTCACTTTCTCTAAAAACTATCTTTTTATAGATGATCAATACTTGTAAAATGTTTATATATATATATATATATATATATATATATATATATATATATATATATATATATATATATATTGTAGCAGTGGTCTCAAGGATTACAATACAATATGTTGGGATATGTGCAATATTTGAGTGTTAGTGTTCTGGGGTTTTTTATGTGTGTGTATGTAAACACTAATTTTTTACATTACATGTATATATCTTGGTGTAAATATATTTTTATGTACACTTTTTATATATATACAGTAGTGGCCATGGAAAATGCGCCAGGCTATTGACGGGTATTAAGGCGGTGTCTGGCAGCCCTTCCACCCCCCCCGGTAAAGTGTCGGGGTCATGAACCACTTTACCACCTCCAGTAACAGTGCACTTTACCGGACTAGGTAAGCGGTAAAAAGCACCCATCGTCGTGGAACCCTGTCTGGGCGTCGCAAGCCTGACCGGTTCCCTAAAGGTCATGGAGCTTTTTAAAAAAACATTTTTTTTTTGTGGTGACAATTCATTTACGAACTGTCCGTGAACCCCTTGGGCACGTTTCGGGGTGTGGGCTCGCTTGCTGGCTCATTAAACTGCTCCATATTGCGGTTGCACATCCCGTAGGAAAACGGGTCTGTTGAGCGGGACAAAGCACAAGTCGTCGTGGAACCCTGTCTGGATGTCAATCCTAAGGCAGTGTCCGGTCGACCCCCCCCCACATCCCCGCGGGTCAAATGTCGG